>VWZN01008002.1:204303-234714 GCA_013396955.1 Regulus satrapa
TGCCGCGCAGCGTGCGGTCGGGTTCCGCCGTCGAGCCAGCCGCTCCCGCGTACGAATCGTTCCAAGAGCTGAAGGGCGCGCTGAAATGAAGCGAGCCGCTGCGCTTTCCCGCGGCTGGCTCTACGAGGAAAAGTTGCGTGTGATTTATGCAGTTTTAAGTAAACTTTCCTGAGTGCTAAGTCGTGCTTGAGCCCGGTGGATGGCCTCTAAAGGAAATTATTCATGGTGTACAGCTACCGTCGTTCAAGACATTTCAAATAATGATATATTCTGTTGTTGAAAGTTGGCGATTGCTAAAATACGTGTAGTGGACCAATAAACAGTTTATTGGTCTGTATCAGATATTAACAGAAATTTTGTTCAGCGCAGTATCAGATGCACGCATCCCTCAGCTCCCTTAAAGGCAGCGGCAGGAATGGTTTATTGTTTAGTCTCTCTTGTGGACTTCATTAATTTACTGAGAATTTCTTATGTCTTCAATGCCATCCGTAAAAGGGTCCCTCCCCTTCCTCTCCCCCGATTTATTGGGAAAGCGTGTCTAAATTTCTTCATGCTAGTCCACATCTGTGTGTATTAGGGCAATCTGGTCCACAAAAGACAGCATAGGTTTAAACTAGTAATTCTGTGTCTAAACTAAGGCTCCCTAGATAGTTTCATGTCTTTAACATAGCACTGTTTGTTACTTGTTGCTTCAGACAGGATAAATTCTTTCTCATCCTTTTTTCTTACATGGGGAAAGTTTCTGATCCTTAATAAAGCTGAAATTTTATTTCTGCTTTGAAATTGAAGGTATGGTGTGGTTCTCAGATGTAACACTGAGCAAGTAGGAGAGACTTATAGTACAAATGCCTTGAAAATAATGTGTCCTCTTAGCTTTGGATACATTCCAGAAACTTTTCAAGCATGTTTTGAAAATTCCCTTGAAATTGTACAGAAGCTGATAACTTGATTTAATTGTTTTAACTTAAAACTCTTAATTAGAAAAAAAAAATCTAAATGTACTGTGTAAAATTGAATTGTAAAGTTACAGAATCAAACCGTCCTCATAATTCTCGTGCCTCTTCTACTCACCCACCAACAGGTCAAAACATTTGGCTAAATAACAAGTGGTGTATGTATGCTTTTGGTTTTACACTCATTGATTTGTTTTGCTTTACTTTGTTTAGCCCACTCCCCTCAGCTCATTTTCTTTGAAAATAGTACGTGGAGACTCCATTCCCATGACTCGCTAATCTTATCACAATTATTTGGTTGAAATTTTTGAAACGGGTTCCTGTTTCAAATACCTCACAACATTGGCAGTTTTAGGTTCCATTAGGAAAGCTTCATTAGGGAGAAATAAAAATGTTGTTGATAACTCCCCCTCCAACAATAAGCCCCGTATTCAACTCCACCGTGCGTGCGGATATGCCTTGAATTATAAGAAGGAATTAAACTCAGGTATTCACACAAAGAACTTGATCTCAGAGTATCACTTAAAGAGTCTCGTGTGTTGCTGTGTAATGCATAGCTGGTTCATGAGCTTTTCTTTTTTTAAATTTTTTTTAAAAATTTATTTTTCCTTCCCTGAAAATTTAATAATTTAGCTATTAATCCTGCAAATATTAGTTGCACGTTTAACTTCAAGCCCGCGAGGCGTCGGGCTGAAGTCTGCGTGGCTGTGTTTGTGTGTCAGTGTGCATGTGTACACACTGCTGACAAAGAAAACAATTAAAGACGTTCGTAATTTTCTGCTGTCTTCCCAACTGTTATTTATGATGTGCAGTAGTACAACAGCTATTCTGAAATCAACTGTAATTCTCTTCAGCAAGATTTGCTTCTTCTGTGCCAAATTTTGCAGTAACCAGATGGTCTTTAGGTGTCTTCAGCCGGAGAACAAGCATGAGCAGTGCTGAAGACTAATTATTCCTTGCAGTAAATTCCTTCTGCAATAAATTCACAGGTTGTTAGAGCTAATCTGTGGAAATTATTGTTAAGATTACTTATGCAGTGAAAAATGCTTTTATAAATCTGTGAAAACTAGCAGAAGTTCTTAGAATGCTAAGAAAATTTTTTTGAGTTAATTTTGCTTGGCTGGAGTTACTTTTATTCGGGACAAACTGTTAAATGAAGTTGCAGATTCAAATCCTTTTCATAAGCCATGGAACACTGCGGTTTTAATATGAAGATTGGAAATGTGTCCTGTAAGTGGAGGGGTCGTTGGTAGACCATGTGGGGAGATCTCATACTGCCGTTCCCAGTGTATAGTTAGTTTCCCTGTGCCTATGTATTTTTCACAGCAATATTTGATTAGTGCATGGAGAGGAGTCTTCTGTATTAACAAATTTCATTTTCGTTAAATTTCACATTGTACTGCACAGGACAGAAAAATAGTTAGAAACAAAAAATATATTCAGAGTTATAAATAATGGTATATAATAAAGCCATTTAAGCTTAAATACATCCTTTTTGGTGGCTTAATGTAGTAAAAAATATATATTTAAAAAAAATTAGTATTTATCTAAAAAAAAAAAGTACTCAAACCTCTTGGTATTTTGCTCACTTTGATATAATTAGGAAGAACTTGTCAAATCTCTTTCCCTTCTTTTTCTGCTGAAAAGCCAGAAAGATCATCCTGGTTGGGGCTGTTCATTAAGAGATCCCATCAGAAAACAATTGTTTCATGGCAGTCAAATTCTTAAAACAATACTTCATCTTTATTTGCAGATCTTAACTCAAGTAATGGTGTTTAACAAACACCTTGTTTTAATCAGGTGAGGATAAGCCCTTCAATTAGGATGCAAATAATTGCTCCTCCTGGTTGGGTCGTTTGGGGCCTGGAGGTGCTGCCATTTGCAGGTAGGTTTGGTGCTACCCAAGGTTTGTTTGAAGCAGGAGAGAGGAGAAAGCAGGAAAAAGGATTTAGGTCTCGTGCAAAATATTTTTTTTTAATCACAGCGTTCAAAACCCGATCCAGCTCCCTTCTTTGTCAGGCTTTTTAGTTGATCTTGATTTACTGCTGCAAGAGGTGTGAGAGGAAAATTGGAAGCAAAATAATGTTGAGTGCAGAGATGGTTCCAATGAGTGTGTCACAGAGTGAATATTTAGTTAAAAATAGTCAAGTCAGTCTTTCTGCTTGTGCTTTAATTATGTATTTTAATTATTTCAAAGATGTGTAAAACGAGATGAGAAAGATTACACGGGCATAATCCTTCCCATTTAAAATTATTTGTCTGCAGCTGCCTAAGTCCTGGCATTAGGAGTCACATATAAACATGTTTATTTAACATCAGCGTTATCTGTTAGATTGTACATGGTTCATTAACATGGAGAGAATACTTTTTGTTTAATAGTGTGTGGGAGCTGCCAGAGGTCAGAAGAGGTTGTTTGCCTGAAGTCGAGATGGCATCTTGGCTTTGCTCTCCTCCTGTTTGTCACCTCTGCTGTGTCCGGAATTCCTTCCTTAGTGCCGTGCTGAGGTGTTTTCCCTGGTGTTTAGGTACAGAGGCTCTGTGCAAAGCCAGAAGTCTGCTGCAGGGCTGCGGTAAGGTTTCTGGGCAATTTCAGGGGAGGTTTGCTGTAATTTGTGGGGTTGGTTTGGGTGGGGTTCGATGAGAACAAGCGGCTTGGGAAGGATGGCAGAGGACGGGGACGGGTCTGTGGTGCCCACAGAGAGCGTGGCTGTGCTGATGGAGGGGCTTTACAGATTTGAGGAGATGAGGGGGGGTCCGATGGCTCGGGAAACCGAGGATGTTTTGTGTGCCAGTGAATAATGTTCAGTTGGCGTGGCTGGGTCAGAGCTGGGCTCGGGACAGCTGTACCTGGTGGTGGTGCTGAGCTGCAGGAGGGGCATGTCCTCTGCAGGGCAGCGCAGGATGGAGCCCTCCTCTCTCCACAGAGCTTCTGGGGGGGCTCTCCACTCTTTCTACTGCTGATTAGAAACACGCTTGGGCATAGAAAACCATACCAGGCACTCCAGAAATACAGAAGTACCCACGGCCTCAAGTTTAAAAAGGTCGATTAAAGCATTTTACCGTGACTTCTGTATACGAGGTAATAGCCATGCGCTGCATGCAGTACTGGGGAGAGAGTTGTGCACCCCCATCTCTATGCACAATTTTAATTTTTTGTTTCAGCTTCTTGAAAATGTTTCTGAATTTTTCCTCCAAGTTAGTGAATTTCTCCAGCCTCATTTGGCTGGTGGGAGCTCTTTGGGCTTTTTGTGCCTTGAAGGGAGAAGATCATTTAAATTTCCATCAGAAAAAGGTGGAAAATTGCCTTCTTTGATTTTTATCAAGCAAGGATTCCTGGTAGATAATAACCAAAAGGCGTTGAATAAAATGAGAATTACTGTAGAATTCAAAGTGCTGTGGAAGATGCAATGTGACTGAAGCATACCGCAAATGTGCAGTTTTTAAAAGCATAACAGTAAAAATAGAAGGGCTTAAAAAAATAAGCTGAACTACTGTGTTGATTATAAGTTGTAGCTGAATCACTCTTAAGGCCTGGATATTGTTTTTAAAAAGCCAGCAAAACATCTATTTCTAAAAAAATAGTAAGTTCCCTCAAAAGGGAGGAGAAAGAACAAAAATAAGTGTTATCTTGGAGAAGGGAATGTCTAGGGTAGGGTTTTTTCCTTTGACTTATTTTCAACAAGTACTTACTCTGTTCTGTATTTTTAAGAAATTATGTGGACAGCAATTTTGTTGCTTTACCAAGGCAGTGAAAACACCAAGAATCCTTTTTATAATTTGGAAAGAATGTCAAAAGAATGAAGTAGTTAAACCTAAGTGTATTAGATCATACGCCTTAAATGCATAAATAAGCATAGCTGCAATCACAGAAACCAATGTTAAAACCACCAGGAAAACTCACCCACAAACCGTAATGACTTAAAGGGAATGACCTCAGCCATTGTGAAATTTGTGCCTATTTGTTGACTGACATTTATTTGGTAGAAGCAGGGTGCGTGTTTTGTTGGGGTGTGGGATTTTGTTATTTGCACGACTGCTGGGGTTTTTTTTGTTGTTGCTGCCGGGTTCGAATACAAAGAGTGAAAATGGGCTGGAGGCTGTGAGAGCCTGGATGTGATTTGGGCCTTAGGAATTGGAAAAGCAGGTGAAGGATTTGTTATTGATGCACGGAGACTGGGGGAACTGAAGTTTGTTGTTCAGATGTTAGAAACTTCCTTGATGATAGCCCACTTCTAGCTTATTCCCAGCTGGTTTCCTGTTAAGGAAATGAAGGTTTAAAGTATTTGGTTACAAACCTGAGATTTCTTCACATCCATGTCTTTGCATGAGTGCAGCATGAAATGCTGGTGTCATTCATCTCCCCTCTGCTTTTTGGGGAGGAAATTGATGCATGGTAGAACCTCAACTTGCCTTTGCTGCAACACCACTTAATAATTCAGGGAAATGGAAGTCTTGAGTTATTTTAGCTGTAATAGACTTCTTTGGGAATGTTTTTACATAAACCAGCATTACAGACTTCAAGCTCGACCTGAGCCATGTGTCTCTGCAAGCAGGGCTTCTCTCTGCTGCCTGCTCCTGGCTGTGGGCTCCTACTTTTATGGGTTGCAGTAATCAAAGAAGTTCCAGGTTTAATTGCCCCTTCTTAGATGTGCAGAGAATTTTGAGAAAATGGGTAAATTCATGCCGTTGGCTTGAACGCCTAACTCCAGACATCCAGTCTCGTCGTGCAGAAATTCTCATTTGCCATCCCTGCTTTTGAGAAGGAAAGCAGCTCAGTTAAATTTAAAAAAAATAATCCTAAATAAAGAAAATTATTTAATACTGATCATCCCAGAATAGTAACTGGTCAACCCATGGAGAGCTGATGCCTCTGTCTATGCTGGAAAGAACAGACTTCACAGAGAAACTCGACCAGAGCAGGACAGCCAGGTACTTCCAGAGGCAGGGGGATGTGGGGAATGTTCCTTAAACTCAGCAAATGCCTTAAAAACTGGACATGCCTCTAGGATTACTCAGGCACCCACAAAAAACAGTGAAGGGGGAAAGTGGGGCAGGCATCTGAAATGTTTCTGGTTTTTAAATAGGTTGAGAAAGCAAAGCAGTCTGGGGGCCCCAGTTATTTACAGCTCTGTCTGTGCACCACGCAGAGAGGCTCATCAGCTGTCTTAAAGACAAGTTTTCCATCTATTGCAAATCGTGTCTTGGTGACACATTTGATTTGGCTGTTTGCTGTGTAATTGTCCTACAGCTGCTTTGGAAAGAACTTTGATCAGTTTTGAATATAGATCTGTATCACTAGTTTTGATTCCCCTTGCGACTGCTCTTCTGTGCTCAGTTACCATCTTTCGAGTTTAATTGCAACTGTTTGACAATTCTTTGATTCTAAGACAAGTCAAAATGTATTTACAAACTACTTTATCCTCAGTAAATGTTGACAGTGTGTACTTCATTTCTGTAAGCTATGTGAATTTATTATTTTTCCCCACTACTGTGGGTGAATCAAGACAAAATATTGTCTAAAATTGAGCAATACTATTTATTTGAAAAAGAGAAATTGCTTTTTCCACCCCTTAACAAACGAAAAAACACCATTTTTCTGAAAGATGATGCTTTTTCAAGTAAAACATGTGAATGTTATTTTCACTGTATCCAAATTTTCTTTTTTCTTTTTATTCTTCTTTTGTAGTTAGACTTTATTTTTAGATTTACAAACCCATGGTTTTTGCTAGCTTACATTTGGTAAGTGCTGTGTTGATCCTACTCCTCTTCACTGAGATAGAGTTAGGAGTAAGTCAGCCTTAATGCTTGCAGCAAAATACATAAATTTTCTCCTTCCTCGTGTTCAGCTATGCATAAATGTATTACATCCAGTCGTGCTCTAACTGCAGTTCCCAATCATTTCACTCAAATAAGGGTTGAACCCTTATTGAGTGAGAACAATTTTAAACCTTCTGTACTTGTTGCAAAAATGCACATCTAAACTTTTTTTTTTTTTTAAATGTCATCATAACTGCTGCCACTGCAAGTCCAGCTGACTTCTTCAGTGCCTGAGCCTTGCAAAGCAGGAGTGGGAATCAACATCTTTCTGTGCTGTCCATGCTCAAATGCCTATTTGCAAATCAGCAAGGTTTCCAGCAGCAGTTAAAGAAGCTGATAAATCTGAGTTGAGTGCAGAGAGGGAGGTACCACAGCCCCTTTGGTACCAGTGGTTGTAACCTCCTGCACCAAAAATTTGCAGTGATAGGACTTAGTCCGTGGTGTCGCATCTCTGACCTGGTACTCCTAAGTGTGTTCGTGGAGTTAGGTGTGCAGCAGGAAAATAGGGCAGACACAATTTTTCTTTTTATTTAGTGAAGTAAAATTCTGAGATCCTTATTCTGTTTAGCCTTGCTTGCCTGTTGTGTAAATACCTACTTTAGAGTAAGGTTGTTTTTAATAAAATTCATTTCCTCTGAATAAGAGGCAAGCTCAGGTGTGGGAGCAGAGATACAGAATCATTCAGCAATGCTGTAAATGTGTGTAACCCTGTACAAGGCAATGCAGGATTATGTTCTGTATAGCTGCTCTCACAGACGTGTGCTGTCTTTCCCTCTTCAGTGTCTCTTCACCTGAAAACTCTTAAGTTGTGGTTTGAAGGAAGGCGTATTCTGCCTATTATATATGATTTCATTTTGTTTGTTTGGCAAGCATTCAGTGCTGTTCGCTGCAGCAGATGAATATAATTTGGGGAAGAGAGCTAGATGGGGAGGGGGCTGAGGAGTCCAAGTGAGTCTGCTGTAAAATATTTGAGATGCAGCAAAACTTCTGGGCTGGATTAGTTTTGAAACACCACTTATGCCCCCCCTTCCCCCCCCACCCCTGCAAATTAGGGGTGGAGTGTGGAGACAAATGTTTGGTTTCTAATTGAGCGTAATAAAGGATGCTGCTGCTAAAAGTCAGATGCGTTGATGTTGGAGCTTGATGCTTTCCTTCTAAAACCTCGGGGTTTCTCCTTCCCCCTGCCACAAATCAGGATTATTCCATCCCAGCAGTGGTTTAGCCGTGCCTGTGGTGGGGCAGGATGGTCACTGAGCGATGCACAGAAGCACCGTGCCCTGGTTTAGGACAGGAAGTGGAAAATGAATATTGTTTTGAACTTGAACTTTGTGAGCAGACAGGAGGTAATTATTGGAGCTGGAACTCCCCCAGGAGAAGTGGGGGAGGGATGCACTGCGCTTGTGAGAAACACTGTGGGGTCTTAAATATCTAGTAGTGTTAAATGCTTTGGTTTTACATTTCTGCTTTTTAATTGATCTTCTGCTCTGCTCTGCTCTCCTCTTGGCAAATAGAGGAAGAAACAATTGGATGTAGACTTGGTGTACTGTATTTATTGATAGACACACTCCTGCCCTCCCTTTGCTGGTGGGGCAGGACTCTTAAATTTCAGTCTTGGTGTTACTTTCTGTTGTAAAATTAACTTTCTTGCTGCTGGCTTACTTAATGGACCTATTATATTTGAAAAATTATTTAATTGATGATTAAAAGCACATAAATGCATGTGAAGCCATTTAATCAAGAGCTGTAAGCCACTTGTGCAGTATTTAACATAGGTAATGAACTAGAAATTTATCTGTCTTATAAAGTAGAAAACCCCACTGTAATGACACAAAAATCTGTGTGGTTGTAAAGTTAACATTTTGGGTATCAAATGTTATCAAATTAAAAAGTACACTTTAAAATAATAATATTAAAATAGTTGTAGCTTTCTAGAGGGAAGAAAGAGTAAATCTCTGCCTTCACTGAATATTTTGCTTTATTTCAGTGGCCTGTGGATTCAGTAATCTACCTAAGGGTTTTTACAGTTTATTCCCCCTCTATTTTGGCTGCTACTTTACAAGTTCTTCAACAAAGAATAGTGAGTGCAATATTTCTCCTTTTCTTACAGACTGTATGGGATCTTCTGGAGATTTTTTTTTTTAATACTGATCCTTGTTAGATAATTAAACAAAAAGGGAAAATATTTCTCTGTTAGTTTCTACTTAGTACATGGGTTTTCTTCTCAGAAAGGAATGGTTCCTTATTTTAAAAACACAATTTAAAGTATGGAAGTAAAATCACATTTATTTTCAAAATATAATTAAAGAGTTACTGTTTATGATAAAAAGTCTCCCTGACCAAGTTCAGAAGATTATTTTAATGGTGATGAAGTTTTAGAGGCAGTAAAATTAAGTCACTTTAAAAGAAATTTGTGTGATGATTTATTGTAGCAGAGCAGGTGAAATTCCTCTAGAGATTTTAATATCTTCCACCTGGTATAGAAATGAAAAGAAAATATTCTTTGGCTGCTGACTAATTTGTCACTAATACCCAGGGGTTCCTTCATTACAATGCAGAGATGTCAGTTTTAAGAGAAACGTACAGAGAAAAAAAACAAGTGCAACTTCCCGTTGGAGACAGTTACAAAAAGAAGGAAAAATAAAGGTCTGGAAAGCAGCCGAAGTCGTGTGAAGGAAGGCTCTAAAGCTATCAATCAGGGCAGAGTGCTTGGGGAAGGATTTTACCTGCAGGCTTCAGTGGAATTCATTAGGACATGTTTGGGGAGGAAAGTCACTCGATAGGGCTGCGCGGAGGAGCTCTGACACGCTGCAGCGCCCAGCTCTCCTCCCAACTGCACGTCCTGGCGATGGAGGAGGAGGAACTGCATTGCTAAAAAAAAAAAAAAAAAATCAAAAAACCCCACACTGCTTACTGATGGCTTTTGTTCTTTATCGCAGTGTTAAATGAGTTGAATCTGAGACTCGGATGAAATAGCTGCTAGAGAATATCTGTAGGTCGAGCCTTTCAGCAGAGAGCCCGGTGTTTCTGCCACATCAGTGTCTTGACAAGTCATTCTTCCCAGCAGAAAGTGACTCCAGTGTTCAGAGACTACTGCGGTGTCCTCGCTTTGCCTGCTGCTGCAGTAACAAAATTTTAACTCCGCTCTTGTTAGAGACAGCTTAGTGTGAAGGGGAGCGTGAGCCATCGCAGTCCCAGAGGAGAGTGAAGGAAGGATTTCAGCCCCTCTCCTTTAAACAAGCTGCTGACCCTGCAGCAGCAACACTCTTGCTTCTTGAGGGCTTTCTAGTTTACTCTTCCCCTAGGTTTAGCCCAAGCCAAAAAGTTGCTCAGGAAGAGTGTTTGCAGCAGATGTCTGTGATAGAAGTGGTGATTCAGTGCAAGGACTCCAGTGGTGTTAGAGAGTTGGGAAGGAGGAGTGAGTACTGCACCAAACAACTTGAGTGCTGGGAACAACGTGCCCAAGAACTTTGTGGTGAAGGTGTTTATGTCACTGGGGGAGCCCTGGCATGTCCTGCAGACTCCAGGCCATGGGAACACAGTTCTGTTTCTCACCAGGAAGATTTAATCTCAGCTGTTCTATGGTTAGTTGGAGAAATGGAAGGTTTTATGTTCTGTCAGAAGGAGATTATTGGAAAAGAAATTTATGGGATTTGCTACATTTCTTCCAGTTACAGTGTATTCTTCAGTCAGAGCACTGAGGTGAATAAGAAACACTCTTGCAATGTGTGGTGGGTTGACCTGGCCAGACATCCACCTGACTCCTCACCCACTCCCCATCCTCAAGAGGTCAGGGGAGAAAATATGATAAAAAAGCTAATGAATCAAGATAAAGACAGGGAGATCCCTTACTATGTCTCACCACAGGCAAAACAGACTCAACTTTGGAAATGTTAATTTATTGCCAATTACGATAGCATTGGATGGTGAGAAAGGCAGGAACCAAACCAGTCCTGCCCACCTCTCCCATTCCCAGTGCCTCACCCAGGGGGATTGGAGCGAGAGACTGCAGAGTATGCATTTCATTTTTACCACTCCTCCTCCCTCCTTTACCACACTTCTCCCTGGCTCCAGTGTGGGCTCTGCAGGCTGCAGTTCCTGCCTGTCAGGAGAACCAGGTCCAGCCTGTTTTCTCCAGGAGCTGTGGCTGTTTCTCTCACATTTTTCTTTCCTGTCATGCTGGATTTTGCCTTTTGACAGAGGTGCCCCCAGCCTCAGACAGGTCCTGCTGTGGGTCTGGAGTGGAGCTGGAGCGAAGCAGCCCAGGACAGACCCTCACCCTTCCCTGCAGCCCCTGGAGCAGACTCTTGACAGCCTGACACCTGGTACAGCCTGACAAAATCACCACTTTTTAAATTCACATCAGGCTGCGGAGTGATGGCACATCCCATCCAGCAGGAGCTCCTGCCAGGTTTAGAGCATTGTGCGACAGGGAAGGACAGGGAAGGGTGACAGAGAAGGTCAGCCAGCCTTGCTTGTCCTACCTCCCACCTGAGGTAAGAGCTGAGTGCTAAAATTAGATCCGCCTCTTCAGAAGTCTCCGAGTTGATGCACAAAGGCTGCTGGGGCATCTTGCGAGCACGAGTGATCCTGCATGAAAAACTGAGCTTGTGCTTGACTGATGTTTAAGGACTGATTTTGATTGGAAATGTAGTTGTACCTGTATAGTAACGTGCTGGCTGTGAAATTTGTTGTCTTTTTACATTAATTCCTGAACTAGCGACACATTTTTTGCATGTTCAAGATCTTACATTTCCGAGATATGTTTTCTTAAATGTGTTTTTTGATTTTAAGTTGCCAGAAAAATTGTAACTGCTCTGAAGACTGGAAAGGCTCCTGTAGGGGACTTCTCTTCTTCCCTGCCTCTCCACTCCAGATGTCAAATGTTTTTTAATATTTTGGGAAGGTTTTGCCTGTATTCTATTAATATTAATATCTAAAGTATCAAAACAGTGAAATTGTCTTGCCATCAAATGGTGGCCATCCTCTTGATTTTAATCATGCATCCAAGGCTTAAATGAATATGAAATTTTCTTGATAGGTTTGGCTTCAGGGCTTTTCAGCCATTAACCGTAAGCTTGCATGGCATCACTTTTTGACCTTACTTAGGCTCCAAAGGAAGGTGTGTTCGGTTCCTTATAAGCCACTTGCCATTTCTGATGGTGATGGCAGCTCTGTGCCTAGGAAGAGCCTGGAGAGAGTGCAGGGCAGAGCTTTACTGAGTAGGGTAAATAATCCTGCTGTTCTCAGTGGAATTAAGTTTACCTTGAGAGGGATCTTGCTGAAGATTTGCCTGTAGCTGCTAAAAAGATGCTAATGAACCTCTGCTGCTGGTGTTAGCACACATATTAATGTGTCAGATGCTATGGCAAGCTAACATTTTGTTGTGCTTCCTTTTTCTTCCTCAAGTTAGCCTTACATTTATATTCTTGTCCTGGGAAGCAAGTTAGAAAAGTCATTTGAACAGCAGTGAGCTCAGGAGAAAGAGCTCTGTGTAAGCATTTTTATGTTTAACCTGACAAGCCAAAGTCTTGCCCCAAAATATTGTCTGCTACTTTACAAAGAGGCTGTCAGCCCTTCATTAATCATTTAGTGGTCCTTGAACTGCACAGTAAACAAAACCCATCAGGCCTGTGTTGTCCTGCTTGCAGCCAATTCTCTTTTGCTCAACACCTCATGGAGAACTTGGTTTGAAACCCAATCTAGCGAGGTGCAGCCTTCCCCAGCAGACTGTTATTAATGGCCCAGATGTCTCCTTAATGAAAGGGTTTTGTTGTGCCAACACCATGCTCTCTGTCTTTCCTCAAGTGGATGCTCTCATTGTTGATGCAAATACCATTACCAGAAGTAGTAGAATGGAACCTGGAATGTTGTAGTCTCTGGAACTCAAAATTTTGTCATTACTCTTGGCGTATTCTCCTAAAAGTTATTTCATTCAGCCGTTTCTCAGCATCAATGAAGAGCAAGCTCCAATTTTTTTTTATTTTTTTTTTTAGTGTCTGAAGTGGCTGATACACTCTTGTGACTTTTGGAAGTGTGATTTGGATTTTATTCTGCAAATTAAATGTTAGTAAAGAAGAAATAGCTGGGATGTGATTTGTTGAGGTGTTTTTCACATAGTCCCCTGACAGTGAACAGTCGAGTGCTTCAATGTTGGTATATTACTTATGCAAAAGGAAGTTAGAGTTTAGTTGCCAAAATCTGATTTCTTTAACTTGTAAGTTGACTGAATATAGGTATGCTTTGCCCTGAAGCCTTAGCCTAGAAGTTACACAGCAGTTCCCAACACGGTAAATTTGAAGATTTCCAGGCTCACTTAAGTGCTGTCAGCCAAGGCTTGTGTTCAGTCTTAAGCATTTTTCGCTTCACTTAGGAGAACCCAAAATAATCAGTGCTTGGAAAGGAAGCTGTGTTATCCTGACATGAGTTTAAAAGAAATATTACTCCCAGATTGCGTATGTCTAAAATACACTTCTCAAATTTCTTCTGCTGAATGTTAACTTACAATGGTGAAGGTAAGTGACTGTGAAGATAATTTTCATGTTTAATTAGTTGTGTGCATGATTCATATGTGTTTTATTCTCATTTCAGTTTCTTGCCAGCCTTGTATTTTTATATTGCTGTAAATCTGTGTATTTGGAGGCAGTACGTGTAGAGTGATGGCCACCAGCTCTCATCTTTTTGAGTGTCCTAAATGCATTTTTAATCTGAGGATTTTAACTCTCTAGATACTGACAAGGCAGATTTCTTTTTTCTAGTACAAAAGAGATACAATCCAGTTGTCTTTAACAATGCATGTAATCTCAGAAGAGTAAACCCCAATGCTTATCCCTTAAAAAACTCCTCAGAGAAAGAATTGCTTGGAGGAAAGAACCTGCTAAGCTTTCTTTGGCATAAAAATACTTGCAAGTACCCTGAAGCCAGCCACTGTGTTCACTGATACTAAAAGTCAGTGAGCAACCTCCCACACGGTCCTAAATGCAATTTAATTTTCTAGTTCTCTAGTTGAACGTTTTGGCTCTGTTTTTAACTGCAGTAGATGGCTGTCAAGCTGTAAGAATGACAAGAAATAAACCCCCAAAATGCTGCAAATACCTAAAGCAAATATCAAATAAGAAATGCTTGAAAGTCTGTGCATGAGTATAATTTATGGGTTAGGTGGTGCAGGCAGAGTCCTCAAAGCCATTAAATTAACCTGTTTGTCAGTTAACGTTATAATAGTAAAAGTGGTGCCAGCTTCAGCTGTGTTGGAGTGTTTAATTGTAATCCTGTGTTTACAGGGAAGTGCAGGCAGCTGTCACCTGAACAGGGCAGTAATTTGGGCTTGTCTAGGGTGGCAGCAGAACTCCAGTCCCCGTGGGCAGTGGGAGCTTCCCGGAGCAGTGAGATCACAGGTGTGCTTTCCAGAGTGGATTCTGTGACTGAGAGCTGTGTCCTGCTCAGCCTGGCTGCACGTTCCTGCCTCGTCCTCAGTGCATGTGCTGCAGGCTGTACCAACTCCCTGACCCAGCTGAGCAGCAGAACTGGAAGAGATGAGTTTGTCGGTCAGGCTTGCGTGGCTGCAGGAGGCTGTATGTTTGGTCAGTAGTGAGGTCTCTGAATGTTTGCAATCATTAGGAGCTAATCAAATCCCAGGATAGATGATGATACAGCTTGGCAATCACCCTTGATAACTGAACTTCTAGGCAACAGTTTGGGAAAGAAGTCGATTTGCGAGTAGTCATTGTAGCTGTTGAGGATTGATCAGCTTAATACTTCAGTTTAGATGTGGTTCTTTTAATGTTCTGTTTCATTCACCTAATTTATAAAATTTCAACCCTTACCTGGCTTGAACTTCCAAAAGCCTGTGCCAAGTCCTGCCCTGTTCATTCACCTGTTTCCCAAGGGCAGTTTTAGGTAGGTATTTTTGAAATGTACATCTTAAACACATTTCGGAGGAGGTCCAGAGGAAGATGTGAAGTTTACTGCTGCTTTCTTCTGTAACAGCCAGAGAAGCTGGAGAAAAGCTGTGGTTATGTATTGAATGACAGGAGTGCTTGCCCCAGTCATAGGAAGCCCAGGACAATTTCCTCCAGGTGCAGGCTGTGTGTGAGACATCCTCAGTGTATAATAGTAACACACTGATCCTTATTTAGTTGCCATTTGGAATCTTGTCAGAGGTGACTTGCCCAAAATCTAACACCATGTTAGTAGGACAGTGATGAAAACCAGGTATCCTTCATTTCTGAAGTCATTGGTTCATTACCTACTTAAGACTTCTCCGAAATGAGCTGTAGCAATCCCAGTTTTTTGGTTGCAATTTGTAAATTGTATTTTAAAATAGCATTATCTCTTCCTTCAAGGGGGGTTGATAGGATCAACTGACAAACTATTTTAATTACTGCATATATACAAGAAAAACTTCTCTCTGACAAAAGCATATTATATCTTGGCTCTTGGTACTAACGAGCTCAACTTAAATTTCACATCTGCCAACAGCTGCCTTACTAAGACACAGTGCTCATAATAAATGAAATTTCAATGGAAAAGAAAAATGAAAACTTTGTTCCAGCTGGACTGTAAAGGCACTTGGAGCATTTCTATCGTGCATATAAAGCTGCCATCCACATAAACATTGCAAATTAGTTTTTCATTTTTAATAATCAGGATCAGATCTTTTCTTGTTATTGAGGCAAGTGCAAGCTATTAGAACCTCACAATTTCATTCAATGTCCATTAGCTGTTGAATCCTGTCCAAAGTTAAATGTTGGAGTGTTGGGGAGAAACTCACCTTTTAGTTTCAGGTTTTCAGGTTTCTGACAACCTACTTGGATGAAGACCCTGAAATGAGCAGGCTGCTCTGGCCCTGCTTGGAAGCTCTCCGAGGGGCGTTAGTTACATCATTTGTTCTTGGAGCTGTTGCTGTGCATTGTTGAAAGCCCTGCAGCTGGTGAGTGCTTGCCCGGGCTACCAACGGGAATCTCAGCTGAATTATCACACACCCTCTCTGCACATGGAAGAGATTAATTCTTATAGCCACAAACAGAATGAATGCTTTGTACTTAGTACCATCATGTAAGTTCATGCTGAAATACAGTGCCAGTAACCAACTCTTTAACCAATAAAATCACAGTTCTAATAGCCATGTGTTTTTACAGCATCCTCATCCCAAAGGATCAAAGAAACATTGATTTATTTAGCTTTGGGTCCCATCCCCTGTTGTTCTCACTCCTTCCCCTTGCTCTCCATGAGCTCAAAAGAGCCATATATGAGCTGAAACCCAACTGTTGGTGTGTAGTCCACAGCAGGGAGGGACACTCTACAAAACCACACAAGAGAACATTTTAGCCAGTAGAAGTGACAGGCAGTGTTGTGGGCAGACAGAACACAAACACGAGAGGCTGCTTTGGCCAAGGGTGGATATCCACAGGTCCAAGCTGCTGTAAAATTCATTATTGACAATAAACAGATTAAAAGCTCTAAAATTCTGCCTTTTAAAAATTACACTGCATGTACAACTTTGTCTCCATATATAAAAGTTTGTTAGACAGAGCCAAGTTCTCCAAAATCTGGTTGAGGATGCCACAAGCAGTGTTAGTTCCAGACACTGGAGTGGAGAAGTGCTGGTGTAAGTGCCTGAGGAAGCAGGTATACACTGTGCAGTTGAGGTGCCAGCAGCAGAATTCTGTCCTTTAGTTAGGAAAAGGTGAATAAAGCTGTCGGGGAGCTTTACCACCCCGGGGCTGAGCTGTTGGTAATGTGATCGTGTCCCCATCCTGCTGTAAGGGCCCCTTGTCCTGGTGCAAGTGTGTGCTGAGACATGGTGTAACATCTCTCCTAAGTAGTCCCTGGGGAGCTGTCAGGGTTTTTTAGCTCAAGGATTTCCACAGTTGCAGGACTGGTTGAAGTTCCTTATCAAAAGGCAAACTCGGTAGAAGAAGGTTTCTGAAAGATTGTGTTGACAGAACTGTTTAGCATGCAGTACTGAGTCTATGTTACAAAAGTTTTGTGGTTCAGACAGTGTGTTGGTGGATGTTGATTACAGCAGCAGGTAGAGGTCCAAGACCTACTGTGAATGTAGATGTAATTAAACTGCTTCTTGCTTCAGAGTATTTATTTCTTATGATCAGACAAAAAAAAAAAAACCAAACAATGTGGGCGCAAGATACAAGTTGCCATGACCATGTCACTATTTTGTTGAGAAATAAACCAAATATTTGGGGTTTGCCTCTGAATTATAGAACTTTAGAAAAGCTTAATAATTCCTAATGGCTACACATTCTACATCTAAGCCTAAAAATTCTGCTTACAACCAAAATAAACCCCTCTTTTTGAAAAAGAACCTGTGGCTGAGCAGCTACAACTTCCATTGTTTTAAATGCTTTTCCATCCCATCTTAGACGAGTGCATGGAATAGGTTGCACGCTGGCCTGTGGGTCTATTAGAACTGGCAGTTTGTCAGGGAAAAACAACCCTGTCAACAACTGCAGAACAGTCATATTCTGGCATGATTCTTACTCCAAGATATTTCTGCTGCTGGGAAATATTGTCACCTTGAGCTGTGCCTTGTTTGCATGTTTGCTGCTGCCTGGGGTCTGTGAAGTAGAGAATGCAGCCAGCACTTGAAGCAGCATAAATTTTTGTTGCCAGCAAGAGTCAGTGTTGTTGAGGGGACAGGGAAAGATTACCCATTTCTGGGCTCTAACCTGTTTTTCTTAGCAGTTTATGGAAAGAGAAGGTCCAAAAACTTTTGCTGCAAAACTGTCGCTACTTTGTGTCTTTGTAGATGAAAATGGCAGAATTACGTACACGTCTCTGTTTCAAGAGAGAAAATAATTGCTGGAAGTATTTAAAAATGAGAATGATTGAGTATCTCAAACTGTTCCCAACGCAAAGTACGAATCATTTTTTGATATTTGATCTATACTGTTCATAGCTCTTTTTATATACACAGGGGAATTTGCTGCTTTGTAATCAAGCTGCTGAAGAAAAATATTGTCCTTTTATTCACTGGGGATGACTGTAACAAATGAAAATGGTTTCCCATTAGCCTTCCCTACTTAGCTGAACCACTTAAAATTACTTGGGACTTTGCCCTTGTCCGACCTCCTCACCTTTGCTCAAATATTTCTGCTTCCAGGAGCGCAGCAGTGTTGGTCCCACAGGCTCACCTCTGTGCCTGGAGTTACAACTCATGTTGGGCTGCAAGCAGAGAGCCAGGACAGAGCCCAGAGTGAAAAGAAATGTTTAATTTTAAAAGCTTCATGCACAGCAGGTGATCTCTGACATCGTAGGCTGCTGATGGTGTCATGATGCTGATGCTGATTGTAGCTTGATTGCATGGGTATTTTTCAGTCACACTGGGCATGCAGATGAAAATAGGTTGTTTTGATTTTAGGTTTTTGTGGGCTCTTGGGTTTGTTTGTTTGTTTGTTATTTTTATTCTTCCTGTGAAGTTTCTGTGGCAATAATGGTTTTACCACCTTGTGGGCAGAACTGTAGAGCTGAAACAAACCTCTGAGGCTTGTCAGAGCACAAAAGTACATTTAAACAAGTATGTGTAAAATTCTCTCTTTCTCAAGTTTATTTAATGCAACCAGAGTTACACTGATTTACAAAACAAACTGCAGGTTTGAAATTGCTTTTCTGTCAAATGTACAAGTCTTGTTTTATAACTGGCAGTGCCCTAATGTTAAATGCACACACATCAATCAGTTTTTATGATAAAGGAAAAAGGAAGCCACAACAATAGGATAGTATATATGGAGTTATATAGTATGTATGCAGTTCAATTCCAGATTTCTCCAATTATTATAGGAATGGAAGTTCTGGATTTTATACTGATTTCCCAAACCTTGTTTGCTTCTGCGTATTTACTTCTCTTTGTACCCAGATTGTAAATTCGGTTTTATACCTCTCACTGCCTTGGAATAGTAACTTAGAGGGGATGTGAAGTTGTCTTAGTGCAGTGTCATAATCTGGAGAGCCTTCCAGAAGATTCTACACACTGAACAAGGCAGAGGAATACACGGCATTGCTGAGTTGCTCCTTTGAAACATTTCAGTTTCAAATGTTTCATACATTTTATACAATGTTTCATACAAATGTGCACGAGGAATAGTGACAGAACTGAGAAGTTTCTTAGTTTTTTAGTTTTTTCTATGCATAAACAAATAAAAATCACTTGTTTATGCATAGAAGCCTAACAAGACTGACTGTTTCTGTGCCAGGAAAGAATGCAGGCCTGGAGTGACCCCGAGTTTGTGGTGTGCACAGCGGTTCAAACATGCCCTGTGAGTGGAAAATCCCCCTGGGCATGCACACCCTGAGGGATGGCATGCTTGTTAATGCCTACAAATTAATGTCCTGGTTCAGAGACAGCAAAGGTGGATAGAGCTCCAGCTGTGTCTCAGCACACCCAGTAAATGCAGTGGGGAGAGAAGCACCCTTTGGAAACACAGCACACTCGTGGGAAGGCAGCAAGGGGAAAACAAATGGCACTCGGCAGAGGTGTCTCATGAGACCCTACTACAGGAATTAGTGGCTAATGCCAGCCCTGAAGATTCAGGAAAAGGTCCAAAACTGTTCTATCAACCCTAACTATTCCAGGCTTGAAATGTTTTCGTTAAGCAGGGGCTAACTTGTCAGGAAAAAAAAAAAAAAGAGCAGCTGTAGGATTTTTGGCTGGTCGCAGTGAAGATCTCACATCTTAAGTATTTTCAGCTATCTGTGGTTATTCCACATAGGTAAAAATAACTTGAAGTCCACATAAAAGTGGAGGATGAACACAAGGAAACACAAGTTGGCTGCAAATGTTGCTTGTAAAAGAAAACCAGAAACCTTGATCAAAGGAATAAAATCAATAGCTGAGGGCAGTTGGGTATCACTATTGTCTTCTGGCCAAGAGGATGCTGGGATTCAAGTAACTCCTGGGGTACTGTGGGCTTTGGGTGGGTTGTACAGCATAGGCAATGTCTGGCAAAGAAATGTGAAAAACTACTGAAGTTTCTGAGACTGTGTTTGGATTCCCTGCTCCTGTATCTCAGGCCATTGGGGTGCCAAGGACAATATTTTGAGCAGTTGAGAAAAGGAAACGTTCCCTAATTTTGCAATTGCTGGTGAGTACTTGCATCCTGGGAGGAGATCAGCTCAAAGAGTGTGTTTGCCTAGTGAGGCTTGTCTCTGCTCCAAAGCACACTCTGGGCTTTTTACACATAGAAGTATGCAAGAATTCATAATCTGACCCTCTGTTTTATTTGTGTGTATCCATAACCTGCAGCTCATTACAGAAATCCTTGCTGCAGCTCTGCCCCTGCCCTGTCTGGGAGTGATGCAGAGTCGAGAATGGCCTTAGAAATTAAATTGCAAGAGGTTTCATACAAAACCACGAGCTTGAAAGAGCTTATCGCTGGTGAGAGAACGATCTCTGGCATTTCATAAATCATCAGCAGGACTAACGTGCTGTTTGGAGATTTGTATCCTTAGTAAATTAATCATGTTCAGGAACACTCGGGTAGCGATGTTGGATGAGACTCTGTGCAACGCCTCTCTGCCAAATAAACTGCAGGGAGAAGGGCCTGGGGGATGGGAGGTGGAGGGGAGAAGGCAGGCTCAGCTTTCACATTACCTCAGTGTTGTCCTTGATAGCAGCCTTTAAAAATACCAGGCTTTAAAAACTGTTAAACAAAATGACACTGAAAAGCTTCTTAGCAACTTGCCTTGCTATTGGTAGAATACGGAGTGATTTCTGCTTCTGATACCTTCAGTGTCAGTCCTCACAAGAATCATCCCCAGGACGTTTTTCAGTTGCCTCCCAAGTCTGTAGCATCTCAGCTGTCCTCCAGCCCTGGAGAACATATGGTCATCAGGAAGAGTAGGACTTAGGAGGTGCCACAGGAAAACCTCTTTTTGGAGTGAAGTTTCCCAGGAATTCCACCCACCTGAGTACTTGTGTCAAACACCATAGAGCTTTTCTTGGCATGAACCCAAAGTTTTGGTGTGTAACCAAGGGTAATTTTGCCAGCCTTTCTGGAATTTCATTTATATTCTCAGTTATTAATAGATTCTTGTGGTATTCACATAACTGTTTTGCCCTTGAATTTACCAAACTTGACATTTGAATTCTAAACCAATTAGCAATGTTTGCCTTGCTCTGCAGTCTCAAATGCATACTTAGATGTAAGTTTCCATACAGCTAAGAATGCTGTTTATCCCTCTGATTCTCTGATGTTATCTCCTTTTTTCCTTTTAAAAATAAATACAAATGTACAGAAACAAAAAGAAGTGTTTGGCTATTAAATCATGCCAATTTTTCAGTTGTTATGTGTGCCTGCAAATTCATTTCTATAAACCTGTTCTGTGTATAGGTATTTGATAAACTGACTTCAATATAGCCTTAATTTGACTTTTTTCTTTGATTGTACTTTTTTATTAACCAGACTGGAATGCTTCCACTAAGAAGGAAAGCAATTAATTTCAGCATCCTGGGGTCAGGACTGTATTTTGGGGTATTTTTTATTTTGCCATATATTTCATTAATCTATAGACCACCACTGCTCATTCAATGTCCTGCTATAAGTCAGATAACTACAGTTAATGACTAAACCCCTGGTATAAATCTGCTGTGTTTCCAGACAGCTGTTGGTTTAGTTCTCTTAATTCTTCTGGTGTGCCAGTGAATGCCAGCAAGTTCCAGATTTAAACGCCTTTTAATGCTTTGTGCAGCACTGGACACATTTTATAGAGCTGAGTAGGAGATATGCTGTATTGTGCTTAATAAACAATTCTTTAAAATATCCGTAATTCAGCTGCTTGCATGGAAAAATGTATGCTTAGCTTTGGGAAAAGTCTTAACTCTTACAGGTTTCACTGTCAGGCTGTTGTTCTTAAAACTTGGACTTTTGCTTAAGGTGTGTGTACATGCTTTTCAAATTATTTGTCCCACTTATTTACTGGCAAAGTGGAATATTGCAGGACAAGGAAAATGTTGCCATTTTCAATTAGATGTTGTTAACTTCTTTCCAAAAAGCCTGAAACTGGAGTTCTTGTGGGCAGTCCACAAGAATTAGAGGGAAATAGATGGAGTGCAATTCTAGCAGAAACTTGTTTTGTTTGTTTAGAACTTGTGCTGAAACTTTTGTGGGTTTTGTTTGGGTGGGTTTTTTGTTTCGTTTTGTTTTGTTTTGTTTTGTTTTGTTTTAAATCCAGCGCACAGAAAGGTTTCAGAACTTATGTTTTTCAGTAGTACTCCTTAGCACTTCAAAAGGCTTTTCTCAAGCTCAAGTCCCAGGAACTTTTTCCTTCTGTGTCACACATTCTTCTTATTTTGTGTTATTTTCTTAATGATTTTTGTCATTCTTCGCTTTCACCCCACTGGTACATAAGCACTAAGGAAGTATTCCTAGATGAGTTTAGGAGAGGTGGAGATTCTGGCACTTTTCCTCCCCCATGAGACCTTGCCGTTTGCAACCTTGGCACCCATTTTCTCTGCAATATCTATTGCTGAGAATACACCCTGTGAACCGTCAGAAGCTGTGTTCCAAGTGCAGGCTGCAGGATTTTAAGACATCAGTCGATCCCCCAGTGCTCGTTTGTGATTAGAAGCTGAACTAAGCAAGGCTCTCTTAATTGTGGCGCTTCAATTCCACGCCTAAACTTGCAGCTGAACGGAATGAATGCGCTTGCTGGGCTCCTGAAGGATCAAACCCCTGCGAGCATCACAGGCAGCCTTTGTGATGACAGCCTGTAGGAGCAGCAGCTGTCCGGGGGTCAGCACATTGGTCATGCTCGGCAGGACGTGTGCCAAGAGGAGATGCACAGACCTGGCACCTCCTGCTCTGATAGGAAGAGAAACTGCAGTGAAATGACTGGGATGCAAGAGTTACACAGCCAGATGTGAATGAAAGGGAGAGCTTAACCGTGCACAAGTTGGGGGCTGGAATGAGGAGGGATATTGTGTGGCATAGGAGGGAATAGGAATGTGAGATTTAGGCTTCTGTTTGGTTCTGACAACTGTGGGCATTGCCTGCTCCCTGCATGGGCACAAGAGCAGAGAAAGGTTCTGGAGTGGTAAGCAGAAGTCAGAAATACACCAGGTCTCATGGCATTTTTTGTAGGTGTGGAGGGCTGCTTTTATGTCTTTGGTGTTTATAATTTTTTCTTCCTCATATCCTTGTGCTGATTTACCCGAGTGCAGCATGTTGTCCTCATAATTTTGAGCTCAGCATGCTCAGAAGTGGAAAAATGCAGAAACCCCTCTTTTACAGGGGAGGGGAATAGAGGCAAGCAGGTTAAATAGGAGCTGGCTTTGTAAACGACTCTGGTAACAGGAAACTTGGGGCTGACACAGAACTGAATCCAAATCTCCCTTACAAGAACCCTGGCCACTGGATCGTGGCATCAAATTTGCCACTTCTGACAATTCCACTTGAGAGAAGGAAATTGTTTTTCTCATAGCAGTTCTAGTTGTGTTGCTATTTTAAGGTGGCTCTCTAATTACTCAATTGAGAGAAATTAATGTGGAACTATAATTTGCTTGAGCTCAGATGTCTTAGCTCCAATTTTTGTATTGCTCCTGTATATGCGCTAACTTTAAAAAAACAAAACAAAACAAAGCAAAAAAAAAAAAAAAAACCACAATATGAAATTAGACATAATGTCCTTTATCCTTGCTTTTCAATATAATTATCAGATTTTCTGTGAAGGGGAAAAAGAGGTGAGCTGCTTTATTTCTTTTGGAAGCCAAGCTCTGCATTAATATATTTTGCACTTGGAGTCAGCAAGAGCATCTTTCTATGCTGCTTGTGAGTCAATTGGACATATCTGTGCCATCCTGTAGTAGCTGGAGGCAGGAAATTACTTTGATGCTTTTGTCTGTGGTCGAAGCTACTCCATAAAAGTGTCAGAGAGAAGCTGCACTGAAGGTGATGAGCTGAAGTTAATCCAGTGTCAGGAAGCACATCCACTGTTGAACCAGGCTGTCAGGCTGCTCTTCTGGGCTGTGGAAAGGTGAGAGCCTTTGAAGTCTCATGTGTGGGAGTGAAATTTACCTTTTACCTGGGGAAATTGCAGATCAAATCTTAAGTCCAAGGCAGTTGCCTTCTCCATGGCACATGTGAGTCTGTTCTCAAATACCCAAGCACTGAAAGCTGGTTTTTACTTGCACGTGGATTTTTCAGTCTGTACAGAGGACAACACCATTTTCTTAGATTATCTGAAAGAACTCTGGGAGCTGCCATTTTCTGTACCTGCAAGGGATTGTGTCGAGCTTCCCTGCAGTGCTGGGAATGACAGAGTTTGGATCCCTCTTGTTCCCAGCAGTCCCAAATTGGGCTTGAGTGGTTGCTGTTGACAGGTGGCCTCCGAGGTGACAGCTGTGTCACAGAGACTTCGCTGGTGCCCCCAAGGGTAAGGGGGGTATAACATGATAGGAGGAAAGTGCTCAGTAGTAAACAAAGTGGGCTTTAAGATGCTAGTATTGTCACTTAAGCTGTAAACATCTTGTAATAAAAGATACCACAGTTTGTGGTCATTTAATGTTGCTCTTTGTTTTTGGATTTGGTAGGATTTTTGAAGAATTTGAAGCTATGAGACAATAAGTTGGGTCATAGTAATCAGACCCTGTTTTTTTTTTTTAATCTTAGATTTTTGGGAGGGAGGGGGAAAGTGCATTTTCACCTTAAAACAAAGCTGCAAAGGGAGTCTAACTTCTGTGTGCCTCGCTACATGAACACCATGCTGGCTATCCCATTGGGAGTGCTTGCTGGTACTATTGATGATGAAAGTTACTGCTTGAAATTTGTCTTCAATATTCATAAGTGTTTTAGTGGTAACCAAGTGGCAAAAAGCTGTTACAGCACCACACATGCTTCTGGCTTTTATCTGACAGTGAAGGTGGTACCTTATTTGCAAGCTGGTGCTTCAAGAATTTTTAAATTTAGTAACATTTGGGACTGGAATATGGAGGTTTTCTGCTAGGTAACAAGTTTGTTGTTGTTTTGGTTTTTTTTTTTAAATTAAGTAGCAATTGAAAGATGCTGCTATTACACGGCTGTCTAGTTGTCTGTGTGAAATAAGCTGGTGGCGTCTGTCCAGTTGCAGGCAGATGTCCACATCACAAATCATCAGACTCTTTTATAGAGCAGAGAAAATGAGCCCCCACTCTCAGTTCTAGCCAGGAGGAATACAGTGAGGAAACGTTGGATTTCTCCTCTGTTCCATCTGCATTCAAAGAAGAAAAGCACTTATATGTGTCTCTTTCCAGAGAACTGATCCAGCATCACTGAATAGGAGCAAATGTCCTCCTGGGAAAGCATAACTGAAAAATACTGAAAAGAGAAAATTTGTTGAGACAGATGTGCTTTTGTATAGATTAAGTCTTTTTCTTTGAATAATCTGGTGAAACTTGCAGTTGTGCATGTTAATTCTCCTGGCTGACAGGTAGCTGGCTGGTGGGTTTTGTAGGCTCGGTTTGGTGTGATGGACAGATGAAAGGCACTGTTATGTTACACTTTGGTCCCTGCTACTGCTGCTAATTTTGACATACCATTATAAAACTCTTTACTTTTCATATACGAGAAGGTGTTAGATTAAGTGGTTGGCTAATGGACATCTTTGTTCCAGTTACAAACTCAGGGTCTCTTTCAGCACTTTTCCATTTACTGCCCTGACTGCTGTTTATGGTAGCAGTGGCAAGAGCTACAGCTGCCAAATTTATTTTAAAGATCATGGGGTTTGGTGCCAGCCCTAATCTCTCTTGGTGCCAAACTTGGCTCCAGCAGCAGTAGCTCTACATTGTTATTCTTGTGCAACACTTGCATTACATCATGGTGAAAGGAGGAAAAGAGATTTTAAAAATTTCAGTTATTCATATGCAATATTCACAGTGGGGAAAAACAAGACGGAAAACAAAACTCCTGCAGTTCAAATGTCAGTGTCCCTCTGTACTTTGTTAAGCTCTTTGAGGCCTGTTTAATATCATAGAATGGCACTTCCAGGAAGTGTTTTTCATTATCAGATCGGGCTTTGCAAAGGAAAACAGGGACATTTGTGTGCATAGCGCTGGGTTGGTGCATTTGTTTTATTTGGGGTTTTCCCTACCACGCTGTCCTGCAGAGCATCAGTGACTGGATGGCAGGATCTCTGTGGCTCCTCTTTGTTCATATCCTCTGGTTATCCCTGCAGATTCCTTCCCTCTCTCTTGAAAATAAACCTAACAGCCAGCAGCTTTGGGAGCTTGAGCCCAAGTTAACTTTCACCTGGGCTTAAAGAAAGAAGCTTCAGCCTATTGTCCCAGCAAAACTTGAGGGAAATCAGACCTTGGCCCACCTGAACATACAAAGTGCATCATGCTGTCCCATTTGTTATTCCCATGTTGTTATTTTATCCTGACTTTCAAATACCCACAGAAACAAATTATTAATGGAGTTAATAACAAAGAAGAGATTGTGAGCATTTGCTCTGTGTAGATTCCTTTTCCCCTTGGCTGTTTCCACACTGTTAATTGGTATGAGTAACCAAGTGCAGTTTGCTCGAGCATTGCTTTTGATTATTGTCCTTTTTTCTCCTAACATCTTCAAGATGAGTAGCAATTACATTGTGCTGCTTTGCTCACCGCTGTTGTCTCTTTAAAAGGAGAAATCTGCTGCACTTTTATCCTATGAACTGCCATTGTCAGCCAACCTCTTGATTCAGTGTCCATTTTGAACCTTCCAGTTTTAGATGCAGGAATTTTTAAAAGGATGCAATGAAAGCATCAGTATTCCTACTGGTGAGGTAACCAACAACCAACCACTGCAGAAATATTGCTCACAACGACAGTTGATTTTTATTTTATTACAAGTCAAAAGCTGAGTGAAAAGGTGGCTTCAGTTAGATCTGTGGAGAAGAGGAGGGAAGGGTAACCTCTTGAAGTTCAGCTGAGTGATAGCCTCTCTTGCAGGACTATCCTCTGCTCTTCTCAAAGAGGAAGGATTGTGAATAAGGGAGTGTTAGAAGTTCATTAATTTGATTTATGTAGCCACAGATTTGCTAAATCCAGATTGGTAACCTGACTTGCTTGGTACCTGAACAGGGAAGGTGCATCAGAGTACAATTGGATTTCCTCATCCAGGCCATGCATTTGGGAAGCAGCTTCAGAGTTAAATGGTGTTGAGTGAGCACCTGCATTGGCAGTGCCCTTTGTTGCAGCTGCAGTGCCTACAGCATTTGTGGACAAGAGTGTGTTAAGCAGCATCAAAAGGCGGGGAGCAGCTCTTGTTATAAGGATTAACTTGTTTGGCTCAACATGTTTGAAGATGGCCCAGCCAGAAGTTCACTCTTGTCACAGAATGGTCTCAGCTTTGTGAAGCTGGGGTTTCAATAACCTGTGGCACTAATAGAGTAGTTCTGTTCAGAAGTGTCATAGTCATATCACCATCGCTGCTCTTTTATTGATAAGGAAAATGAGGCAATCAGAGATTCTTCCAACTTTCTACACACACAACAGCTCTTTGCTGTCTCCTGTGCTCGGAGGAAGTCAGACTTGAGGGGTTTAACCAAGGGGAGAGTATGTCATTCTCACTCCAGCCTCACCTGTACTGCTATGCTAGACTTTTCCCTCACATCCAAAGTCCTTTTGCTAACTTACATTTCATAGTTCTTTTCCCTTAGCTCTTTCTGAGTTATTATTCCCCAAGTGTTCCTCCTTTACAGGCTGAGAACAGAGGTGCTGACACAGGCCTGTTGTAAAGGGGCAGCCCCTACCTTTCCTAGTAGGTTGCTGGAGCCATTGCAGGACTCTGACAGGTTTGAGAAATAAATCAAAATGGTGAAGAAATACTCATAGTCTGGGAATGGAGAGATTTTGGACCAAAAATGAGTGAGAGAACATGCCCTGAAGGACAGGTCTCGTGCCTCGCCTCCTTCTTGGCTGTCTCATGTTCACCTTGGTCATTATTCATTGGCATGGATATCAATACTCCAGCAGTGTAACAGATTGCACCTAAAGGTTTCAGAGCACTTTCCAGCCCCTAAAAAGTGCTTAATTGGCAATTTATACTGTAGTTCCCAGTTTAACGTAGTCCTGAGAAACTTGCCCAATCTCATAGTGATTGGAAGAACTCAGAAGTGTAACTTCAAGGTAAACTGCAGCCCTAGGGAAAATTTTATATATATGTGTGTGTGTGTGTGTGTGTGTGTGTGTGTGTGTGTTTTGTTACTGCAGTTTATTTAATACAGTAGTAGTACCTGGGGATCTGACAGAATGACACCATTGCACTGGTGAATGTTTCACATGCATAGAAAAGGGACAGTTCTCCTGCAGCTTCTCTAGGGAAGACACCCAAAGGTCAGGAAGCACAGTTGAGGCACAAAGGACTCACCCAGGAATCAGCTGAGTTACCAGGGCAGAGCAGGGAGAAAACCCCAGGTTTTCTGAGTCTCAGACCAGGGTTTGATCTGCTATTTCTCTGTGGCAGAATTAATCTCATTGTGTCCTCTGTGAGAGCTGTTCCCATGTGGGTGGGCACCACTTTTCCTTACCCGTAGATTTTAATAAGTGTATTACTTCTCAAGTGGCATGAGCAAGTATTTTCTAAGTAGGAACTTCATGGAATCATAGAACAGCTTGGGTTGGAAGAGACCTTAAATTCATTTTGTTCCAACCCCCCTGCCACAGGCTGGGACACCTTCCACTAGACCAAGTTGCTCCCACTCTGAGGGTTAGGGTAGCTTTGTGAATGGTGCATCTCTACCTTTTGAAGAATGAGTTTTTCATTAGGATGTGGGTGGTATGAATGCTCTAAACTTTCTGGAAAATGTTTCCCCTTGGCACTCGTTCCAGCTAATGGCCAGCTTTCACTGCATTAGCCTGTGCAGTGTTAGAATTCCTGCTGCCCTGCAGTTCCAGATGTGTGAGGTATG
Organism: Regulus satrapa; assembly: GCA_013396955.1. NCBI lineage: Eukaryota > Metazoa > Chordata > Aves > Passeriformes > Regulidae > Regulus > Regulus satrapa. The sequence continues at coordinate 232,950 of VWZN01008002.1, forward strand.
AGGTGCTTTCTCCCCTGAGCCCTCTGCAACTTGTGATGATTTGTCTTGTCCCGCTGCATTGCACAGTTTCAGGGGAGTTATGACTTGCCTCACTGAATGATTAGTTTTACAAAAATGATTGCCTAAAAGTAGTTTATCTCATGTCACTGGAGGCTGGGCAGGTGTGCCCAAGGCTCCACAGGTAAGCAAGGAAAGCTCTGTTATCTGTTTGTGATTTTCCACTACTTTTTAAAGCAGATGTTTTTCTCTGTGATGTTTAGTGCTTTATTGTCTCTGCTTCATCCTGGTATGGTAGAGCTGAAGTAGTTTCTGGATGCTTAATTTTGCTTATCTAATTGCTTTATGTTACAGTGTATTGGTGATGCAAATGTTTTACAGAATAAGGTCCTGCAAACACACACACCCAAAAATGAGTTTTTTTCCTGGTAAGACCGGAGTTTCATGTCCCAACACAGAGGCTTCTCTTTACTCAGCATGATACGTAAGGAGAAAACAGAAAACTGAGTGAGGGGAATAAACTCTAATTTAATATATTTATATTTAAGTTTGGTTTAGCCATTGTGATTCTGAGGAGAAGGAGTAAAACATGTCTTTCTTCCAAGTGGAAAGAGGCATTAATGCTCATCACCTAAATAGTGACAAGTGTCATGAGCTGGACTCGGCAGCCCTTGGTTTGGGAAGCCCTGACTCTGAAAGCACTTATTTTGCATTAAGGGCCCCAGTTCTGCAGCTGGAGCTGCTGAAGTGGTTTTCTGCAGTCATATGCAACCCTTGCACACCTGGGGGATCTGAATAGGAAGAGGTGTGATGAAATTAAAAAGCTTGTGAATGTCAAAGAGGAATGTGGAATCTGAAAGAGATTATTTATGTACATTTGTATCTATGCATACACATACAATTTTCTATTTCAAATCACTGTAGGCTATAAGCTCATAGTGTTTCTTTTCAGTGTATCCTGTTCTGTGTGGTATTGCTTGTTCACAGTTAGAGAGCAGAGTAATTTTATGCTTTGGAAGATAATATCTTTTTAAGGGTTGTTCCACTTAGCAAATAGATCCAACAGAGACCAAAAAAACGGCATTGTGAAAAATTCTGCTTTCTCATTTTAACTTAGAATAAGTGAAATACTGTTGTGGAGATAAATTTTAGAAGACCCGATGACTCCAACCAATGTCACAATGTATTTCTGGTCAGGCTGCCAGGTAGTGTGAGCCCCATCAGGAGCTCACTCAAATTGCCAAGCTGCGTCCCAGAGTGTGCTTTCAGAATGAATGGTGAAGGTGCCTTGTCTTGTGTGGTTTCATGTGCCCTGAATCTCCTTTACTGAGGTCTGCTCAGCCAAAAATGCTGCTGATCCTCCTGCTCTATCTTCCTTCAATCTCTTCTCGTGGTAATGGCAGGAAATCCAGCCCAGCTCATCCCCCTTTTTCATCTGTCTGCTCCTTGTCTGCCAGAGGGATCAGGAAAACAGCACCTGGAGAAGGCAGTAGTGAAGCCAGTGAAGAAATAGGAAGAACATTTCTTTATCTGTAGACACCCTATTTTTTGTTTTTAATAGATCTGAGCCAAAAAAGAAATCGTGTCTTTAAAGAAAAATCAGTGAAAAGCAGACTGCAATAGCAGGTGATGAAGCCTGGTGAAGCAAGTCAATGCTTCTGGAAATTTAGGACTTCCAGGGAAACAAGGCATGCAATTATTTGTGCCAGTTCCAAGTACTGAAAAATCTTAAGGCTCTTAAGGCTGAGTTTCCTTCCAAAAAAGAAAA
>VWZN01008002.1:234760-248830 GCA_013396955.1 Regulus satrapa
AAAAAAAAGAATGTGGCTCAAAAAATTCATGAGACAGGAATTTTCATCTGTTTTTCACTGTCTGGTCTATGGGTTAGAGCAAGACAGAAAACTTCCAGTGAAAGTAAAATTTTGATAAAAAAGACTGTCTCATTTAAAGAAAAAAAAGACAAAACACAGAAACCATGTGGGGAAAGATTTTAAAGCTGATGGAATACTTTGGTTATTTTTAAACAATAGTGGTTTCAGAAGTGTGAAAAAACTGGTCTATTTTGTTATTTTTTCTCAGTTATTTCTCTTAAACTTGTTTAGAATTAGCACCTTTTTTTTTTTCTTAAGGAAAAATTTGAAAATCTTCATGTTAACCCAAACCATTTTTTCCTTGCCTATCACATCACTTTTGTCTTGTTTCTCTTGGTTTCATCCTTAGCCTGGGATAAGGGGTGCTGGAGGCTAATTCAGCTCTGCACCCCCACCCCAGCCAGGCTGAGGAGTCCTCTTTCTTTTGTGTCTGAAACAGGCTGGGCAATGATAAATCCAGACAAGTGCTGTTACTTTTATTGTGCAGTTACATCAGTAAAAAGCAGCTCTCAGGGATATCAACAGCCTGAGGCATCTGCCCTGCAGGTCACCTTGAAAGGAAATTTTGTCATCGAGGCTGTGCTGTCATCCTGGACACGAGCATTAATGCCAGCCCAGCTTTAACTTGATGCCTGTTCAGGCTTTTCCTGCAGGCATCTATCAGATGTACCTGTGGATGAACTGAGGCTCATTATAAAAGAGAAAACAGAGTCGTGGTTTTCACCTGCTGAAGCATTTTTGAGTTTTGAAATGGAACAAAGAATCTATTATAGGTGGAGAGGAGAACGTCCAAACAGTGTGGGGAGGAATGTACTGACAGAGGAAATGAAATTGCTTTCCTCTGCTTTTGAAATGTGTGGATAGAAGTAGCCAAAATCTTCAGTGTGGGAGATTCCCTATGATTATACCATGTGGAAGGTGGCTGCAAGATAATACTGTTTTCTTTGCTTATGAATGATTCCTTTATTTTTGTACAGGAGCAAAGTAAAATTGGGAGCAGAGTGTTGCTACCGAAAGTCCTGGCAATGCTGCCTAAGGCCCTATGCTTCTCATGGAGTTAAAACAGTAGTTTTCATTCCCAATGAAAATTAATGAGGCATAGCAGGTGCTTTTGAAAATTTTATCCATATGGGGAAAAAAAATTAATCTTGTATCTCCTAGGAATTAATTAAACCCAAACTTTTTAGGACTGGGATGGGTTTTGTTTGTTTTCTGTGAATCAGAGAGTGAGAAATCCATCTTCAGATTTTTCTGCATGTGATTCACTTCTGAAATAAACTGGGGAATCAGACTGTCATCTTTTCAATGATGAGTACCACTAGAGTCATAAAGTATTTCTTAGCAATCCGCACCATTTTTTAGGAGGGTAGAAAGATGAAAGCGGTTGATCAACTAATTAAAACCAGATAAAGTCATGGAAGCAAGACAAAAATGTTACTCTTGCAATTGGGCTGCAATCTTTGTCTCTACTCCTCCCCTTCCCAGCAGAGCTGAAAGCAGAGGACTTGGCTTGTCCCACTCCTGCCTAGGGCTCTGTGTTGGCATATGTGTGTGTTTAGAAAGATCTAGTGGTTTGAGCTTGTATTTGGCCTCCATCCAGATACAAGTAAAAATTCTTGAGAAGATCATTGCATGGGATTGTTGCAGGGACTATAATTTCTGTCTTTATCTCTCCCATCATGACAAACTTTGCAGATTCTCACTGCCTTGAAGTACTTGTCTTTTCCACTGTAGGATCTGGCAGGTTTTTCCCAAGGGGAGGAGTTTTGTCTTTTCCACCTGCAGGGCTCCTAACTCTTCAGTTCCTTCACTGATGACAGATGCAGAGCTCATTCTCCTTTTTTCCCCACACCCATGCCAGCTTTCCCCCCCAGTGTCTTTTACTCCTGACTGTCCTTTGTGTTGCTCAGATGCCCTCCTGCAGACTGCTGTAGTTTTGGTGGGAATGTCCTACTCTTCCTTGCACGTATTCCCTCTGAAATCTTGTCATCACTTGGCCATTGAGTTTACCATAGTACCTCATACTACCTAGGTATCTTATTTGCTGAAAATGCCCTGAAAGTTCTCCTTTGAATACTTTTTCTACCATTCAGGTAGAAAAACATTCTACATTTTGAAGGCAGAATTCTGTCTTCTCACCCCAGAAATGGAGTAGAGAGGAGTGAAAAGGGCAGACTCCCAGGCACAAGTCTCTGCCTCCACAGGGAGGATGGAAGTGCCCGTGGTCTTGAGCTGCCTTGAGTGTGTTGTGGGAGAATGTTAAGAACAAGTGGGAGCAGACTGAGAGAGGATTTAAGTTCTGCCTGAGCAGCAGAGCTCCAGCTTTTGGAAGGAGACCCCTTGATCTGTTGCTGGTGCCTTCTGGCTTGTCAGCTGTGCTGGGCAGAGCTGTGCTGAGCTTCCATCTGCCCACAGTGCCACGGTGCTTTCCTGTTCCACCCTTTCAGAATGCCATCCGTGGAGTTCCTGTCACCTCACAGAAGTGTGTGTTCTCTCTCCATGGTTTTGGACACCCATTTTTGAGCACTTTGCTGGAGAGGAATGAGATCCCTCAGGAGTTTGGTCTTCAGCACACATTTGATGGTCTTGACTTGGGGTCTGGAATCACTGCCTTCAAAACATCACTGTAAAAGAATATGGGATTTGCCAACACCTCAGTCAAAAATCTGAAACTTTAAATTGTTTAATCTGGCATTCCTAGCTTCATAATGACTGAAAAAAACCCAACTCTCTATTTCTATTTTTTCCTTCCTAAATGTTAGAAAAAAATGTTTCTGTTTCTGGCAGAGATTTTGTGGGCTAACTTTCAGGGCAAAATACTGGGGTTTGAGTAGGGGATTCTAATGGAAAAGCTGAGCAACAAATTCACACAAGGTTCCTCTTAATTGTAGAAGCCAAAAGCTCTTCCAGATGTCTGTCAGCCCTGCATGCTAGATGCTGCCATCACTGGTTTTAATAAAAGCTCATATTCAGCAAACTTTATTACTGATTTACTGTACACTGCTTAAGCCAGAAAATGTTTTTTCTCCAAAAAGAAAACAAAGACCTGATATTTTCATCAGTTGCACTCTGGCATGTCATTTGCTGTGTTAAATGCCAGCCCTGTTCCATTATTTGACTATTTTCTGTAGCTTGCCATCATTAAAACTGGAATTTCAGAAACTCTTGTAAAGAAGTCCATAGGCAAGAAATGCACATGAATAAATCTGTAAATGGTGTGTGCAAAACAGGCAAAGCCACTAACAGCACTTGTACATGACATGCACAACCAGACAGGCAGTGCTGTGAAAAGTTACCTGTTTGTACATGCAACTAATCCATACTCTAAACTAAACTGAGTGCTGAAAAAACCACAGGAAAATGTTATAGAATAAATACAGGAAAACATGATGTGACTTTGTGAATGCAAAAGTGAACCCAACAAAACCAATAGAGAAATCATCAGGCAGAGAGTAGCTAATGAAATCTCTGAACAGTGATGTAATTAAAGTGCATTAATCACTATAGAAGATAATTTCCCTTTAAACATCTGCTCCTGTTCACTTGGCAACAGCCTGGGCAGTGTCATGAATGATGTGGGTTTGGATTATGCTGAAGGGCATGTGTTATCTGAGAAACAAGGTGGAACAGCCCCAGCCTGACAGGATCTGGGGCAGCACTGCTTTCCCTCAGATCAGGGATTCCACTAAAGAAGACGGGGAAAAGAAATGAGATGGTGCTTAGGGTGGAAAGGAAAAACTTGTATAAAATGGAGCCCCACCTTCTCAGTCATGCAGACAAAATTTAATTGGGTGCCAGAAAAAAAGCCCCTGCCCACCTGGCTGTTTTTCAGAGAGCCTTAGGAGCCATAGCTTTTACCTTGTTCCACCCCACTGAGAAGCACCACAAAATTCTTCTTGGGCCCATTCTCTGTGGCAGCAAGAGAATGGGATGAGGCATTTCTGGAGAAAAAGCTCTGGCACAAGTTCATTGTGCAGAAGAAGGGTTGTGGCCATCCCTTACTGCCCTGCAGTCTGTGCTTGGGTACCAGATGGAGCAGAACTTCCTGCAGGGCTGTGAGGGCTGGATGAAGCCTCCCATGAGCTGTGCTCTGAGCTGAGTGAGGAGTCCTGGCTTGTTGTTTCAGCTCTGTCATTGGGTTGTGTCCCTTGGATAGGATTTTTTACAGTTGGGGGCTGTTTTTTGTATCCCTGCACACATCTGCCTCCTTGTTGCATTTCCACCCCGTTGGTGGCATGGGCACAGGCTGTGGGCACCACTGCTGGTCCTGTGCATCTGCATTTCAGTTTGTCTGTATCTAGGGCAGGGAGAGGAGCCAGTCCTGCTCCTCTTACAGGAATACATCTGAAGGTGGAACCCTTTGAGACCCACTAGCAACAAACATGCAGCTGCAGAGCAAGGCTGATTTTTATGCTGCTCTTGTTTCCTTAGCAGATCTGTAGCAGGTAGTGCTCAGGGACAAAGGGACGACACGGGTGTTGGGTCCAGAGTACCACACTGTGTTTCTATCACACTGGTCATTTATGAGGTCTCTTTCATACCTGGGGAGCCTTTACCAGCCTCTGGAATCAAGGCTGTGTTGGTGATGAGATACCCACATGGATTTCCAAGAGAGGCAGATCCCAGATCCCACCTGGAGAGAGGAGGGCTGGGGTTGTGGACACTGCACATTGTTATGCCTCTTCGCCTGTTTTTGGTAGTTCTGTGAATTCACAGAGAGCTCATGTTTTTGCTGTCTGGGCAGCTGGTAGGTGAGAAAGTAAAAATGAATTTTGCTTTGGTCTTTGCCATTTAGTTACAGGTTAAACGATCCGGTTTGTGCTTGTTCTTAACAATACTTTCCCTCCCTCACAGGGACTCTCAGGCTTTGTAAAAGGGGTTGGGAAGGTTCAGATAAAAAGCATGTGATTTTCTGTTTCTCAAAGCTGGTAAAGCCATACAGGGGTATTTAAACAGAAAATCAAAACAGGCGTCTTGGCTTCTCCCAGAAGCACATATAGATTGGTATTGCAGAAGCCTGAAGATTTCAGCCTTATGTGCTGCTTTCTTTAACTTTGGGATGTTTTAGGTGTGTTGTGGGTTGTTGCCAGCCAGGTGCTGCCATGGCACCTGCTGCTGCACAGTCCAGCTCAGGGAGGTGCCAGCCTGGGAGCAGGGCCGTGCCAGCTGCCCTGGCAGCCACCTTCAGCGATGAGGGAAGGGGAGCCTGAGCCAGCTGCAGCCAGGATCCACTCACCACCCAATTCCCCGTCTGCTCTTGCTCAGCCCTGCTCTGTGCAAGAGCACAGTTCTGCTTTCCTCTAATAGCCCTTATTCCACCCAGTGACTTCCAGGGAGCTGAACTGAGGTTGTGCTTTGTGTGGCCATGGAAAGCAAAGAACAGCATAGAAACTCTGAGTTCTCTGTTCACCATCTGTTCTGGGCTTGAACCAAAAGCTGTGAGTTTAATCTTGGAAAAGTCAAATAGGTTTCCATTGCACTGTGTGTATTTAAAAAGCAATAAAGACAATTAATTGAGATATTTAGCTTCAGGTTTTCTTTGCCCGGTGGGTTCTTCAGTTCTAGATGCAGACATTGGTTGCACAGGGAGCAAGGGGAGAGCATTATGGGAGTAAAGGTTTCAGGGAAACCTGCCTTGCATAAAAGGAGTTGTGCAGGTATCAAGAGTAACAGATCTTTTTGTACTCACCACATTGTCTTCACCAAAACTTGGAAACATAGGTGTGTACATCTGTGCCCTTAATGACATGTTTTGTGCCTATCCAGCATTTCCAAGGGAAGCAAGCAGCTGGAAAGGTCTATAGCTGCAGGTAGGCACATGAATTGAAAATGGCAGTGTGTACATGAATAGACCTATTGATTTTATACATAAGGTGTAAATGATGCTTGACTCCTCTTTTCTGGACTGTTTATGTAATGCAGAGGTTTGAAGCTTTCATGGTGGAGTAGGTCACGTGCACACATGAAGAATTATGTTTTTCTTTAGAGATGTAAGTCCTAGATGTCGTTAATTTGAATTTTTTTGTTACATTAGATAAGGTTTCTCGTGTGAAAGGGACTGTCCTCGTATCACTGCCACCTAATGGCCAGGACACTGTAGTTGGGTGCCTGATTTGGGTGTCCCCTGGAAAACTGATCCTCTCACCAGTACTAACTTGATTACCTTGTAAGACGTGATAATGATCTTAACTGCCCTCAGCTTCATTTTCAGCCTGTTCCAGCCTGTTCTGCAGCCTCGCTGGACACTGGTGTGTGTATTCTTGCTCTGATGGCATATGAGAGATTGGGAATTTAGTTTTTGTGTGGCAAAATCCAGGCAGAAGGGGAAATCATTAATCAGATGGGTGTAATCTCCAAGGAAGCAAGTATTGCATTTTAATTCAGCATTTTCCTTTGATGAAAACTTTAGTGAATGCTATTATGTGGAATTTATATGAAGCCTGGGTTTAGGTAATCAGCTTTAATATTTATACTCTTAGGGAAAAAAAAAAAGGGAATCATTAGTAAGCATGCATAATTAATGAATAAATTGTATTTTTCCTTTGTTTTCCTTCAGGTATAAGGAAATGCTAGATCTAGTGATATCACCCAGTCTGACTGTAAATAGAGAGTGCCCTGACAGACTGAAGCTTAACCTTTCTCACATTTATGCCACGGCTCCAGATGACATAGAAGGTAGGCTGCTCTTCTGCTTGCTGTTTGCTGCTTTAGCATAACATATATAAATCTATGTAACCAAAGGGAGCTGGCCACTGCAAGGCCTCTGCTTCTGGAAATTGCTTCTACAGTACAATGAGCAATTGAGATTTTTTGAGGTTTGTTTTGGGTTTTTTTATTATTGTAGACTGGCCAGTTGTGGTTGAATCCTTTAGTTCCTCAATGGCTTGAATGCAAACAGAATAGAAATACTTCTTATATAAATATATATCTGTGTGTAGTTGGTGCCTGCATTGCACACATGCATGTGTAGATTTGTGTTCCACTGGAAGAATTGAAGGTATAAACCATTTTGTGTAGACCTGGTGGTTTTTGCTGGAGCCCCAGTGGTGGAGTGAACGTGACCTGGGCTTTGGTGGCTCTGCTGCTGCTGCTGTTCAGGGGGCTCTGTGGGGGTCCCCAGGCCCAGAAATGTATTGAGCAGCCTGAAAACCTCTTGCCAAAGCAGCTCTGTGCCCCAGTTTGCATCGCTCTGAGATCACTGCTGCCATCCCCAAATGCTTAGCCCTGCTGGCCTCTCCTCTGGAGTTTCACATTTGGCAGGTACCAGGGACAAATTCTTTCAGTGGTTGAGGCTCTGATGGAAATTTATCTACTCTCCTCCTTCTCCCCCCCCTGCCCCATCATACTGTTCAAGTGAAGGAAACAGAGGAATGTTAAATCTGCTAAAAAAATTATTGGCAAGTGATGCAGCTGAACTAGTTCTTGCTAGCACAATCCCAGCTATTGTTTGCTGCGGTCAGGATCTGTCAGCCTTCCTGTTAGAGGGGAGTTAGGAAAAGGCACTGGCTATTATGTTTTAGTAGTATGTTTAACCCTTCATTTATAGGCTCTTAGAAGCCCAGGAGATGTTTTGTTTGCATGTTTGCTCAGGCATTAGGAATTGCGTGGTTAAATCACGCCCGTCGTGACTGCCTATTTACAAGAGCAATAGAAGGAATAACAGCCCAAAGGAAACATCCTTTTAAATGTTCCTGTTTGCAGGAAAGATTAGAGCTAGAAATGATTTTTAGGTACATCATTTTGTAAACATCTTGGGGCAGGAACTGTTTTTGGTTATGCGATGTCAATAAGAGCCAGCACAGGAGCTGGACTGTTGGACACCAGTTTGCCAGTGACAGCTGACGTTGATTTGTTTCTTGTAGAAATATTATGGAGCTTTTTCTACAGAATGATCCTCTGTGCTACCAAGATTGTGCTCTTTCCCTTGAAAATGCTTCTAGTTAATTTGAAGAGCAGGAAAATATTTGCGTGTTTGACAATTCTCAGACTGACAGAGCTCTTAATGTAATCAACGCACACAAATGTATGCTCTGTATTACACAGAAAGTATTAAATTTAGCAAGTCTAGTCATAGTATTTACTCATCTAGATGTCCATGTATCTGTCTGGCCCGTTGTTTTCATGAGTGCTTGTCATGAGATTTGCAGTTATAGCAATATAATTTTCAAGTGCATATTTTGCCTGTAGGATCGGCTTTGCCTTTTCTTGTCAGTGACAGTAGCATATTGCACATTCACACACAGCAAATTCCTACTTGGCATTCTTGGCAAACTTATTTACTCTGTACCAAAATTAAAAAATTGAAGCTGTGGTGTTTTTCAAAGAGAAAAGAAATGAGGCTTGTGCTCAAACTGTTCTGCTGGTTTTTTGATGTAAAAGCCATTAAGAATTAAAGAAATTCATTGTAAAATGTCTGTTTCTTCAGTGCAGTTGTGTTTGGTAGTGAGGGGCAGACATAAATGGTGTAGTTCTTGTCTTCACAATCTGAAAATCTAATTTTCTAAACTGTTGTCTTTCAGGTAAGTCAAAGCAAATTTTTCATAGTGACTTTGAAGGTGACTCAGGTAAGCCCAGTTTTAGATTTAAACTCAGTCTTTTTTCTGTGGATGTGTAAGTGGATAGCTACATGTGTATAACATTATCCTTTGTCAGTAATATCAGTATTTATTTAACACTGTCCTCTCTCAGTATTTTAAACTGCATCTCTCTGCCTGTTGCTTGGGAAATAGGTTGCTCTACCACACTTTATAGGTACAGAAGGCAGGTGGGGTTGCAGGTGGGTTTTACTTTTCTAAAGTACTGGAGGGGTGCAGGGGTTTGAAGAAAGAGTCTTTCTGATTTTGTTTCTGTCAGTGATTAGAGCGATCCTCTTAGTGATTAAACCTGTATAGGTTTCACCATTAATTACATAAATTAACATTCTAAGAAAAAAAATACTACCTAGCAGTTAATATTTTTAGTAAGAACTCATGATGATGCAATTTTCATTGAAATTTATTCTAAAAAGTTACCAGATGAAATGGCAGTGTTTTTAAAAATAGTTTGGTGTAATCCACATTATACTGTAAAATTATAAAGACATGTAAAATGTTGTGAGAATGGGTTGTGTGTGAAGCAACAATTTCAAGAGAGAACTAAATCAGGACGAACAAACATTTCAGATGTGAGCATGCTGGATCTTTTTGGTCATTCTGTCCCTGTTTACAGCACAAGTTACCCAAACCCATAGGACTATTTGCACATACTTAGACATTATACGTATTTCATGAAATATTGCATATTTCATGAAATGAGAAGTGGTTTAAATGTTTAATTTGCCAGCTGACCAATGTCTGAGCAAAGGAAGTTGTGCTTCTTTGGTCACTGAAGGTGGGTGGAGAAGCCATGTGCAGCGGGTCTGGTGTGTGCATTGATGCAGCCAGGAGACACAAAAGGCTGAATCGGTTGTGCCTTGTCATTATTGATGATTTTGAGGGTGTTTTGGCATTTTTAGTGCTGAATTAATGACAGCTCCAGCCAGGAACCAAGAAGCAAAATTTGGATGGCGCTGTGGAGGCAACCTGCAAAATGTACATGGTGATATTTTGGTATGATGTTTGCAGCACAACTTGCAGGCAGCCTGCAAGTTTTAATTTCACTTTGTTTGGTTGGTTTGTCTTGGGTTTTTAGTTTTTAATTAGGTAAATGTAGATTTATCTCTGAATAAAGCTGGTTGCACATTTTTCTTTGGTAGTGTTACAGCACACAACTGTTTGGTCCACTCGAAGGCATCTTGTACATATAACTTGTATGATAGTTTTCTAGTCATCTAATTTTTGATTGCTGGTAGTTCAATCGGGTATGTTATAATTAACTCAAAAAATTCAAATTAAGGAAATTTATGATTTTGTGGTTTTAATATTTACTATTATTTGATAATTTTAGTGGAGATTAAAGAAAGTGAGTCATGGAGAGTACCAAAAAAAGCAAAAGATCAAAATGTGCAATGAGCTTATATCACTTCAGCAATCATAGTATTGGCTTTTATAGCCTTTAGCCTATGAGTCATTGCTTCAAAGCCCAGCTTCACAACTGATATCAGTCCCATGAGAAGAAGAAACTGGTAGTTCAATCAACTGGTATCACCCTCAGTTAAAAACTAAATCTATATTTGCTGTTAAGCAGAGAATATATTTCTTCCCTACCTCAGTTTGGGAATATTGACTAAAAAATAAAAAGTCTTTTGATTCCTTTATATTTTTCTCAAACCAGTAGTGGTAAAAACAATTGTATCAGCTTGGCCATAGAACAGAACATGATGAAAATCTAAGACCCTTTAATTTTGTTTTTCAGGCAGCAGCAAAGCAGCACCGCAGTGTCCTCTCCATCTGTACACCACAAAGTGAGTGCTCGTGCCAAGTGCTGTAATTTAAAATCTGTGTTTTGCTGAACAGCCATTTTGTGCAGGCTTCTGTCACCTTAAAAAACATCTGCCCTAAGCCCATCCACCTGTTCCCCCGCACATCTCTGGCACAGTGAAGTAGCTGGTTCTTAATCTTCTTGGATATGAAGTGAAATAAGGTTTCAGGTACTGTGGACTGTGATTTTGTACCCCTGGGTATCCAAATCTTAGCGGTTTGAACATTGTTGTGTTTATGAGTGACCACAGAGGGGATGTGTTGAAATGTCTGAGGTTTCCCATCGCAATCACTTGTTCGGCAAAGTCAAAATGAAACATGAAAAATCAGTGTTGATTTTATTTTATTTTATTTTTTAACTTACATATATTTTGCACTGTTTTGAAGTCACCATGCATTTAGGTGGCTTAATCTGATAGTTCATAAAACAAACTTCTGCTTCAGTCCAGTCAATTCCAAGCTCCCAAAATATTCAGCATCCTGTGTTGAGTGTTACTTTAGCGAGATGTCTAGAACCGTTCCGCTCGTGCTCTAGAAGATTGTGTACAGTAAGTGTTGCCTTAATCCCTTCTGTTTTCTCGTTCTGGATAGACATTATCCCCACCTAGTGACAGTGCCGTCCTTCCCCGCCATGGCAGCGTATGGACAGGCTCAGTACAGCACGGGAATCCAGCAGGCTGCTGCCTACACTGCCTATCCTCCCCCGGGGCAGCCCTACGGGATCCCCTCCTACAGTGAGTACTCCAGAGCCCTGGTGCCTCTCAGGACATCCTCCTCCTGCTGCTGGCAGAAGAGATTTGAAGTCTTTAAGTTTTAGATTAAAGTGATATTTGTGTCTCAGCAGCATCATCTTCGTAGGCTTAGAGGAAAGTGTGACTTTAAAAATGTTAGGTTTACTTTGAACTATATCAGCTTTAAACCTATCAGCTCTTCATATCATGGGTTATGTTTTTGCAAACTAAGTAAATTTGGAGCCAGAAATTCAAGTTCAGTAGGATGTGCCACTTAGGAGTAGTAGCTCTTGAGTGTTCCCATGATTCACTGTCAAGACAAAGTACAATAAATATGATATTTATGAAAACTACAGTTTGCCATCCTGGATTCTTCCTGAAGTTTCAATAGCACAAGGTACTTAGAGGAAATTTTTTGTGTATATTATTGCAGAAGAGCCAAAATGCAGAGCAGAATAAGGCACGGGTGAGATGCTACAGAGTACCTTGGTTTTGGAAGACAGTTTGTGTTTAAGTGCACAGTTATTGGCTATGTGTGCAGTCAACTTTCCTAACCCCAGTCAGCTTTGTTCCCTGCTTTTCTGCACAGCCTGGCCGACAGCTGTGGGGAGACAGTGCTGGGCACGAGCAGCTGGGGGATTTGCACAGGGAGCTAATTAAACCAGCACTCCTGACCGAGGAATGCCTGCTAAACCAAGCCTTAAGTGTCCTCAAGCTCTGCATGGGAATACCGAGCTCTGGAGGAAGCTGAAAGTTCTTTCCACTCCTAAAGACCAAAGAGATCTTGCTCTTGTTTAGCTACAGCTCTTTAACAGAAAGCTTTGGGCTTCTTGTTTCTGGCTGCTCCCTTGAGGTCTGTCTTGCACCATTAAAATGGCTTCATAGTTTTCTTTCCTCTTCTGTTTTCTCTTGTGCTCTTAAACACCTTCGTTTACTTGGCAAATACAATATCTCTTCCCAAGAAGAAGTTTTTATACAGACAAAGCTTTTACTGAAGGGAAATTTAGTGCAGCACTCTGGCAGGCTGGGGAAGTGGCCTTGGCAGAGCCGAAGCTCTACCAGGATGATGAGAGGAATGTTTTGAGACCCTTTCCTGGAGCTATTTGTGTATTTGCATCAGCTGGCTGACTTCCAAGGAAAACTCTGAACAGTTGTCCTGTTAGAGCAGGTGAAAGTAGAGCCATTTGCTACTGCCTGGAGGCTTTAGGGCATACATGTGTCAGGCCCATATGCTGCTTATAAATCCTGTGGGTGACCTCTTAGCATCCTTGAGCAGTGGTTTCCCTCCCCCAGCCCCTACACCCTCCCTAAGATACTCAGCACAGCATATGAAAAACTCCACCTGGCTGACAACCAAGAACAATGAAGCAGTATTGTTTTTAGGCACAAAAAAAAATAAAACCGGGCCAGCTTCTAGACAAAACAAAACATTATGTGGAAATTAATTTGGTGCTAAGTTATTTTGCTGTCTGACAACAATTTTTAGGCTTCCAAAGAGGCCCATTCGCTGAAGATTAATTGTAACTGGGGTGGGTGGGTTGAATGCTGGCCTGTGGAGTGCTGGTGGAATAGAAAAGCACGGGATGTTGGGATGAGGGGCTGCTCTGCTCTTCCCCAGCAGTGATGAAGCCACACACTTGCACCAGCACTTGTCCCCTCAATGGCCAAATAAACTTCCTGCCTTTCACAGTCGTCTTGTTACCAGCTTGTGCTCAAACTGCATCGCAGCTCTTCTCACCTGAAGCTGTAATAAGTGATTTTTATTAGAGAAAACATGATCTGGGAGAACTTATTCCAAACCTGAGCAAGCACAGACTTGCTGCTTCTAGTTAAGCTAGAAAGGAGCATGTTTGGGGGAAGGCACCTGAATTCAGCTTGTTTGCCTATAAGCGCTAAAAGATGCCAACAGCATGGAAAGTGTGTAAATCCAAGATCCAGACATCAGCAGGGTCTTTGTTTAATCCCAGCACCCAGGGAGTGTCCAATGGCCATCTTTTGTTTTGCAAATAGGATGCAAAGGAGGGAAGGATCACGCCCAAAGGGTTCAGAATATGTTGCACCTTTGAGCTGTTTATTTTAATAATACAGCTGTACAATCTCAGCAGCATCTCAGAATAAAATATCAACTCCTTTCATTACCAGCAAGGGTTTCATCTTGCAATGTTTAATTCAGTTATTGCCGTTCCCCCTGTAAATTGTCAGTTTAATTGCCTGGTTTTAGAAATTAAAAGATTTTTGTGGCTTCAGGGCTTATCTATTGTTCCTGAACTGTATGTTATATCCAACTGAGTAGATGATAAGCCTCCTGTAGGACTTGCTGATAAATGTTTTGATACTAAAGCTGAAAATACAATGCAAGTAAAAAAGAACTCTTTTGAGAACAGAATTCTTAAGGTTATTTTGCTGAAGGTCCTGTTCTGTTGTTAATCATTGCTTACATCTGATAACTCTTCAGGAAGTTTATGTGTCAGTGAGTTTCTTCAATTCTGTAAGAAAACTATATCTTCAGAAATTGTTCTTAAATAGAGTATTATTCATGGTTGTTTACCCATCTTAGCAAAAGTGCATTTGGGTGTGGCTGACTCAAATAAATTTGTGATGACTTTGTTGGGTTGTTAGGAGACCTGTTTGGGTAATGCTAATAATTAAACACATGCCATATACATGCATACATACATACATATATATAAAATGTGTGTGTGTGTGTCTATGTGTAAAAGAAAGTGTAAAAAAAGAGAGTTTATTAGGTTAAAATCTAGCTGAAAAATTGTACTGCCTTTTAAAAATCAATAATTTAATTATTTAACCTAATTATTAATTATATAATGAAGTATTTAATTAGTGAATAATCTGTATTTTATATATAATATATTGTATATTAT
>VWZN01008003.1:9697-73523 GCA_013396955.1 Regulus satrapa
CTCCTCTCCTCTCCTCTCCACTCCTCTCCTCTCCTTTTTTCTTCTGCATCCCAAAAGGGACCTGCCCTGCTCTGAGGGCAGCTGTGCCCTGTTCTTGGCTGCTCCACAGCAGTCACCCGTGCATTGCTACAGCAATGCTCCGTGTACCTGCAGGGACCACGGGCTGCCATGCACAATCTTCCCATTCACACACAGTGCCATCACCACACATCCAAGGACATATGTGGGAAGGGGAAATAGATCCCTGTGCAAACTGGATCCCTTTCAGCAGAGCAGTTTTGTGATTTCCTCTTTCCCCTGCAGCAAACTGCAGCCCTTTGGTTGACCCTTTGGTTGACCCAGTGGTTAATTATTCCTAAAGAAGGAAAAATCCTGATGGAGCAATGATGGAGTAAAATATACATGCGGAATACAGTTAGCAAACTGCCAAAACCTTAAACTCTCTGGGACAAAGAATTTTTTATATATATATATAATCTCTGAACTTCTCATAGACTCGGGAACTTTACAGAACAAGAGGGCAAATCCAAAGGCATCCTAAATAAATGAGTTGCCTTTGTCCCCAGCTGAAGCACTGAGGACCTACAGGATCATAGTTAACACATGCCTGGAGAAAAACATTTGAAAGAAGGTTTTTGTGACCTATGTGACCTAATTATTTTACTATCACAACTATTAAACAAGGTACTCATACCACTTCCCACATCACCTGCACAATGGTAACAGCCAGAGATATAGAGATGGAGGAAAGTTTTTTGCCTTATCAAATGTTAGGAGATTGTGTAATTATTGTACAGAAAATATGTGACCCAAACACATAAAGAAAATGGGCTGAGAAGTCATGAACTGAGCAAGACTTTGCCAGACTCTTTTTGGGTACATGTGCAAACCCTTTAGTACCAGCACTACCCCCAGCAGGAGCGAATGTTTTCCAAGGGCCGTCTCAGGAAGATGGAGCAGCTTTTCAGAGTTTCACTGTCTCTCCTCAGACAGTGGCTGAGTCCAGTTTGAGGCTGCATCACCCTGAAAGCAGATGGAGCTGGGGCCTTGTAGGAGCTCTGCAGGGAGACTTCCCCTCTGGAGTTCCGTCCCCACTAGGCTGCCACTCTCCATCATGCTGAACAGCTGCTCCCGGTGCCAGCCACCACCACCTCCAACACATCCACTGCCTGCCTTCCCTCCATCCCCAGCACAATGGCTGCAGATGGCTGGTGCCTTGGCACCAATCCACCCTCCAATTAAAGCACAAGAGAAAGAAGGGGAAACCTTCAAAGAAATCCCACCAATATCTTTCACAGAAAAGCTTCAGACCAGCCTGAGCAACTGCGTGATCCAAGTCCCTTTGATCCCCTTCCCTGCATGGTCCTGCTTGGCCTCCCAAGCCCTGAGGATATCAGGTCACTTCATGTCTGCCCTTTGTGCCAATGCAGAGATGTCTTTTATAGAATTCTACATTGCATTTGGATTTTTATTTCATTTCTATTTTGCTGCTTTTTGTTGTCTTTGATGAGGTCCTGTGTGTCATCTCAGTTTTATTTGATTGCCTTTTGGAGATGAGTAGATTAATATTTCATCAAATGTACAGGGAATAAATAACCAGGTTTGAAAGACATCCAGAACCTTTCCTGCCTTGATGGGCATTTGCAGACCTGAGGAGTGGAGAGGTATTTTTGCCACAAGCTTTTTCTGAGGACATCACAATCCCTGCCACAATCTCTGCAGGACATTTCCACCACCCACGATGTGTCCGTGTCCATGATGCTGTGGGGTTATACCCAAGGGTGTGAGTGCAACACTCTGGATATGCCCATTCCTCTGTGGGACAGAGAGAGGGCTCAGCCTGGAGAAAAGGAGGCTCAGGGGGACTCTTCTGGCTCTGCACAACTCCCTGACAAGAGGGGAAGCCTGGGGGATCAGGCTCTGCTCCAGGGAACAGGGACAGGAGGAGAGGGAACGGCCTCAGGCTGCGCCAGGGGAGGCTCAGGGTGGACATCAGGAGGAATTTCCTCATGGAAAGGGCTATTAAACATTGCAAGGGGCTGCCCAGGGAGGTTTGGAGGCCATATCCCTGGAGGTGTCAAAGGAACACCAGAACATGGCACTCAGTGCTCTGGGCTTGGTAAGAAGGTGGGGATGGGGCACAGCATGGACTCGATGGCCTGGGAGGGCTTTTCCCACCTTATGATTTCATGATCCATGCAGGAGCTGCTGTACATCCGTGTACATCCATGGAACTCATGTACATCTGTGCAACAACACCATGGCCAATGCAGCAGAATTGTGATGGGTCCCTGTGCTGCTAAACAGACACAACCACGAAGAGGCTCAATGCTGACAGAATTGTGCATCTCTCTGTCACAGAGTGTGTGAAGACAGAGCCACTTTCAGCTGGTGCATTGATGGGATCAGTTTCCAGAATAAAACCATGGAGTTTTTCCCAACCGCAAACCACGGTTGTGTTGTTTGATCTGTTTGATGAGAAATGCCAACTGCTTATTGGGAAATTTCAGTTGACTTAGCTTTAAATGAGAAATATAATAATTATGACTTTTATTATGATCAGTTTAGCATTCTGCCTTGAGGTTTAATTAGCTGTAAAACAAAAGCTTTTGTGTTTCTGTTCTATTCAAAATTGACACATCCTCCCAAAAGCAATTTGAAAAACATGGCAAACACTTTTGAGAAACTTGGGAAGCAAATAAAAAATCAGAAATTCAGTTAGATCCCAGATCTTTGTGGGTTTCCTTGAGTTTGCTTGTTTTAGTTTGCAGTTGCCATGTTTTTGTTAATGTGGGATCTCCTATCAATACACACAGTGTGGGAAGAAGAAATGGCAGGAGGGAATTATCCATGTAAATGAAGGAGTCAGTCACTTGCTGCATCAAGCAATGAGTCAGAGTAAACCCAGTTCCATGTGTCTGAGTTTTCCTTCCCCCTGCAAATGTTGGTTTGTCTTCCTGAATGGACAGCTTCTGCATCTCCGGCAGAGTTTGATGGGAAAAAGAGGGGTCTGAAATGTCCAGAGGCTACCCAAGTATTTCACAAGGCCTTCAAGATGAAGAAAATCTGCCAGCCCAGCACTAAGGTAATACTCACTAAATGAGGTTGGTAACAATCTTTGGTTCTCTTCCCTGCAATGTTTTCAGTGGGGCTGTGGCTTCAGCTTTCCTGCTCTTTGCTCAGAGCAGCTGTGAGACTTGCAGAGGTGAAGCAGATGGTACAGAGTGGTCAAATACAACAGGGATACCCAAATTTGAGGCATGATTATACTATGTGGTGACCAGGAATGAGGGAAACCTGGTCCCAGCAGACACTTCCTTTTGTCAGGCAGAGTTTGAGAGCACTTTCCTCTCACTGCAGGTCTAGGAGGAGAGAAAAGGACACAGGACAGAAAACCTGGAAACTAATTTTAAAAGCAGGGCAAAAAACAAGTCTCCTGGGAGAAACTTGATGTGTTGGGTTGGATTTTTTTCTCAGCCTGCAGTTGCTAACACAGCCGCATGTGCTGACAGCCTGTCCTCCCCCAAGCAGCTCCCTGAGCATTCCCAGCTCCACTCGACCACCTGGGAAAGAAACAGTCCCAATGCACAGGTGGGGAAATCGAGGCACACTGCTGATCTCAGCTGGGATTTCAGCTGAGAAGCCAAACTCCACCCTTTCACCAACCTGACCTAAATGTCTAGGACACTGAGGATTTTTTTTTTTTCTTACAGATGTCCCATCTGGATGCAAAGCCCTGCTACCAATGCCCCATGTGGGAAGCAGGGACACATTTCCTTGCACCCTTTCAGTGCATGGACCAGTCCCAGCCAGTCTCATAGTGCAGGAGGGACACATGGAGTTCTCCCAAACCAAGGGAGGGTTGGCTGCAGGGACAGGGTAGGAGCAGGGCAGTGGTGTAAGTCCCACAAACAGCCCCACAGTGCAGCTGTCATATGGAGCTGCTCACAGGACCATCAAATCACATGCAGTAGCATAAAATAATAATGATTTATCGAAGGCAGCTAAGTCAGACTAAATCTCCCCTCTCGCTCCTTCCTGGAGATCTGATATTTCTCTTCATTGTCTCCATCCCTAATACCCATCTCCCACATTTGTCTCTGCACCACACTGAAGACTTTGAGATTAACCATGACACATGGACTGATTTCTATGTCTCAGGGACTGTTTTATTTTTCCTTTGCTACATCTGATGAGTTGCATTTTACTATGAATCCCCTCAATCAGGTGCTTCAAACAGCAGTGCAGCCTTTTCCTTGATATATGGGGAAGAAATTATCTTCATGTCCCTGACAACCAATTCCTTAACTAAAAATTGTTAGTGTTCACTTCTATCTTCCCTGCATCACCTCACACTTTGGGCAGCTAAACAGAGCATCAGATCATCCCACATGTCCCACTTGGTGGTCATGGGCAGGCTGAGATGGTGAAAGACAATCCTTAGTCTTGGTGTGGGAATGAAGTTTCTGGTGCTTCCCACTGGAAGGTCCCTTCTGTTCCCTGGGTGCACAAACTCCTGAGCAGCCCCCAAAACCAGAGTGTGTTTTGTGACCAGGAGCTGTGCCCTAGACCTGCAAAGGTAGAAGGTGTCCCAAGGTAGGGTGTTGGAACTGATGTTGAACTGGTTTATGATCTTCCAACTTAAGCCATTACATGTTCATATGATGCACTCAGCTGAATCCAGTCTGCTCAAAGTTATTGGGAGCTTTCTCAAGCTATTTGTTGAAAATTTTGCATTTTCTGTGAGCTTATTGAAGTGAAATGTAACACAAGAGTGGCTCTGGAGTCTGTCTTATCCCATCTTTGTCAGGGAAGGGATGTCAAGAGGCCTCAGAAACAGAAAGTTTCTCAAATTTACCAGAGCTTTATATATTTTCAGTTTTCTTTGCCAAAGTAGTGACACAATTGATTAAACCAAACTAATGCCAGAAGATTTATGTCTGTATTTATTTTATTTATTTATTCCCCTTTAGAGTATTTTATCCCCCTTTGGGGGCTGGGATGGGTCACGGGGTGCCCCCACATGCTGAGGCACAGCCCTGGCCAGTCCTTGTGCCTTGGTCCTGCAGCTCAGGGAGGACCTTGATCCCCTCCTGCCCTCTCAGGTGCTCCAGAGACAAAGAGCAGCTCAGTGAAGATGGATGGAGGCTGTAACCATGAATTCATCAAGGGACAGTGCCCTCCTATTGATCCATTTGCAACCTGCTGTGGTCTGCAGCAATTCCCAGAGGCAGAGGTTGCAGTTGGGAGTGTGAGCAAGCACCCCATGAGAGGCTTGTTGTGGGTGAATCACCATCAGCTAAAGAAAATATCACACCCCTGGATGGTGGTCCCATGTTTTCCAGCATCCCTCTCCCAGCAGTACACCTCATTGATCCTTATTTCCTCAAGGAAAGAAGGTAGCACAACATGTTTCCTGACTGTCTGCTCCCGCTCACCTCGGGCTGATGGAGCTTGGCTCACTCCCAGGCTAGGCACAGCACCCACGGCTGGGGCACCCCTAAACCTCAGTGGGTACAGAAGGCATGCTCTGGAACTGCCCTGGCACAGGGGAGAAGGTTTAACCCAGCCAGAAATTCATCCAGCTCAGGGATGGACCCAATTCGGACCATGGCATCTCCAAGAGACAGGAGTGTGTGGGATCCCTCCCCAGGAGACCAGGGGACGGCTGCCAGGGGACGGCAGGAGCTGAGACACACAGGTATCATAGGAGACCCTTTAAAGCCCGAGGGTTATGCTGGGGGAGAAGGGAAATGTCATTATCCAAGACTTTAGGAACATCATCCAGGCTCTCCCACACCGCTGTCCCCCACTCTCCCCAGGACACTTGTCCTCCCCCTTCTCCATCAGTTCAAGCCACTCCTGCTCCTGCCCCATCACCTCTGCCTTTCCCACCACCCATCCTACGGGACAAAGCATGGTGCCGGCAGCATCTCCACCTCCTCCGGGACTGCCCTTATGATCACACACCCCCCGCACAGCCCCGCAAAAGACCTGCATCCACCTGCCCCACATCCCTGTCCTTCCCTCAGGAACATCTCCCTCACACGGTAGGGCTGAGAATGCTTTCACCCCATCCCATTGGAAGAGAAAAGGGCCTCTGCCCTCCCTTCGTGTTCACCATCCATTTTGCAAAGGGGCTGCAAAAGCTGGCAGGGGAAACCTCGCCTTATCCCAGTTCCTCTGCCAGAGCCCTGGAGTGAAATACCCAAATTCATAGCCCCCACTCAGCCCCTCATCCCCGGCAAACTGCAGCCCCAAATCCCATGCAGACAGAAGGGAAACCCTCAGGCTTCGCAAGAGAGACCCCACAGTGTCTGCACGATAGGAGAGAGAGGGGAGGAGACCCCTCTCCAAGGAGAGCCGGGAGGGCGGTCCCTTGGCCAGTGGGGAGTTTCTGCTGCTGAAGATGCTGAGGGAAGGAAGGAGAATGGGGAAAAAAATCAAAAAGAGTTGGAAGGCACTAGGGAGGTGGAGGAAGGAAAAGGGGAGGAGGGAGAGGAGGAGGGAGAGAAGGGGGAGTGGGAGGCTGGTGAGGAGGGATGTAGCCCATCGCCAGGCGAGCTAGAAGGGTGGGCAGCCGGAGGACCGGCTCCAGGGAGGTTATAAAAGGCAGGACCGGGACGCAGAAGGATCCACAGCCCCGCGGGGACCTGCCACGCTCCTTCACTGGAAGCCCAGAGGATTCTCTCCCCGACGGCAGAAGCAGCCCAGCCGGAGCGGGGACGCTGCCAGCCATGCCCCGGGGAGCTGGGCTCAGGGGCTGCTGAGGATGGTGCCCACATTACGTCCCGCCCTCCTCCTCGTCCTGCAGGTAAGATGCTTTAAGTCCTCTTCTCCCATAAGAGCCCTTCTGCCCTCTCCCCATCACCCCTGCGCCCTGTACTGCCTGTGTTCTCTGCAGTGACTTTTCAATTTCTTTGAAGGGAAAAGTAAAAAGAGAAACTGCAACACAAAGGACCCTCGGGAGAATTTCTCCAGTTGCGGCACTGGGGCTTGGCAAGAGATCATGATGCTCAAAAACTACTGGGAAAGGGGGTGAAGTGAGTGAAAGGATTATTGAAAGGGGAGGGGGGGGAGGGAGAGAATTGTAGCTCAATCCTCCTGAGCTCAGCCCAGGGCTCCCAGCAACTCCCAGCCTTGCACTTCCCAGTGAAACCAGCTGCCACCAGTTTCCCAGGCTGCTGGGAGGGGATGGCCACTCTGGGGGTGTGATGAATGTGGACAATGCAAATGCAGAACCCAATTAAACCCCCCATAATTAATTTTCTAAGGAAGCCTCTCCTTTCCCCCCCTCTTGCACCTGCAAAGAACAAGACTGTTTCTCTCGAATTTGCTCACTGTGGAACTGTAGCCACTGCTAATTTTGCAGCTCTGCACAATACGCAAATGCTTTGTCAGAAGCAATATGCCTCCTCCTTGAGGGCTCATCAAGGAGGGAAACGTTCACAGCCCAAAGCTTGTTTAAATTCCAAACGCTGGACAAACAAGATTAAGGGGTTTCCAGTGAAATCTTGAATTTTATTTGAACAAACCCATAGGGGCCTATATTGTTTAACCTATAGTTAAACAAAATGATCAGGCTTTTGATAAAACCTCTGTGTCAGGGAGGTGCAAAAGAGCAAATCTGCCTGGCTGACTGCAGAATGGTGTTTCAGTGACCCAGGTGGGACTGCAGAGTTAAAGCAGCAGGTAAAGTGGAGGGCAAGTCCTCCCCATTCACACTGCTACAGCTTGTACCATGTGGGCTGTGCACCCCACTGTTCACCTCACTGTGCAGCCCACTGTGCACCTCACAGATCAGCTGCACCTCTGGGCCAGGAAGGCTCACGCCTAAATGATAAGAAGAGCTGATGTGCACCGGCAGACCCCCCTGCCAAGTTGGTGTTGGTTCAAAAACTCCTTAGCAGCTGCTCTCTCCTATTGCTGCAACCCACTAAGCCTGATTGGTAGGATTTATGTGTGCTCTTTTGCTGTTACATTCCCTGGTTTGGGTTTTGTTTGGCTCTGATGTAAGAAATAAAGGTGAGACAGGATCTCTTCCCCCATCCAAGGTCCTTCTTGGCTGGTCTGTGGGGACAGTACAGATCCAGTGCAGTACATCATGTTCTGGTGGGGACAGCCATATGAGTGTGACAGCTCCTGATAACCTCGGTGAGCAAAAAGTGGTGCAAAAGAAGCCCAAAGGTGCTGAGACACAGCTCCCATCCTCTATCAAAGCTCCTTAGGATCCCCTTAGGGGGACTTCCTTGACATCCCCCGGTGTTTCCCCAAGGATATTCTTAGTGAAGCTGTGGCAACAAATCCTCAAAGATCTTCCAGAGTTTGAGACAAAACCACCCCTGTGCTGGGGCTGGGACCAAGGGGGCAAAAGAGAAGCCTCCCCTGCTGGCTCAAAAAAGAAACAGACAATCTACAACCCTCCCCACCTGTGCAGACAAACTTTCTATTTTTCCTTAAAAATACATGCATTCAAAATTCAGATGCTTTTCCAGAACAGTCAGAACCCTCTGCTGGGGACAGCATGGGCTAAAGGACCATGAAACCTCCAGGTGTGAGTGCATCCCTGCAGCTGGGTGTACCTGCAGCAGCATCCAGCCTATGAGTGCAGAGACCTGCAGCAGCCCAGCTCCAACACAGAGCTCAGCAGGAACAAACCTCCCCTGCAGATACAGGGTTGGCACAGTTTAGGCGTTTCCCCACAGACCTGGCTAGCACCTCCACTTTAGCATCAGTTTGCCCATGTTGCTTTACTGGACATCTCTCAGGGGGTCGGACAGAAAGACTAGGAGACAGGCAGCCAAACTTGCTGCCAAGTGCCCCCTGGCACCCTGCAAGTTATTTAAACAAATTAAA
This sequence comes from Regulus satrapa, assembly GCA_013396955.1. NCBI lineage: Eukaryota > Metazoa > Chordata > Aves > Passeriformes > Regulidae > Regulus > Regulus satrapa. The sequence continues at coordinate 18,554 of VWZN01008003.1, forward strand.
ATAGTGATTAAAATAAAGCAGTCCACCTGCAGCTGTGTCAGGAGCCAATGAAGTTTCTGGGAATAATAAAACTGCCAAAGCATTATATGAAAAACCAGAGATTGATGCTGAGGGTGGGATAGTTCCCCCTCTCCTCTCCTTTGACCGCCTCCAGTAGCAGTAAGCCCAAAAAGCAGCCCCTGCCCTTTCCATGCTCCAATCCTTGCATAAGATGCAGAGTGCAGTTGTAGGACATGCTGACCCTGGAGTCTTCCAGTCCTCGCTTTCCTTAAAAGCTAGAGTTGATTCAGTGTATGAAATCATCCTTGTGGTTTCACATCTCCAGCAAAGAAGTGAATGGAAAAGGCACAGGCTGTTCCCAGAATAGCTGCTCTGTCACCATAAGATGAATATATAGAAGTACAATGAGAATATCCTGCATCCACCAGTTCAGCTCTGCCCTGAAATCTAGCTCTGCTCGCCCAAAATCCTGCCCAGGGTTAGCCTAGAAGTTTGTTGAAAGCAACAAGCTCAAGATGTGATGGAGTCTGCAGAGTTTAGAGAGGCTGCATCCATGGCTTTGTCGGTGAGAACAGTTTTTGAACCCAAAGAAAGCACAAATCGACCCCCCAAATCATGGCGTTCCCTCACCAAGCAGAGCCCAGGAGCCATTGTCCAACACTTCAGAGCTGTCACTCAGGAGAGGGTGTCTCCTTCTGAAGATGAAATAACATAACCAGGGCTTATCTGTTGTTTTTACTTTTTTCCCTAACTGATAAAGCTGATGGAAGAGACCCTTCTTTGCTTTATGCACAGTCACCCTCCCAGGAGCAGTTGCCTCCATTCCAATGGCCAAGTGCAAAGTGGGTTGGCAATTTGCAGATCACAGTCCCTCTTCCACCCTGAAATCTGCACTATTCACCCTGGAAAGGCAGTGACAGATGCAGCTTTGGTGTGGCCAAGCTTTCCTGAGCTGTGAATGTGAATAAACTAGAAAATAGTTATGGGGAAATTAAATTGTGGATGTTCATCCCAGGGCGCAACCCTAAAAATGTGATGGACAAAGGAGGGGGTTTGGAACAATCAAGATGTGGGTTTTGGGATAGAGCTGGAGGGAAAAATGTCCAATCCTAAATTGAAAATAACTGTCAATGTACAGGAGTTCCACATATACAATCTCCAGGAGAGTTTAATAACATTGGCTTAGAAAAACAGCCCTCCTCCAGGCTTTCGTCCATCACTCCAGTCTTTTTCAGCAGCCTTTGCCCCTCCATATCCAGATCCCATAGGAGTTGCATGGATTGTGTCCCCTTCCCCAGCTTGTTTTTGTCTTTAGCTTCCAACATCCAAATGCCATTAGTCATTTTTTCACCTGTCCCCCCCAAAATCCATGTCTCTCTTGACAGATAAATGAAGTCAGAATTATTTATGGCAAGTGATGGAGACCAGAGCTTAATCCAGAAAAACCTTTAATTGCTCATAAATCAGTTTTTACAGGGCATTCATTTAGCCCTGATTTATATTCTTTTGTTAGGGTTTGCATCCAGCACACTCGGACACTCCAAGCAGAATAAACACTCTCATCAAAGCTCCTGTCTACACACCACAGGGACTGGCCTTCTAATATAGATAAATTTATAAACTCACAGATTTTAATGCCAGATGGAGATGTTCTCACTGCCTGCTCTCCCCCTGAGTAACATCAGCCATTGAAAAGCCCCCCACAGATCTTGCTTTGAGCTTTGTTCCATTGCCTGAGATTTGCCTCGATGCTGGCAGGGCTTGGGTTGGAACTTTGGAAAAGCAGTGAAGGAGCAAAGGGGGCTTGGTAGGCAGTGAAGGGGCTTGAAGGAACCCTGAGATCATGGGCAACAAAGCAGGTTAATGCCAGGTCTGAGACAGAGGCGTAAAGAGGGTCATTCATGGACCAGATGCTGCCTGGAGGTTTCATTTCTAGATTCAGTTGAGGACGAAACTGTTCCAAGCGAGAGCCCTTCAGTAAGTAGCAGGTAAGAAGCTCTCCATCTGCAGAAAACAGTGCCTGGAAGTCAAAGGAGACAGAGGAAATGAGATCCCCTGCAGTGAAGGCCAGAGTCATAGTGGACTGGAGGCACCTCCAAGCACATTGGAGGAGCAGCTCTTTCAGTCAGGCTGTTGCAGGCCACCTCCAGCCTCCAGCTGTGGTCCTGGCAGGATGTGCTGCTCCCTTCCCACACCACTGATGTTGCTCTGCCATTTGAAGTTGGCATCCAGCTCTTTTAACACTCACTGTATTTAACATCCAAAGTCTGGCACCTTTTGCTGCAGGCTCAGAGCCAAGAGCAGGCTCCATCCCAGCCTAATGCCTTGGGGACCTCAGCAAAGGTCCAGGGCAGCAGCTGCTCAGCCCTTCCCTGCCTGTGCAGTCCAGGAGGTCTTTCCTCCTCCACACCAAGTGTTGTAGTGAGCAGAAAGCCCAGCCAAGCTAGGCAGAAGAACTGATGGTTCAGACAGGTCCCTACAGCAAGGACAACTCCTGGGTGGCTGGTGTTGTCACTCCTCCCAGGAAGGTTATGGTGACCATCACTGTCCACTGCTCCCCAGCTCTGTGCAAAGCCCCTGTTTTCCATGGCTTCATCCCAGGCTTCAAGCCCACTAATCGCTCTGCTCTCCAATTACAGCCCCTCGGCACTGGATCCCCCTAGATTGATAATTGCTAATTAGGCTACAAGCCTCATGCTCAGAGCTGTGTGGCCTTTCCTGCCACACAGATCCCCTCTTTTTTGAGGCATTATAGCGAGGGGTGGGAAACACATGCTTGTCTCTGGGTAGCAGAGTGCGGGGGGTGATGTTGCATTTGGATGTGAATGTATTCATTAGTATCTGTGGATTGCTTTGGAGAATGAAAGCACCACACGGGGACATTAATTCCTAATTGTTATTAATTGAATTCTTCTGCCAGGTCAGTGGCAGGTCACAGAGACTGACACCATGTGTGTGTGATTGTGCTGCTCATCCCCCCAGCAGCAGCCAGACTCCCAGTGTTGATGAGCTGACACTGTCCTAGTCCACTGGGCTGCATCTCCTGGCCCAGGGGACTTTCTACCCTGTCCCCTCACAGGCACAGGAACAGCTCCAAATAAAACACAGGTTTTTTTGAGCCCTGGTGGCCAGGACATGGTGGGTGTCTCCAGATCAGAGAGATCTGATGGTACCCCACAGCCTGATTGACCTGAGGCAGGTGGTTCTCAGTGCCTCAGTTTCCCCTCTGGAACAGCCCTAGCATGGTGGGTGGTGGGACACCAACCACAGGAGCTGTTTTTTGTGTGCAGGATGCAGGAAACACGGGAGCAGTGTCAAGGTTTGCTGTCTGAGCTGTGCAGTAAGGACTGGGGGTTGATCCAGAAAATGCGGGGATGAAAGGAAGGAGCTGGTGCTCCATGAGGTCCAAGGTTAAACCAGAACCATCCCTGTGTATAAAACAGGGATATTACAGAGCCTGGAAGGGAGCTGTGCAGATACTGAGGCAACAGCAGGGGAGACAGTGGTGGCTCCTAATGAAGCTGCTGCCAGTGCAGGCCCTCACAGAGCCCATGCAGCTCCTGGCAGAACCATTATCCATCACTGTGGGAGCAGCTCTCCGGGCTAACTAGGAGCACTGTGTGTGTGGCTCCTTCCAGAGGAGCAGATTTCCTTCCTTCCCGGACAGCTGAGGGCTCTGCTGAGGCTCTCCAGGATTTTGGCAGTCTGAGAGAGGTCACAGAGTTGTTTCTGCCTGCAGAGCGAGATCTGCTATTGCTGTGTGAAGGCAGGGCCGAGAGGGTGGAGAAACACAGTCCCTCTCTGGCCTGAGCACGACCCACTGCTGTGCCAGGGCTCTTGAGGTGAGCTTGGCTCCAGCCTGGCCAGGCTGGGCCCTGCTGGGCACCATGTGGCATCTCACAGAGCAGCGATGCTCTGGCACGAGAAGCTCTTCAAGGACAGAGCTTTGACCTGTTCTGTCTGTAAAAACAAGAGGAAGGGGAGGGCTCACACTAAATCACAAAGGGCAAAACAGATAAGACAGTGGCCAGCAAGTACCAGATTTTTATTTTTTTTTCCACTGGGGCAAATTCCCCTGCAACTGCCACCACCCCTGCTTATTCCCCTCAAAATGCTGACAGGATTGGGACAAAACCTCTGCCTCTGTCAAGATCTTTGGCCATACTACAGTGAGACAAGACTCAGAGCCTGATAAAAAAAAGCTTTTAGTACTAGTTCTGTTTTGGGGATCCTTTTTTCCCCCTTTCTTTCTTCCTTCTATAGCTGTTTTAGCTAATTTACAAAGCCTGTAAAGAGCCAGTGACTGCTCCATCCACACCCCTCTCTGGCTGTGGCTTGGTCCATGTGCTGCGCAGTGCCAAGACCTCTCCCTGTGTCTGGAAGGAGAATGGGCACTGCCAGGCTGGAGCAGGCTGGGATTAGAAGAAACATATCCAATTAACACTTGAGAGCCTGTTCAGGTAGACAAATCATCCCAGCCATGTTTTAGGCAGAACCCTTCTGTTCCAGCTGCCAATGCCAAGAGCCACCATGTGCAGTGGGCACCAGCTGTGGGCAATCAATACAGAGGGGATCAGATTCCCTACACATTGATTCCTCCCTGTCTGGAGTTTGGGTGATCTTAGCTTTCTGAAAGGAGACTCAGGAGGTGCTGGGCTCCTGCAGGAACAGCACCCAGGAGCACTGAGCAGCTCCCACACCAGGGCTGGGTTGAGCTGCCTGATCCCTGTGCCATCTGGAGCAGTCGCAACAAGAGAGCTATTCTCAGCTCCATTTATACGTCTGCCTGACATCTCTCTTGCTGTCAAAACCAGATTCCCAAGGCAGTAAACAGTTGTTTGGAAAAGAGCAAGTGGGTGCTGAGCTTGTCTCTGTGTCTGAATAAATCCTGCTAATGCCTTGGTAAGGCATGAGGTTGGCTGGGTGTGTCAGCAAGAGCAGACAGTGTTTCTATGGCTTAAGGACAAGAGGAGGAATGTCTTGTCCCTGTTCACAGCAGTTTGAGAGGTAAATGGCACACAGGAAGGGGGTTCAGGCATTAGTAATGGGGAAGGCAGAGGTTGTCCCTGAGGAGCTGGGAGCTGCAAGCAGGGGAGGTGAGCCCTTCCTGCCTTCAGGCTCAGGGCTGTTTCCCAAGGAATCTGCATATGATGTATTTCAGGGTGCAGCTCTGTCATTTAGTCAGTGACCTTTCTCCAGGGGGTTTGGTCAGTCGTTGAAGGTAAAAGAAGTGGAGCTGAGCCTCATCCACCCTTAGTGCTGGTGGAGCAGAGGGGATGAGCCTGTGTCACCCTTCTCTGAGCCAAAGGAGAGAGTGGGCAGCTGCTTATGTAGAAATCTGTATTCTGCAAAATATCAGGTCCCCTCCTTCCTTCATCTAGTACTCTGGTGAGCTGTGAGACCAACAGCACCATCCCTCTGCCATCCTTGCAATCCCTTTATCCTGGAAATTGCCTTTCTCATTTTTAGTTTCCCCAAACTCCTGCAAAGGCACAATAATTCAATAATAACTTTTTTTTCCAAAATAGTTATTTGTTCAGAGTTTTAGCACACTTGGATAGATCAGTGCTTTCCAGTTCAATGGGAATGTTGGTGGTTGCTGACAATTCTCCTGAAAAAAAAATGTTTTAGCCAGAGCTGGTTTTCTGTGGATTGAATCTCCTTAAGGATGTGTATGAACATCTTCCCACTGACAGCTTACAAGGCTGTGATTTCATTAAGGGATTGAAAATCCAAGCATGGTGTCAATCTCATCATGTTTTCTCTGTCTGCTCTCAGGATTGAAAGATGCTAAACCCAAAAACGTTGATTAAAATGCTAAATAGCAGAGGTTCCACAATTCAGCAGGGACTGCAGGAGGGTTTGCTGAAGGGGTTATTCGAGGCAGGAGAGTTTCACTGGGTGAGAAACAGAGAGCAGCCCCCCAGCCTGGGGCTTGGATAAGCACAGTTTCCCTAGGAAACTATCCTGAAAATGGTACATGTCGACTCTGGAGCTTTTGGGGTGGTACTCACCCAGACATGGGCAAGCTCAGATCTGACCCAAGGGGGTGTTTGGGGATGGAGAACCAGCATATTGCATGTATAACTCCATCCCTGTCTGCTCTCTCCCCATCCAGGCGTTTCTCCTCTGGGATAGCCCGGTTGCAGCCTCCATCCAGGAGCAGTACTGCGAGAGCTTGCCACCTGTCACCAACCACACTGGTGAGTGTCTACCAGCCCACTCGAGCCACTCCCCAGTGATCCAGTTCTTCAAAGATGGTTTCAGGGGTGTCTCAAGGCTTATCTGTTGCTGCACGGATCCTTTCTAGGGAGGTGGGATGTGTGGATGCTGCAACGCAGCCATCTACTGGTGCTGCTGCAGCCTCCTTGCAGGGTGACAGTGGAAGCAGGTAGAAGGTGCAGATCTTAGGAGATGAAAATAGAGAAAACAAATGTCTGTTGGGCAGAGGGGGAGATGGACAAAGAGATATCAGGGATGGCTGCCTGTTCTATGCCATGTCCAGGGACACCAGGACTTTAGTCCCTAGGACCACCCACCTCTACCATCCTGTCAGGGGATGATGACTGGAGGCTTTGACTTTTTGTGGAGACCACATCACCAGTGCAATGTGGCCACCATGGCTCCTGGCTCGGCCAGCTTTCAGCCCCCAGCACTCCTACACAGGTGCCATTGAGCACTTTGGGAGGCCACCAGTCACTGAGAGCTTCTGGGGACATGGTTATGACCAGGGCTGGCTCAGCCCTGATAGGTGGGAGCAGCAGGGTCATGGACAGCCCACTCCTACTCAATATTGTACACAGATTTGGTCCAATCAGGTCAGAGTTTCTGCCAGAACTGGTTTTTAGCCTATATTCAGGATGTGACTTGGATGTCACCTCAGCAGTTACAGGTCTGGTTCAGTGACAGGTTTTGGAGGAGGAGAAGTGTGAGAAAGAGTGGAGCTCACAGGGACAAGGAGAAAACTCCTCTCCAGCTCTGGGATGCTGCAGTGTTAATTTTTCATGATTGAATGAGAATCAGAGCAGGCACCAAGGAACTCTCTGTCAGGGTGATGGATGGCCACAGGACTGGGCACTGCAGAATGGCCACAGGATCAGGCACTGAGGGATGGCCATGGAGACCCAGAGGGATGGCTGCCCACCACCCATTAACAGCAGCATTAAGAGCTCCTTTTTAACAAATCCCAACTTGGCATCAGCTGATCCAGTGTCTGGCCAAAGCCAGGCTACCTTGCCCTGCAAGAAGCTTCCCAAGCCCACGAGATGGAGGCAGAAAGCCAGAGGTCAGCAAAGCTGCCTGTGGAATGGCAATGCCTGGATGTCTGGTCATATAAGAAACCTGGTCATCACTCATGTGCTTTGCTCCCTTTCATAACTCTTCTCAGTGAGGGCCTGTCCTTGGCCTTGTTAAGCAGTGATAAATACTGGCCCAGGGCAGCAGGCAGGTCCCAGAGAATCCTCATGCCCAGCTCATGGCCTTTTCCACCCACTGCTGGAACCTCCCAAGCCTCAAGGAGAGGTCAGAAAGGGGGGAGAATTTCTGCTGTGGTTTGCTGATGGATTGCCCTGGAATCATCATCATCCTCAAGGCCTAAGTGCTGCTTTCTTCAAGCATTGGGCTTTGCTCAGTGGGGATTTATCAGCATGATTCCAAGCAGGATTTAGTGCACTTTGGTGTCCATCTCCCTGGTGTAGGAGAGAATGTGAAGCTTCAGATTTGAAAATTGTCCATTGTCTCTACATATCCAACCTGCAATTCCTGGGCAACTCATTAATTTGAATGGGGCCGGAACATGTGAGAGCCACTTCCAGCTGGAGGAGGAGAGTTAGAACAAGAGGTAGAGGTGAAACTAATTGTCTTATGTCTGCTTGGGAAGTGGAGTTCAGCACCAGCCCTTGTCCTTGGGGTCCATTTAGGCTCTGCCTGATGGAGAGAGTGATTCCTATGGAGGGATATTTACTAAACTGGAAACTTTAATTTGAGCTATTTAACATGAAGAGTTGTTAGGATGATGGTAATGAGAATTGCAGCAGGGCCTTGAGATTTAATTTGTTGATGTCTTCTCAACCCCTGGGAAATGACACATGCTGATAACACGAGTCCAGCCACCCCCAGCACGTGGTTAGGCAGGGGATCTGCTGGATACATAGACAGGCACTGCCTCATGCCTATGTGCAGCATCCCTCCTCCGAAACACATCCCAGCATGGGTTTTCCTCCTGTCTTTGGTCATCAGTCTCTTAATCTCTCCGTTTTAAGGAGGATGTGTGGTTGGTCAGTGATGTCACCAGGGTGCCAGCACTCTCTAGGCATGTGCACTGACCTGGAAAAGTCTCTGCCACAGCAGTGGAGTGGAGGATGGAGGCACACTGGGGTGATGCTGTCCAGGCTCAGGGGGTGCAGGTGGTACAAATTCTCATCCCAGGAATGAAGAACCTGAGCCTCACAGAGCTCTCCTGTCCAGCCCTCTTACCATCATATGTTTTACCTATCTTTCTTCAAGCCCCCAGTGCAGGGTGATATCCCTGGGAATTCAGGCTCAGTATGATGTTCCAAATTTATAGTTTAGGTATCCATCAAAAATTCCTGTTGGTGAGCTCCTGATTTTAGCCAGAACTGGGATATGGGCACAGCTGGATGCTCCATCAGAAAGCTGCCTTCCACAGTAGAAGTGAAGAAGGAATATCAGGCCAGACTTGAGGACAACATGGTGCATTTAGGAAGTCAGGCCAGCTACACCGCCAAACATCTGCGAGCTATGAAAGTCTCAGATTAGGCTTGAAAAGGAATGCAGTGAGGATCAGCATCCCTTGTCTGCGGTGGATAGGTGCTGTCCCAAGGGCTCCCAGCCTATGGACTGACTCAGACCATGGATTTCTCTGTCTGATGATTTCAACTCCCCAGGGTCTGTGTGCAGCTGCTTCTCACCCTGTCACAAAGTCCATCAGGGAGGGACAAGGCCATTTCATTCACCGGGGCAGAGCATTCCCTGCAGCTGCAGGACTGCTTCCCTGGGGAGGGAAGGGGGAATCTGAGAAGATGGGAAAGCCTCTTCCTAATTAATAATGAGGCTTTTCCAAAGCAGCTCAGCAGAAAGCACTCGAGCAGAGTGAGGTTGGAGCTCAAGGGGTTGTTTTGCCAATAATAGCTCTCAAGCCTGGATCAGCCCAAGGAGTTGCCACCCAATTGCTCACATTCCCCTCTGGTCCTGGCTGCACGATCCACTCCTTTAAGCTTGTTATCACGATGAATTCTTATCCTCAATCCCATGTGTGTGATTAGAAGAGAAAGGAGAACACAGAAAATTCCTTGTCAGGAAAGAAATATTTCATGCCAGTGCCAATTCACCTAGAGCAAGGAAAAAATACACCAAAGCTAAACAGAAAAAAAGAAATGTCTGTGGATTTTTAACTGAAGTTTTTTTCTAGGGGGAAAGGGAGTGTAACTCTGCATTAAATAAGGCAAATCTAATTGTTCCAGATAGAGCCATATCCTATGGCTAAGAAGCAGTGAGTGATGAGAACATATCCTTCACAGGTACTATCAGATAATTTGCTAACACCTTTCACAGTGGGTGACAATTTGATCAAGAGCCTTTCCATTCACTCCAGCTCAGCTCCCAAAGTGCTGACGCTGCTCCAGCAGCCCATGTGCCACTGTTCTTTCATGCATTCAGTGACTTCCCTGGGGTTAGTCTGGAATTTATATTCATAAAGGTCAAATTAACATCAGCGACTGTTTTCTCTTCAGTCTCATTGGCATCTCTCCCACCAAGGCAGAAATATTAATAAAGGAGCTGGGCAAGGGTTAAAGATGCAGCAATGGATCTAGGGAGGGAGTTCAGGGTGACACATGGTACTGGGCCATTTTGGGAAACAAAACTCTTATCTATATGGAAAATCATAGTGGTTTAAATAAATACTGATATCAATAAGGCCATTCTGCTCCATCATCTGGGGAAACAGGGATATCAATAGCAACTCACTGATATTCATAGATTTTATTGTAGTGGAGGAGGGAAGATGATGAGGTTTTCCAGTAGGAAACCGTGTCCTAGCACATCCCAGTGTGAGCAGCAGCTACAGCAGTTTAACTGTACTTTGGACTGGATGCAGTGAAGTCACTGCCAGAGGGTGCTCAGCTGTCGCCAAACTAGAAGGAAGGCTCTGCTGGGAAAACTCTGCCAAGGAGGGATTTTGATGCTTCACTCACCCACCACCAAATCCCAGCCAATCCCAGGGAATAAACAACTTTGTGGCCCACTTGGTTATTAACACAACTCCAAACACTCCGTAGTTCATGTCAGGAGAGCAAGATAAGCCCCAAACTTTCAGCTGTTAGGCTCTTAGAGCTAGGAGACACCTTAGATATATAACCACGTCACTCGCAGCCATAGGAATGAGCCTGTAGTTCAGATTTCCATCATCTCTCCTGGCCCGTTTGCCTTGCAAAAGGAGAGAGAGGCTCCACCCTTCCACCCTTCAGAGCTGTGTTTGTGCACAGCAGCAAACTGGGAAGTTGTTCTGGTGTGGGAGAATTCTGGCCCTGATTGGGACAATAGAACTACATAGACTCCATGACTTCAGAAGACTAAATATGATGATTTATTAAGATGATCATATTTATTAAGATATGAAGAGCAGAGAAAGCAGCAAGCATACACACAGGCAAGCAGGCAAACAATGCAAACAGCAAATTCCGTCTGTCCAAAACATCCAAGGTACCTTGATAAGGCAGAGTCCTGCACTAAACATTGATTGGCTGACCTCTGTAAACATCACTATGTTATGAAGAATTCTCCCTGAATTCTCAGAACAGTCCCAGATCCACATCTCTGGCTCACATTGTAGGCGACATGCTGGTACACAGTTCTGCCCAGTGTAAAGCAGGATGTGTTTACAAGCACAGTTATATCAGCACAACCTTTGTTTTACTCCTCTTTAGAGCATCCCACTGATGGCTTGATGGTATGTAAGACTTCAGACCTCCTGTACCAGCTCAAGAGCACTATGGGCACAAGTCTGGTACTGCCGCACCAGGACAAACATTCTCCATCCTCTTTAAATTTGCTCAAAATCTTTTGGCAAATTTGCTGGGGGTGGGGAGTTTTACCCTTCCAGGTGTCACTTGGTTCCATGGCTTTAGCTAAGAGCCATCTTGGAGGCCACTGCGAGTGGTGAAAGCAGGATGGGGAATGATGTTTTCTAGAAACAGATGGGATATAGCTGCAGTTATCCTGAGACAGTTATTGTGATATAGTTGTCTCAATATAAGTCCCTGGACAAACATTTTTTGAAAGTAAATGCTTTATATTGCTTCAGAGCAGCACAACCCAAAGGCAATAGGGTGAGAAGGGATTAAAGCAATTTCCCTGTGTCAGATTCCCTGTCTCAAAGTAGGGCTCCTTTCTCCTCCAAACATATTTCTGTGTGGGAAGAAGCCAAATTAGGGGGACTGAGTGCAGCTAGGAAGTTCACCGACCTTTCTTGCTATAAATTTTCAAAGACCAAACCTGTGCAGTCAATGGAGCTGAAAGAGCACTCAGGTGCAGAACCTGGAGAATAGTTCCCCTGCAAACATGGATGGGCTGCAGAGCAGGCAGGGAAGCATTTAGTACTGATACATATAATTTCCATGCTAAATAATGCTCTAAATGCTGGGAACCAGGTGCCACTCAGGGGGATCTGGAGCACAGAGCTCTCTTGGGCAAAGGGGATGTTGCCGCCCTCATGGCTCTCTTTGTCTTCACTGTTTTACTTATCACTTCCCCATCAGGAGGGCTTTCTTCTGTATGCTTTTCTGCTTGCTTTTCTGTATGCTGGAGAGAGCAGAAAGAGCAGGATCTGCTTTCTGCAGCTTTTCTTCATCAAGCCTTTCTTAGTGTGGGAAAAAGCCTGGGAAAAATATTATTGTCACTCACTAGATGAAAACCTGGTGGGACAGAGCTCGAAATCCTCCCAGTGGCCGCATGGGGGTGAAGCACAGGGAGAGGTCCAGGAGCATCCGACAGCCTGGCTGAACATCTCCTCATCTGACTGCAGCCCCAGACCCCAATGTCACCCCACAGCACCACCTCGAGCCATGCAACAAGAAGGGCTGAGCTCCTGGTTGATGCTGGTGCACCTTCCCTTTGGTGGGACTGGTGGGACCCACTGGGTTTGGTGTCTGGTGGGATCCGGTTGTGCTCTAACAGGAGTGCCAAGCAGTATCCCACCAAGTACCTTGGAGAAAGGTGGAGTTATTAAATCCAGCCTTGAGCAGATGTATCACAGAATTATGTACCTCTGTCTGGCTATAGAATTTCCACAAGTCTCTTTTGGGTTTGTTTATTAATGGCATTGGTGTGGGTTTGCTCCACTGGTGGAGAGTATCATCATTGTTGCTCTCTGGCTCTGCTGACTTTTAATTACTCACTCTTCCTGTTTGTCCTCCCTGAACAATCCCTGTCCATCCCCCAGAACAGACCCTGGAATGCAGGAGGGAAACTGAGGCAAAAGAGGATGTAAAGAAAATTGAGTTTTTGCTCAGCCCTACCAGTCCCTGGGAGGGGGTGTGATCGCATGAGCTGCCATGGCCATTAGTACTGTGCAAGCCCCATTTTTCTGTGCTGCATTCTTCCAGGTGAAGCTTTTCCTGTTCCAGACAGCCATGCAGCTTCTCACCTTGGTGGCTAACAGGGAGAGCACTTAAAATTTAACTTTGTCTTTAGTTCAAGTAATTACTGGTTGTTTTTTCTTTACATGGATGAATGTTGTGGGAAAATGGGTTGTAGGAACATGGGTTGCAAGTAAGTTTGATCCTGATTAATTACAGCTGTGCTAATTATCAGAGTATGGAAAGAGCCTTTCCCATCCAATGAGGAGGGGTGTTATAAAAGAGTGGGTTAGCAGCTTGAGGGAAGCCTGGGGGCTTGGAGTGTGTTGCTGCTAGAGTGTGTTGGCTGTGCCAACAGAAGAAGGGAGGGGAAAGACATGAAGGGGAAGGGACAGGTTGGAGTTAGTTGGTCATGTGGAAAAGGGCAGGAGAGGAGGAGCTGGTGTTGTGTGGAGCTGCCTGTGGGGAGCTCCCAGAGAGGACATGAGAGGGAGATGGGTATTGGGTGGAGGGAGGTGGAGCCCAGAGGAACTTCAGAGCAGCAGGAGAAGCTGCTGGGTCTGGACCAAGTTGTGACACCCAGAGTGAAGATGCTCCAGGTGAGCTGCTGGGGACATAATGGGAAATGCTTTATCAAATGAAGCAGCCTTCAGGACATCTTGACAAGCTCTGACACAAAGTCCATTTGGTATGTCCCTCTCCTGTGTTGTAAAATCTACTTGCATGATATCAGAATTACTGCTAGGACTCTTTTTCTATATGTTTGTTCACACCTGGATGATTATATACATATTATGTTGCTAAAGAGAACAGATATGGAAACTCCACTTCTTGGTATTGCCACTTGACCCTTGAAATGTTGTGTCCTTCTAAACTACAACAAATGTTATCATAAAACTTTTAACTGTGACCCTCTATTTCTCTGTCAAATTTGGGTCAAAACAATGAAAGAATACAATACATTCAAATGCATGCAGAAAGGCAAGACACACGTGATAAAAGGCACCTTGTTTCCTACAAGATACAGGTGTAAAACAGTTAACTTAAAGGGAAGGTTGCCACAGCAACCCTACACATTAGCAAAGGTCATGGTTAAAATTAATTTCTCCCTACAAGCTATGGGAGGCAGAAGGTAATACTCACTATGCTCTGATGCTTCCCCAGCTTACATGCTGGGGTTGGAAGCTGTTTTCCCTTGCTAAGACAATGAAGGCCCTGAAAGTTTTCACTGAGAATATTGCAAAATAACAAGGAGCCCATTTTTCAGATAATCAATGAAAACAAATATTCCTCCATAAAAATCTCTTTCATCGTCAACTGTATTTTGCTTTTTTTTCCTTTGCTCACTCTTTAGTCAGCTCCATCCATAAGACTTTTTGGGAAAGGTATTCAAATGACCACAAATCCAGGGGGAGAAGAAATGCTGTATTTTCGCACCCAAGGAGCTGTGAATTGGGGTGTTTTGTCTTAGGAAATGGCAATTTCTGTCTGTGTGCCAGTGGTACAAACATTTCTGGTACACAGGAGTGGTTTGGACTGAACTCTGTCCCTTAAAGCATCTCCTGCTCACTCGTTTTCTGCTTGTCTTAGATTGTGTATGGATATTGCAGCCATTGTGCTTCTGACCTCACTGTGAGATGGAGCAGGAACATATTTAGCTATGGTACTTGTTGTTCTATATATACACAGATTATACATAAAAAAATCCTGCAATCTGGCCTACCTAATGCCTACATTAGCACACTTGTGTAGCTGGGAAAAGCACATAAATCCTTGAAATCTGAAAGAGCAGCAGTTTTGGAGTCTTCTACCCAAGAGAGAGACCAACGGGAATGGCTAGGAAGGAGACTTTGTAGCCAAGAGGTATGAAGTGTTTTGAGAGGCTTAGAACTAGACTGGACACACCACTGAGGAAGAGCAAGTCTGGCTTATTGCCTGTTGTGGGGCTAGATGCCAAAGTCATGGCTAAAGGAAGGAGCAGGGCTGGGAAACAAGAACTGGGATCCCCAAATGGACTTGGAAACCAGGTCTAAAACCAAGTTTGTGCCAGAACTGGGCTTAACCCAGTAGTTGAGACAGGACCAGGGTAATAGTCATGGCCATGATGATTCAGCTAACCCTTGCAAGTCTTGCACAGCCCTCATTTGGTGTCTGCCATGAGGGTTTTCTGAGGGCTGAGCTTGTGGTGACCCATCAGCTCATCCAGCAGCCCCAGCTCCCCAAGCAAATCCTGAGCTTTCAGCAGCCCAGACGTGGTCCAGAGATGTCTGCTAACCCTGTGAACTTTGTCCTTGCAGGTCCCCAGTGCAATGCCTCGGTGGACCTGATTGGCACGTGCTGGCCCCGGAGCGCAGTGGGACAGCTGGTGGCTCGGCCCTGCCCTGAGTACTTCTATGGCGTGCGGTACAACACCACCAGTAAGGGGGGAAGGGTTCTGGGACACATGTGACAATACACCTCTGGGAACAATGCTCATCAGCCATAAAGACAACAGTGCCTCAGACCCCAGATTTCAGGGAGGGTCATTTCAGACAAGCAGCTGTGGGAAGAGGAGAGGGCTGATGTTCCCATCTTCAGTACAAAGGCAGAGGAGTGATCCTGCCCTGCCCTTGGAGGTGGTACAAAGGTCTGAAGCCTCCAGCTGAGCAAAGACTGGGGGACTTTGAACCTTGTCCTCTCCTGTGCTGTCACTGCCAGTGACATGCTGGGAGTAGAGAACAAAGCAATAGCATATGAAAAGTGCCCAAAGTGGTTCCTAGCATAAGGCTGAGTTTCTGACTACCCAAGTGCTGTTTCTGATGAAAGAAACACCTTGCTTCTCACAAAAAACCAATTTTTTTTTTTCCATCCTGCATTCTTGTAGCCATGGAGGATGTCACAGACACACATCTCCTGCTTTGTGGTACTCCTGTGCCACAGCAGGAGCCTCTCTGCATCTTGAGTCTGTCTCTGAGCTTTACCCATCCCATCACCCTGATGAGGCTCACAGTCTCCTCCTGTTAATGGAAGCCCAGTCTTACCCCAGTGCTGTCATAGCCCCACTGTTGACAACAATCACAGACTCTCTAGGGTACCTGGGGCATTCCTTCCCAATTAGGCTTGAGCCCTACTGTCCTCACTGGGAGGCAAAAATTCAGGGAGAGAAGTGAAACTATGTGCTGCCATCTCAGCAGTTATCCTGGGCTGGCACATGATCACCCAAGCAAACAGTGGAGCGAAAGGGAAGAATAGTCTAACTAGTGCTGCTTCTGCTGCATCGCTGTGTGTGGTGAGGGCATGTTGGGGTACCCCAGTGCCAAGAGCAGAGCTGGTGCAGACCCAAAGCTCTTGAGTGGGTCTGAAATATTCCAAGGATTTTGGTCCTGCAGTTGTGACCAAGGCAGTAGCTGAGCTGCCTTCAAAGCAGAAGATGCCACTGGCCTGATGCTAGTACCCTGCATTAGTGTCAGTCAGGGCACATGCCTGTGCCCATCCCCATGCTTTGTTAACCTCTGGATGGGCATCTTCTCTTTCAGATAATGGGTACAGGGAATGCCTCGCGAACGGGAGCTGGGCAGCTCGTGTCAACTACTCCCAGTGCCTGGAGATCCTCAGTGAAGAGGTAGGAGCTTGGAAGTCCCTGGGCTCTTAGCAGGAGGGCAATGAAGTTTTGAAAGGCAACAGCATCCAGGCCAGGAAAGGCCCGTGGGAGCTGAGGGCTGAGCATGCAGCAGCATCCCAGTGATAAAGTTGCATGTGATAATTATGACCCCTTCTTGATTTGCATTTTTATTCTCCATCAGAAATAAAGCCATGCCTGTTTCCATTCTCATTAAAAATACAAAAGGATTGGCAGTGTGAGGTCCCCTGGGCCTCTGGGTACAGATCAGCCCTGTCATTCTCCTGCAGCTCCCTCCTGACACAGCACTCAGTGAAAACCCCGTCCTTCCCTGCTGACAATGAAATAAAGGAGATATTTAGGAAGCTGAAAGAGAGAGGAAAAAAATGGGTTCAAGATTTACAAGCCCCTGAGTAAGTCAAGCCACCCCTTGAAGCAGAGGAGAAGAGATATGAGTTTTTCATTTGCAGTTGATATGAACTCTGGAACTTAAGATGCTGATATCTCTTGCCAGGAATGGTTTTCTTACTCACTTAATTGCTAATTCACTGATTGGATGAGTGCCTAACAGCAGGACTGATCAATTAATTCAATTATCACTCACACTTTCCCATTGCCCAAATTCATCCCAGCCTTTCAGCTGCCCCCAGGGCAATGGGGGATGAACTGAGCTACAAGATTCCAGTGAGCTCAGCTGAGTTCCAGCAGGGCTTCCCGAGAGGACGGGTTGGGATGTACCAGCATTGAGCTGTCCTGTGAGCTGATCTGGTACAAGTGGGATGTGAAACCAGGCTGGTGCCTCTCCTTCCCACATTAGCCATATCTCCCTTCCATTCCCACTGTCCTGTCCCAGGGTGGGCTCCAATTGCTTAATGAAAAGGGGCCCAAAATTTGAGGTGCAGTTACAAAGGTGATGTGGTGGAGGTGGATTTGTGCTGGTACCGGGGCTGCTGCTGACCCTCTGCCCATCTCCCCCACTCCCAGAAGAAGAGCAAGCTGCACTACCACATCGCTGTCATCATCAACTACCTGGGCCACTGTGTTTCACTGGGAGCCCTCCTTGCTGCCTTTGTCCTCTTCATGCGCCTGCGGTGAGTGACAAACCTGCTGCTGTGTTTCTGCAAGGTTATCTCGGGCAGGGATGGAGCCAGCTCCTGTGCTTTGCCATCTCCTCCCCCACAACCACTGCCCTCCAGGCTGGAGGGATCCTGCCTATCTCAGGGTTGTTTTTCTTCTGCTGCTTTTTAAAAGCACCTGGTTATGGGGGCAAAGGGTCTTCCTTGGTGCCTTCTACCTTCCAGTCTTCTTCCTGCCCATCTCACCCAGGGCACCAACATGTCACCCTTGGGGTCCCAACAGAGACACTCAGATCCACAAACAGCACTGTCCCCAGTCCCCCTGCTCTGATGGTTCCTTTTTCCACCCCTCTTCAGGAGCATCCGGTGCCTGAGAAACATCATCCACTGGAACCTGATCACAGCTTTCATCCTACGCAATGCCACGTGGTTTGTGGTGCAGCTCACCATGAACCCAGAGGTGCATGAGAGCAATGTGGTAGGTGCAACTCTGCCAGGCTGAGCCTTGTCCTGAGCAGCTGAGGGGAGTGAGGACCCTGGAGATCACAGAGTGGTTTGGGTCTGAAAGGACCATAAGGATCGTTTAGTTCCAACCCTGCTTCTATGGGCAGGGACACCTTCACTATCCCAGGTTGCTCCAAGCCCCATGCAACCTGGCCTTGGACACTTCCAGGGATGGAGCAGCCACAGTTTATCTGGGCAACCTGTGCCAGGGCCTCACCACCCTCTCAGGGAAGAATTTCTTCCCTGAACCTTCTCTATTTCAGTTTGAAGTCACTAAGACTTTGTAGACTAAGTCTACAAAAACAACCTCAGGGGGCAAATAGGGCTGGCTGGTGGCTGCCAGGCACCCTGTGTTTATGAGAAACACAAGTTTTATTGCCCTGCCAGAGTCTATGCTGCTCCATGCATTTTTTGCACCCCTGTGATAAAGCTCAACAAACTCTGCATCTCCTGGCAGGTTTGGTGCCGCTTGGTTACTGCTGCCTACAATTACTTCCACGTCACCAATTTTTTCTGGATGTTCGGCGAGGGTTGCTACCTGCACACGGCCATCGTGCTCACCTACTCCACAGACAAGCTCCGCAAGTGGATGTTCATCTGCATCGGCTGGTGTGAGTGCCAGGCTTCCCCTCATCCCGCAATTGCCAGGATTTAGTGATGGGTGATGCCTCCTCCATCCCCCGCTCCAATTCTTCTTGCACACAAAGAGCTGCAAAAATGGTGCCAGGAGCAGGAGCATGGGATTTGCATGGACACATCATCTCACTGGGTTTGTGTGTAAGAAAGCCCCTGTTATGGTGTGGTTTTGTGGTGACCTTGCACCTCTGAGACTCACCTGTGTGTTCCCCTGCAGGTATTCCCTTCCCCATCATCGTGTCCTGGGCCATTGGGAAGCTCTACTACGACAATGAGAAGTGAGCCTGATTGCTCTTTTCCTTCATTCTTCTTTCTATCCCAAATCCTCAGGGATCAGTTGTGTCAGGAATTCTGTCAGGGTGGAAAAAAAAATTGATAATATCCTTCCATTCTTTCTTTTATCCCACCTTTCAGCTCTCTGCACCACAAGACCTGCCCTGCTTGCTTCTTCTCAAAAGGCAAATGGAATTTTTAAGAGGAAAAAGAGATTAAACCAGATCTCCTACAATAGGTTTGCTAAAGGGAGCTGGGATTTAACCAGCAGAGATCTAAATTACCCCCACCTGAGCCATTTTCATAGGCACCTGCTAACAAAGGTCTTAACAGGTACCTGAGAGTTCATCCCAGAGTGGGAAGTTGAAAGGAGCCCATTGAGATGAATAGCAGCTTCTGTTCTGTTTTCCAGAGGTAGTTTTCCCTGCTGACTTCAGAAGCCACATGCTACTCACACAGACACTGATTGAACAACCCTGACAAGGTGTTCCCAGGACAGGGATACACCTGAGTGAGCTCCTACACGGTTTGCTGAGGACAGAGCTGACCCAGATCTGTATGTGTGAGATTATGGAGAATTATGGAATACCCTGAGCTGGAAGGAACCCACAAGGATCATCGAGTCTGACTCCTGGCCCTGCACAGACACCTCAACAATCCCACCTTTTGCATCCCTGAAAGCATAGCCCAGAAGCACCTGGAGCTCGGGCAGCTTCAGCTGTAACCATTCCCTGGAGAGCCTCGTCAGTGTCTCTGGGGGAAGAATCTTTTCCTGATATCCAAATTCCCCTGTGACACAACCACAGGCCTTGGGTCCTTGGATCCTGTCCCTGTCATAGGGAGCAGAGATGGAGGTTGCCCTTGGGGAGGAGATGCAGCCCCTGTTGAAGTCTAAACTCAGTCTCCTCAGCCCCAGCTGAACATTCCAACTGCCTTCATATGGCCCCTCCAGACTCCTCCCCATCTTCACACTCCTCCTTTGGACGCTCTCTAATGACTTCAGATCTGTCCTATACTGTGCTAAAACTACCCTCAGGATGTGAGGTGAGGCTGCCCCCATGCAAAACAGAGTGGGGATAGTTGCCTCTTTTGCAAAGAGGGGATCCCTGCTTGTTCTGCAATAACCAGCTCCCACATCCATATGGAGCCCATAAACACTCCCGCAAGCCCACACACACTTCCTTTTACTGAGTTGCCAGGAAGCTATTCCACAATAGCAGCAGTTCGAGTTTTAGTGCTTTCACCTCTCAGTGACTTACAGAGAGCGTGCAAGAACAGGAGTCTATCCAGGTCACTGCCATGTCAGCTTGTCCCCACCTCTGCTTGTCCTTGCCTTGCAGGTGCTGGTTTGGGAAGCGAGCAGGTGTTTATACTGACTACATTTACCAAGGCCCCATGATCCTGGTGCTTCTGGTAAGAGCAAAGTGATCTTGCGTGCTTAAGTACAGAGTCCTTCTGTGTGCTGGTGGGATTCAGCTACTTCTGTACAGGGTATTGCCCCCTTCTTTAGCTTCACTCTGCTGGGGCTAGCTCTGCTGCCCTGCAGCAGCACTGTCCCTCACCCAAACTGTCTCTTGAGCAATTTTGTGCTTGGGGTGGACTGCAGAAGGAGCCTGGAAACCTCATTTTGACAGGGATGTCCCATTATCAGACTCCAATGTGCATCTGTAGGTCCCTTCATCCCTGCCCTGGCACTGTTTGGGTGTAGCTGGATGCTTTGCCAAGCATTTGCAGAAGTCTGGGATCCTTGCCTCCATTCTCTGATCCTGATTCCACCTCTATTCCTGGTCCCTAGCTGAGTAGCAATGCTTGATCCAAGGGTCACGTGGATGGGGCTTTGTCTTTTGGGGAGGGACAAAGAAGAGCAGAGGTGGCAGGTCACAAGCTGGGGGTCCAACCTGTGTTTGCAGGGGGAAAGTCCCTACACAAAGGGACACATGCACAAAGTCCCAAAACTGTTCCTTCTGCCTTGCCCAACGCTGAGAAAACTCAAGGGAGTAAAAATCACCAGCATAATGGAATAATTGTTTCTGCTTCCCATTTCCTAGCCTGTCAGGCAGCTAGGCCACTACTAATTCCTGTCAATTGTGCTCAGCTCCAAAGATGCTTTCCCATTCTCTCATTAGCAATTTCGCAGCCAGGAGAGCAGCCAGGCAGAGCCTGGCTGTGATGGCAGCCACTCTCCACCTTAGATTCTTCCTCTTCCTCTACTTTTTCACCTTCAGCCCTTCTCTAGCACTTGTCCTTCCTTGGCAATCTCCTGGTGTGCTCTGCTGCCCTGATCCCTTGACCAAACTCCTAAATCTTATTGTTAACGTGGTTTTTTAAAAAAGGCAGATGTCCTCTCATGGTGCATGGAAGGCAGTAGGTCAGGTTCAAGAGAAAACATTCCCATTTCCCCTGGCTCCCCCATCTTCCCCCCTCTCCCACCTACTACAGAGGAAATTTGGGGCAATACTGCAGGATTAGACACTAACCAGTGACCCTGGGTTCCTCCCAGATCAACTTCATCTTTCTATTCAACATTGTCCGAATTCTCATGACGAAGCTCCGAGCTTCAACCACATCAGAGACAATCCAGTACAGGTAAGAACATGAGTACTCCTGCAGGAATCCAACCTAGGAAGTGGGTTCTCTCTCCTCTCAGTGGGTTCTCTCTCCTCTCAGTGGGTTCTCTCTCCTCTCAGTGGGTTCTCTCTCTAGGAAGTGGGTTCCTGGGAACAGCCCCATTAGCCTGGGGATGAGAGCATGGAGAGACACCTAAGAGCACCTCAAATGCTCTTTGGAGGTACGTGGTTATTAAATCTGGCCAGGAGAACCTTGTGATGTAGAGTGTGGATGGCTGTTTCTGCCTTTGAAGTGAACCCTTTGGATTTGAGTCTCTCTTTTAAAAAAGCCTGTTCTGGTGGGACCTGATGAGCTCTCCAGGCTTGGAGCTGCAAATCCTGGCATGGAGGTGAGAATTAAATCACTGCTTGACAGCAAAGCAAAAGCTGAGGAAGGAGTGATGAATCAGTGCCACCCTAATACCTCCTTGTAAAGAAGACACTACTCCCAGAGTGCAAGGTGGGGAGATTTAACCCTTCCTTGCCTGTTAGAGAATATTTTGCAGACAATATAAGAGGTGCACAGTCAGACTAGCTCCCCAAAGTACCTGGAATAGAAGAATTTGGCTTCTGTCTCAATCATTTTTTTTTTGGGGGGCAGGAACTGGGGAATCTCCATGTGTGCCAGATCAAGAGAAGCTGTTTTGAGGTGGAGGGTGGCTTTTTCAGCTGAGAATGGAAAAATTCTGGTTCTATTATTGGGAAATTGCAGCTTTCCTCATCACAGAGTATTGATTATCACAGTATCACTGTGATTAGGGGTGTAGCTTGGGGTAAGCAAAGATAAAAGTTCTGGGAAAAGGCTGTTTGGCTCCAGCCAGCAATTTTGATATACTTTTGCTTTTCCAGTATTTGCCTCATTTTGGGGGGGGGAAGGGTTTGTCACCTTTGGAAAGGAGAACATTTTCATTTTCCAGAAATATTCTGTGAGACAGGAGAGCTTTCTGCTTAAACCAAGCAAGGGACAATCCTGGAGGGCTCCTGCTCACCTTAGATGGTAAAAAGCAGATGTGTCCCCTGCTGCCATGGCTGCTCCCCTATACCACTGAGTGTGCTGTAGTGTGGTTTTCCAGATCCTGTCCTTGGTTCCCTGCAGCTCCAACATGTCATCAGCCCATTTGTGTCAGGGACTGCTCTCTCCTCCAAGTCAGAGATTCCAAACAGGTCCCAGACCTTCTTCCTGCCCATCTCCAGAGATTCCATCTATTGTAGGAATCTATCCATTAACAGGGTATTTAACCAAAATGTGATGACTTGGCATTGTTCTTGTCCCTGACCCAAAGGAATGAGGTGCCAAGCCCAAATCCTTCCTACACTCTCTGTATCAGCACTGACTTTTCACAAACTGTACTTGTAATCTTATCAAGATATCAGGTTAATTACCTGAGTTAAGGTTTTCACAAACTCATGTTGAAGGGTGTGAATTATTATACCCTCCTTAATTCCTTTTTAATTGAGCTGTAGATAGTGAAGCAATCATTCCATGTCAGCTCAAGGTCAGGCCTCTGCTCTCCATTACCCTTTCCTGGGTGGAGAAGCAGAGCAGGGGCCCAGTGCCCAAACCAGCCCAGTCGCTTGGGAACTGCACTGGAAAACAGCCCAACTTGGCTCCATCTTCCTCCAGTCACTTGTTTTCAAGTTCCAACAGACCAGTCCAAGCCATAGTGGTGCTGGAAGTGGGATTGGCAGAGTCCTTGTGCCCAGGGCTGCACTGTAGCAGCTCAGGTCCCTATTTTTTTTCCCTAGGAAAGCAGTCAAGGCCACACTGGTGCTGCTTCCCTTGCTGGGGATCACTTACATGCTGTTCTTTGTCAACCCGGGGGAGGATGAGATCTCCAGGATAGTCTTCATCTACTTCAACTCCTTTCTGGAATCTTTCCAGGTAATGGTTCTCCATACTCCTCCACTTCCATCCCAGTCCTCTCACCAAGGGATGTGGATGAGCCCATCCTGGCTGATGCCTCATCCCACTTCTGCCCCTTCCCAAAGCCAGACATCCTCAAGCCCCAGAGTGATTCCAAAGCGCTTGGCTTGGGGGGGGAAGGGGTACCTGTGGGCTGTGATCCTACTGCTTGTCTCCTTCCAGGGCTTCTTTGTCTCTGTCTTCTACTGCTTCCTGAACAGTGAGGTGAGTACAAGTGGCTGGGGATTTTGTGGGGGTCTACACCTTTCCTTGCAAGCAGACAAGTTCAGCATGAGGCTCTACTGCTGCACAGGGCTTGGAGGGTGCTGGTCCTTAATTCCCTATCTAGAGGTCTTTGGTGATAAGAGTTGGTGCTTCACCTCCCACCCCAGGTACATCTGCAGCTGTGAATTTTGCTCAGATGGGAATGGCTGCTGTCTCCTCTTCTGGAGGAGGAAAATCCACCCCCAAGAACAGATGCTCTCAGGATGCACCAGTGTGATTTGGTGCAGCAGATCCAAGGGTCCTCCCCAACCCAGGGAAATCCTTCACCAGGGTGAGCCTCATACACATGTGCATGGATGAGGACATCTCCCAGGCTCTGACTCACAACACAAACAGCAGAAAGCAAAGGAGCTAAGATTAGAAGTGAATCCTGAGGCCAAATATTTGGGCACATCTTTCCTCTGCTTCCTCGAAATGCTCCCACATCTTTGCTCATTCAGGAAAGTTTACCCCGCATGAACCTGTTTTGTTACCAAATTAAGTATCATTAATCTATTTTTTTGGCTGAAGGACTGATGAGAAGGATGGCTGGTGCCTCTGAAGAGCCTCTGTGTGATGACCAAATGTCCCTCATTCATCTCTCCCAGGTGCGATCGGCCATACGGAAGCGGTGGCACCGGTGGCAGGACAAGCACTCTATCCGTGCCCGTGTGGCAAGGGCCATGTCCATCCCCACCTCCCCAACCCGCATCAGCTTCCACAGTATCAAGCAATCCACGGCTGTCTGAGCCAGGAGCGAGAGGCCACACTGAGAGCTGACATCCCCACTGTGGAGAACCCCTGGGAGGAGGGCATGGCACAGGATCAGGTCCTGCCTGCAGCCCCACAAGGAGAGCATGAACTCACTCGGTCATGGGACACCTGCCCCATGTGCTGAGCAGGCCTGGAGGACAGGACAGCTGAGATGCTGCTTTGTCATATCCCTGGCAGCTGTGTGATCTGCTGGCATCGTAGAAAGAGCCAGAAGAATGTGCAGAGGTTGCAGCAGTTTTCTGCCAGCTCCATCATGGGTATCATGTCTCATGTCACTGCCTTTATCAGATTAGTCTGCTTTGAGGTGGACAAAGGACAGGACACCAGGACATTGCTGGGACTTATGGAGCTAGTTCCCTGGGAAGCTGGGTCAGCCTTCCAGTAAGCACATGCTGGCCTGCTGCTGGTGGAGGGGGGAGGAACCCACTAGAAAAGTCAGAGTCATATGTGTTGGAAGGGCATGGATGGAGAGCCCTGGAGTGATTGTAGACATTGCTTCATGTGGCTGTGGTTTTGTAGCACTGGGGTTGAGTCCTTCCTGTCTCTTGCTGGGTTTCCAGATGTCCTGTCAGACTGCTTGGTCTGACCAGGTCATTTCTCATCTTGACACTAAAGGTAGGGAAAAGCAATGGGGTGGGAGGGGGGAGGGAACTTCCCTCCCATGGGGCTGGGTCCTGGGAGCTCTGAACAGCCACTCTGAACATTCCACATGGGCTTGATCCTGGAGGGAAGCACAGGAATTAGTTAAATCCTCTGGTCCAGCCCAGATGGATGCACAGGTGTCTGCAAAACCCTTGACCTCAAGCTGACTCTATGTCTCTGCTCAGAGGGTGGAAAAGTGAGAGAGTCCTGCAGTGGAGCCATGGCTGAGGTCCCAAAGGCAGCTACCACAGGCACAGGCCCCGGCTCTGCCCCCTCCTCCTTGCCCTGCTTTTACCTGGGCAGGTGGGCCCAGTGCCAAAACTGCTCCTTGCTCTTGTGCAGGGGATGGGACCAAACCATCCCTACATTGGGGCTAAGTGCCTTGGAGGAGAAGCAGCCTCCTTTCCTCCCTCCCTATTTCCCTCCCCCTTCTGGGGACTCCAGATTGTCCCCAGTTCCCCCTCTCCCATTGTCCTCTTCCATGTGGTCACTGAAAGCAGCTGAGCAGAGAGGTCCACGCAAGTGGAAGGATTTGCCTTGACATCTTTGAACCCACCTTTTCCTTGTCCCATACAAGGTCTGGGGATGTCCAGGCAGGGAACAGATTACAGCACGTTTATGGGCTATCTGCCCTCTGCATTCCAGGGATTTTACCACTGGGGCCATACAGGGTCTAGTATGAGGCCCTTCACATTTCTGTGCCTCAGTTTTCCCTATAAAGAACAGGCATAAATGTTTCCTGCCCTGGGGAGATTTAAGCATCTTTGAAATGGAAGTATTCTGTAATTTCCTCAGGATATATACCAGAAAGGAATAAAATACTGCCTTTAAAAAAATCTTTTTAAAGGTAGGCATAGGGAAAAACCTCTTGATTCTTTCTTGAACCATTTGTGAAATTCTGTAGTTTGCAGCAAATTCTTCCCGCTTCCCTCCCATTTTAATTATATTCCTGCATCTACAGCGCAGCCAAACTGGAATTATCTAATTTACTCCACTAACCTGCTGGGAACAGCAACAGTTCCCAGTATGACAGTGACCACAACAAGGATCTGCACAGGGGGCATATCTTAGTCTTTGTTCAAGTTCAGCCACTGCCAACAGTCCCAAAACCTGCTCCTTCTTCTAAACACAGGTTAAAAAAGGCCCCTGGAGTTATGCAATGGGACAAGTGGCAGCTCCCAGCTGCGCTGGACACTTCCTGCTGGTGTCCTACAAGGAGTAGACTTGTGTCTTCTGTGTCTTGGTTTCTCTGTTGGGTAATTTGGCAGGAGCTAATAAAGATCTGCTAGCAATGGAGAAGGGTAAATGCCCCAAAGAAGTTTTTTCATCATCTCTGCAAGTGATGTTGCCAAAAAATTATCTGCTCCATGTTCAATTTCGATTTTTCTAAAATGGGGTCTTTTGGTGGAAAGAAGCTGGAAATTTAAAAACCAAAGAAAGAAACCCGAACAGAAGCATCTGTATTCACATCACTGTTTTCCCCTTCTCCTCTTGGTTGTCTGCTCCAACTGATGTGACTTTGCTTTCTGTAGCTGGAGTGTGTATTCTCAGTCTTGTTTGATTAAAAATACTTCAGTTCCTCTAACAAGGAACATTTTGGGGCATGTTTGTCCTTTGGAAAAGACAACCCTGGCATGGCTCTTCCCTGGTTTCCATGGGAGCATCCTCACACTGAAGTGGGTTCAGCATCCCACTGGTTCAGAGGCTTTTTTGTCTCCTTTCTACCCCAAACCCACATGCCCAGAGCATGGAGGTGGCTCTCCACAAAGGTATCCTCACTATCTCATCCAAGAGAATCCCACACAGGTTTACTAGACAAGTACACCAGGGCTGGAAAAAGTCCTCCAGGTTTTTCCCCTTGCCAGGTGAGCTAATACAGAATAAAAATGTAATGTGTTTCAAAGTAGGAGGGAGGGAAAATTAAACTTGACTTTCATTTCATATATCAATGTTTACAAGTGAAATTCAGACACAAACATTTCTGGTCAAGCTCTTCTGATGCAGAATTAATTTGTTCATCACACAGAGCCTTGGAGAACACTGTAATTTAGTAAGCACCATGCACATAAATAATAATTACAGGTTCCTGCTGATTACATGATTGTATTTAAAGTTATAAAGTAACTCTGAGATTAATGACCTGCCAATCCAGTGCTCTTGGCAAGGCTGAAGCCTCTTGGGATCATCCTGTGTTAACCCTTTATGGGTTTACCCTTAAATCTTGAAACCTTGCCCTTTAAACCTTTCAGGGCTGGGAAAGTAAAATGGGACCCCAAGGCTGGGATTTTGTGGTGCTATGGGATATCCCAGTGGGATGTTGCAGAAGAGCTTCTCCAGCACACTGCGATGGATTTTTATTTAGCTTGTTTATTTGGTTGACATATTAAACCCACCATGGAGATTGTTGCCTGCCCTGGAGTCATTTCCCTCCCTCAGCCCCACCATCTGAGATCAAAGTTTGTGTGCCCTGAAAATACATCCCCAGCAAACCAAGGGCCAGCAATGGAGAACACCTGCCCTCTAGAGCTTGAATGGAGGCAGAGGGAAGCTCATGATCCTGATTCCCTGTGGAGGATCTGTGCCTTCATTCCACCTTCTAACCGGCTGCCCTGTGCAAATATCCCCAGTGTCAGAGCCAGGACCTCCCAGTTCCATGGCAGGTCAATCAGAGGGTTTATGGCTGGTATTTAAAGCAAAGAGGGCAGCCATTTCCCTTCTTCAGACAACACATATCTGTCTGGTGATCCACAGCTTTGGGCCATTCCTGGATGTTGAACCCTGCTGTACCATCTCAGGCAAGGAAGCACTCTTGAAAGGAAGGGAGGTTGGGAGAGAGAGTAAATCTAATGGCAGTTTTACAGCCCAGTGGGTTCAGTTGCGGCACTGTTCACCCCAAGATGCCTCTCATCTTTGATGTGTTTTCCTTCAAGCACAGCTAAACTCCCAAATAAATATTTCATCCTTTAATTCCAATGCCCACTCCTTCACTGCTCCCTCCAGCACAAGCCTCGCACTGACACTTGTCACTACAGCCACAGTTAAATGGCTCTCAGACACATGTGGTGGTGGGAGACAGGCAGCTCTGCCACCCTCATGAGAAGTTCAAAGGGACATATTTTTCCAGTTTGGAGGAAAACTAAAGACCAGAGACACGAGTGATTCCATGTGAGAGCTCATCTGCTCAGCCATAGAGAAAAGGATCCTTGAGGAGCCCCAGGCTGTACTAAAGGTAGCAGAGGTTTGTGATCACACAGCCTGCTGGAATTGGCATCTGCACAGAGCAGGGATGGGTTAATCCCACAACCAAGAATTCATGTGCTCACCCACAAGTGAGTCCATCCTCCCAGCTGGCGCCCTCATCCAGAGGGATGTGCACCAAGGACTGTCCAGGTTTTCCATATTTGTTTGGAAATAATTGCAGTCCCCAACCACCTGCTCCCAGGAGAGCATCTGCAAGTGCCATGGCCCTAGCACTTGCAGGTCCCTGGCCCTACCCTCCTCCCTGTCAGGCAACATTTTTATGGTAAAGTTGCCTTTAGGCTGCTGAAATCTGTTGCTAATCCTCCTGCTAGTGTGGAAACTGAAGCACGGATTTGTTATGGGTTTTGGGAAATATTGGACTCTGCTTGTTGAGCACCATCCTGACAGACACCTCTGCTGCAGAGTATCCTCCAGCCCCAGAGCACCCTTCATCCAGGTCTGAGACCTGTTTCAGGAGACATCAGTGTGAAGGGGTCTTGGAACCCTCCTCAGCAGAGCGTCCTTCTCCCCCAAGGAAATATCCCCAGAACCCCACCCTGACCCAGCCAACCCCACGGAACATGATTGCTGTCTGTTCTGAGCAGCTTCCACTTCCAGCCAGCTGGCTGATGCATCCAGGTGCCCTGCTAGACCCTAATTTTGGGTGCAGTAGGAGAAGGGTCACAACTTCCCTGCTGAGTGTAGCACTGTGCCCGCAGGGCCAGTACCCAGTGGGCCCAATGCAGATGCTTGAGATACAGATGTCCGTGTCCTCTCCTGGTCCTTGGCTGTTTCATTTTTTGTTTCTCATTTTTCATAGAGGGAAATCACCAAGGACTTGTCCCCACCCGCCCTTCTCAGCACATGGTGTTGGTCACAAGATGGGCTGTCAAAGTCTAGACAGCAAAGAAACTTCAGGGTTTGTGTGCTGAGTGTGGCTGACCTCCAAACACAAAGTGTCAGATCCCCCAGCTCAGTCCCAAATGATCTTCTCTGACCGCCAGGGACTATTAACATCTCTCTCCTTACAGAAGGATGTCAGGTTTGGGATGAAACCAGCCTTTGGGAGAGCAGATGATCCAATAATCTTGCAACCAGTAGGGTCTCCTGACCTGTGCTTGCTGCTCTGGGGGTGCCAGGGGAAGTCTTGGAGGGTGGATGAGGGTCTTCTTGCAATAAGATGGCTGGAGAGTCCCAAGGAGCTGGTGGTTCTGAAAAAAACTGTGGGGATGTGAAATATGGGGCAAAAAGGGAAGCCCTGGGTTAAGCACTTCCAGCAATCCCAATAGCAGAAGAACAATTATTGGCACAGCGGGAACCAGAGACCTGTGGAGAAACACAATCAGGAGGAACTGCAGCCTGAGAATGAAACATGCAAACACAGAAGCAGGATCTTAGTACAAGTCAGGAAAAAGCAGTGTGACTGTGCCAGCTGGTTCAAAAGGAAAATAGGAAGAGATATTTGCAAAAAACCTTGGATTATAGGTAAGAATAATTGCATCCTGATTGGAGTTTGAGTGACACTCCATCACTAACCCAAGCCAGAGTAATAGAAATGCTCATTTCTGATAAAAATTATTTGGGTGGCTAAAGGGACCTTATGTCGTTAAGGTGTGTTTAGAGACTGCACATTGGAAAATAATAAATAAGGACATAGACTTTTTTTCCTCTGGGGAATGTCCTGCCCCATTTGCATGCAGGGAGTGCCTTCCATGCAGGGAGTGCCATGTCTAGCTCTGGAAACCCCAGAAAAGAAAGGACATGAAACCTTCTGCAGTGATTCCAGAGGAGGCCATGGAGATGCTCCTCTACTCTGGAGACACACAAAGAGACCTGGGGTTGTTCAGCTGGAGAAGGCTCCAGGGAGACCTTAAATTCCCTTCAGGTGCACAAAGGGCTTCAAGAGAGCTGGAGAGGGACTTTGGACAAAGGCCTGGAGTACCAGGGAAAAGGGAAATGGCTTCCCACAGCCAGAATTGAGGTTTGACACATAAATCACAAACTGGATAAGAAGTGCATTTCACCCACGTCTGGAGCAGTCCCACTGCTTCCACCCAGGATCAGCTGCTCCCAGCACAACTGAGTCCACCTGGACACTGGTCCCCAGCTCCTTATCAAAACTTTCATCAGCTTCCTTATTTCTTTGTTCAGGAGTGTTCTGACTCCTTTTCTCCTTTTTGTTAGCCCTTTCACACTAACCCAACATTAAAATGGATAAACTCCATGTATTTTAATTCAGATCAGCTTACAAAGGCTTAATTTATCTCTTTTGACCCCCAGGGTAAAACTTCAGTCTCAAACAATTAATTCTACTTGGTTAGGGGTTTTTTTTTTTTGTTGTTGTTTTTTTGTTTTTTAACCAAAGAAGATACATTTCCTGCCGCTAAGTTTCCCACTTGTGTGTAATTCCCATGTTTTTTCATTTATTTTTCCAAAAGCAGTGCCCTCAGACATAGCAAGAAACAAAGCCTAGCCCAGTCACCAGAGATTTTCTCCTACAGAAGCTGCAACTCAGGCTTGCTATACCTAAATTGTGTGGAGAGCTTTGAAGGCCCTGGCATAGCCCAAATCATCACAAATCCCAACCTGGCAAAACAAGGCACAAGTCAAGCACTGCTGGAGAGGAGGAAGTGTGTAGCCAGTGTGGCAAACAAGGGAAATCTATGCAAAATAGGAAGCAATTAAAAAAGAATTAACCAGGCTGAAGGAGGAGAAAATTGCTTCTTTCAAACCATGGTGATTATAGGGCTGTAATGGCCCAGAGCTCCCATGGATTATCACCAGCATGAATAGATGAAGAGGCTGTTAATCAGGATTGTCAGAAGCTCTCCCAAAGCCTAACATCGTCACTGAAGCAAGAACTGGCAGGAAACTTTGATGTCCCGCAGCTTCCTCGGCTCAGCCCTCACCCATGAATGTGCTGGTCAGAGGTGGTCAGTGGCTTGTTGGTCTTTCCACAAAAGGGCTGGAGATTTCACACTGGTGGTTGGGAAGGTGACATCTCTGGTGGAGCTGGATGGAAATGGACCCTCTACAGCCTGTCCCCATCCCACACAGCCCTTCTCCTTCTCTGACACCCTGAAAGGCCAAAGGTCTTGCTGCTTTGGGGAGGCATTTGTCAGGCTCCGAAAGCCAAGCTGTGACATGGTCTGGTATCTTGCCAAGGTGGGATGGCACCAGTATATGGTTGGGAGTGGGACATGTGATTCCTTTCCTTTGTCCTCCCTCATCCCCTGGCAGCAAACACATGGGCATGGACAAGGAGAATAAAAGGCTTAGAAAAGGATCTATATCCAGCCAAGGTCAGATTTGTTCCTCTGACCTCCTAAAAGGATAAACCCCAGCTCTGTATCCTGCAGCTCTGGGAAGCAGCTGGGACACTCGTCAGCTTCTTGAAACAGTTCTGGGAGTTTGAAGCAAGAACGGAGGGTGGGAAAATGCTTTCTATTGCAGCTGAAGTAAGCAAGGAGCAGATAGGGGTGCACAGCCAGGGCTGAACATAGAAACCAGCCTGTCCAGTGCTTGGGGAAGGGACTACCAGCTGTGCCCTTTCACTGAGCTCAGATAAACCCCAAAATAGGTGCCATGCGGTGCTCAAAGCTGAGCTGCAGCTGCCTCGGTGCCAATTACACACTTTCGCTAATGTCATGGTGCTAATTGCATTAATGGGACACTAATCACACACCTAACTGATATGAACGGGAGCTAATTGCTCTACAGTGACACCGTGCTCCATGCAGAGCTGTCCACCCCTGCGAAGAGCAGCTGCTCCTGCAAGCATCCTGCTCCTCCCAGCAGCGTTCCGTTGGCAGCTCCAGGACTCTCCCGGTGCTACAGCTGCAGCCCCAGGTCCAGAGCAGCGCGGTCTTCTGACCCTCACCAGTAATAGCCCCTTCAAGATTAATTTGATTATTTCTGAGGCAAATTAAGCCCCCTGAATGGTGGGGAGGTGTGTTCAGGAAGAAGATGTGACTGACTGTATTACAGTTTACCCATAGTGAAGGGATGCCAGTGTCCATCAGGGGGATCTTGCCCTTCTCCTGGGCCACCCTGGGTATGACCAGAGGCTGTGCGTTCACCCTAGGAACACCCTGTATGCCTGGCAAGAGGGTAGAAAATTGGTTATTCCTGCCTGGAAGGAGCAAACAGAAACTGGGGAAGGCACTGCCCCTGCTCAGATGGCTGCAGGGACTGTTTTTGCACCGTGTTCCTATTTCTCATGGCCAGCCCCATGCTCCCTGTGCTTCACAGCCACTTGCTAACACCCGTCCCTCAGGCGCCCCCAGCTCTTTGCCTCTGCCACATGGCAACTGAACTGGAATTTCTCACGGCCTCAAACAAGCTTCTCTTTTCAAGGGGTATCACAGCCAGGTGCTAAGCAGGAAGGACATGCAGGTGCCTTCCCGGTAGGCTCTGTGGCCTTTCTGCCACTTGCTAGAGGATAATGCCTCTTGACTTGGCTCATGTGACAATCTACAGCGGTAGCGGCACAGCGAGGGCAGCAGAGCAGGAGCAGGATGCGTCTGGGTGTCCTAGCTTCAAAATCCTGCCTCAAGTGGCTCAGTCACCCTCACAGGGTAGGGATGAGTTTACACCGGTTTCCCCAACCATGGCACTGTACTAAGGGGCAGGTCACTCAAGGACTGTCTCTTGTTACAGCCCATCAAAGCAGAGCAGTCCTTGAAATACTCTTTACTCTGACCCTGATGCTGTTCAGGACCAGTTTTGAAAAAGTAAAATGTGTCTGGGAAGGAGGGAAATACTGGATTTAGAGGTAACATTTTTCAGCCTGTTTAGAGAGCCTGTTTAGCAGGTAGGCTAAAATCTTCTGGAGGCAAAGTTGCATTGAGGGAGGGACTGGACAAAACTCCTCCAGGGTATGTGGCTCAGGAAGGTTGGGATGTATCGTAACAAACCATCATCAAGAGGTGGATCTGCGCCACTAAAAATGAAGTACACCTTGTTCTTTGCAACCTTCCCCCAGCAGAGCCTGAGCCAGCAGGTCTGAACTACTATGGGCAGAGCTGCAAAGCAATTGTGGAGCAAAGCCCATCTGGGCTCTCCCCACACTTGGAGAGGGCAACTGCTTGGCGTGAGAGGAATCTTAATGGCACAGGAGGCAGCTGAGGCAGTGTTTATCACCTCAGCAGTCCCACTGCTTCCACCCAGGGAAGCACAGGACTGGAACCGCAGGAAAGGGCATGGGCAGTGTTCTGAGGGCACAGAAGGTGCAGTGTGAGCAGCTCTCCTCACTGCAATGCTCAGGGAATGAACAGTGTCATGGGCTCCTGAAAACAAGAGACTACACCACTTTCCCAGTTTTTGCTGTAAGGAGATGGCGCAGTGTCACATTGATCTGGCAAATTTGGCCACAGAAGCCACAGTCTAGAGTTGTCCAGATGCACAAGTCAAAAACATACCTGGGATTCCAGTGGTGGAGGGGGAAGTCACAGAATCCTGGAATACCAGAATGGTACTGGGTTGGAAGTTCCATACTCCTGCCATGGGAAGGGACACCTTGTGCTGGGGTTTAGGATTTCTTTCTTTTGTTTTCTTAGGGAATTTTCTCTCATTTTTGTTAAAAAACAACAGCGATTGGTATGGTATTGCATTTTGGGCCCCAAATGTATCACCTATAGGGCAAGCCAGCTAATGGTCATTCTTATCTGTAAAGTCCAGCTATGGTGACTTGCAAAATCTATCCCTACCACCTTTCCCCTCCCTAAGGGACACCTAATAGGTCCAAATGCCTGTCACTCTTCGACCAGGTCCCTAGCGTTTAAAAGGCGTGGGCAAAAATCCCTCTCTCTCCTTTCTCCATTCTCCTTTCTCCTTTCTCCTTCCTCCATTCTCCATTCTCTTTTCTCCTTTCTTCCATCATCCATGCAAGGAATAAACATCTGAAGATACATCTTGGAGAAAGGTAGCCCTAGAGCCTCGTAATCTGGTTTTGTTCGGTGACTTATCTCTCCTCCCTGGACCTAGCCAGGGAATTGGGAGGAGAAAAAAGTTATTGTAACAGATTGGTACTAAAAGAGACAAAAGAACTACAGGAAAGGGGGAGGAGTGCAGCTGGCTTTACTGTGGAGGCTAAGGGGTTTCTCTCGGAGGGCTGAATTACCGCGAATAGGGCTGGGGAAAAAGGGGTTAGACTCAGCTCCTGAGCATCCTGTGCTCTCGGCATTCGGAGGGCAGAGCCTGCAGTCGCTGTGGGGAGAATTCATCACCACTGTGGGGTTCCATCTCCTACTGCTTTTCTTCTACTGTGAGTGGAGCTCTGCTCATAAGAGTGGCTGTTACACCATCATCTGCTGAGGTGCCTCAGGGGAAACCATGGGATCCCTGAATCACTTCAAGGGAGCCTCTCTGCCGTGTTCAAGAGCTAGGCTGCCGCTGCCCAGCCCCTCCATTTCTTTGCAACTGTTCTGGGGTTTTTGCTGCACTGTAGCCGTGCACCTCCTGGGACACTCCTCCCACGGTTCCAGCTGTTATAAATGACTATTAAATAGTTGGCTTTTCGCAAATATTAAAATGAAAAATAGTATGTGTAGTGCTAGATTAATATGATTATTTGGTTCTGCTATTAACAAAGAAATCAGAAGTGTGGTAAATATCTTTCTTACAGGATTTAGGGGGTTTTGTTTGTTTGTTTGCTTGTTTGTTTGTTTTAAATAGTAAGTCTCTCACATTCTTGAGAGAAAGCTTATCAAGAGAGAGAGACAGAAAGTCTGGAGAGAAGAATTTATGACCAAAGAAGTGGACAGGCCAGGGCCATTTGGGGAAGGGGGGCTGTTGTTGAATAATGTACGAAGGTGTATGAATATGGAACAAGTCAATGCATTTAACAAAAGGAATCTTATGTTGAGGTGTGCTCTTTTTGGCAGCATGCCAAGAGACACCCAGCCGGCTGCTTTTTGCCTTATTATACTCAT
Source organism: Regulus satrapa (assembly GCA_013396955.1). Classification (NCBI taxonomy): domain Eukaryota; kingdom Metazoa; phylum Chordata; class Aves; order Passeriformes; family Regulidae; genus Regulus; species Regulus satrapa. The sequence goes on from VWZN01008003.1 coordinate 53,598, forward strand.
TATTTATTTATTAATAAACTTTAAACCTATAACAGAGAAGTGAACCTTGTTTTTCACACAGCTATAGCTGCAGAGTTTCACCTCATCTACCACCCTGGGATGTTTGCTCATTCCTGACATTCCATCTTGCTGCTTCCAAGGTCCTGCTGGGGCAGCAGGATCAGCTGCCCCTGGGAGGTTTGTTGTCTTGAGGTGATTTTATGATAATGCTGTACTCCTCCATCATCTGCATTATGGCCAGAAATGGGTCCTGTAGCATTAAGCTAGGTCCAGGAGAGGGTGGGAACTGGGAGAATTTGCACAGTTTTGTGTCCAAGCTCTCATATTCTCCTGGTGTTTGGCCTTGCAGCAGAGAGGTTGTTACATTCTTTGCTTTTAGCTAGCTTCTTTTGTTAGCTGAGGCAAGATGTCTTCCTGGGACTGCATACTGCAATCCTCCAGTGACTTCTGTGTCTTCTTCTGGCATTGTTCAGCTTAGCTCCAGTCCGAAAACCAGACCATCAGTGGGAGCCTGGCTCTGCAGACCAAAGGGGCACTGAGGGACACCGCATCCCAGCTCTGGATCTCAGGGAAAGCCAGCTAATGAAAGAACTCTGAACCACCAGCTTTCTCCACAGCAAGGAGGTTTAACATTACCCATTTTTTTCCCTGTGCCCTGTGGGCACTCTGTTAAATGAAAAGGTTTTCTCACTTTCCTCCAAGGTTCGATTAGTATCAGTGGGGGAGGGAAGGCCGAAACCTACCTTCTGTAGAAGAGATGTTCATTCCAAAGCATTTTCCTCCTAAAATTGTCTCAAAACGAGGACATTTGTAAAGCAGGCCCTTTCCCCATCCCTCCCCATCCCAGCCATTACCGCGTGGTCCCTGCGCCCGTGCCACAGTGCCCCTGCCGGCGCGGGGGAATCATCGCACCCGCCCTGCGCACGGGGAGCCCGCAGCGCCCTCTGCCGGCTGTGCCCGGAACTGCCCCAAGGGGAATGCCTAAAGACTGTTTGTTTATCGGGTTTTCTGGTTTGGTTTTATTTTTGGCAGCTTGTTGTTGCTGCCACTGTTGTTTGTTTGCCTTGTTATACATATATGTACTATTAAAGAGCTGTTACTCCTTTTCCCATATCTTTGCCTGAAAGGCCTTTATTTCAAAGTTATAATAATTTAGAGGGAGGGGTTCATATTCTCCATTCCAAGGGAGATTCCCGTCTTTCTTGGAAGACACCTATCTTTCAAACCAAGACACCTTGCATTAAAATAAATTTCTCAATCAAGTGAAAGTGTTTCTTTATTCGCTTCCTCACCACTGATTCTGCTCTTGGATTAGGGATTGCTCAGTGGATGAGAGCAAATCAAAAAAGTCCAAGAAAATGCAAAACAAACCCAATCTAAAAAAAGGCTTCGAAAGTGTCAAGAAAAGTAATCCACAAACACCAGAGTTTTATGTTCAAAAAGGAGACAGATGAGTCCTGTAACATCATTTGAATAACAGAAGAGGCCATGGGGCATTTCCCATGGGTCTCTCAAATTGCTACAGGGGGCAGAATTTAGGATGGCCTTGGGTGAGCAATGGTCTATATCAATTAGTGGATTTCCTCTGGAATTTATGGTTTCACCCATTGTTTCTTCTAGCTATCAGTATCTGGCTTTGTCTACCAGCTGGCCCACATTTTGTTTGTAGACAACTCTCTCTCATTCTTTTCAAAAGAAACTTTCCACCCAAATCAATCTTCTGAAAAGGATCCACATCATGCAATTTTGAAATATCACAGCAAAGTATTTCAAGCTTGAAAGGAAAAAAAAAAAAGTAATTCTGGATTTTAGGGAAGACCGACAAATTCCACCAGAAAACCTACACACTTCTGTGTGTGCCAGCACTGCTCATAACACAAAATGCTTTTATCTGAATTCTTATTTCCAGGCTGTTACAGACATTTTCCAGTTGGTACAACCTGGGCAGATAGCTGCATTTTCCCTCAGAGAAGCATTATTTATTTTCCCACCCCATTAAACCTTCATGGCTATACCACACTGTGACCTCTCTCTAAGGAAGGGGCTGCATTTCATTAGCCAGAGGAAAGCACTCAGCTTGGAAAGGAAAATCAATACCTGTCATCTGTATTTATGTATGAACTTTTATTAATGTGGACTTTGGAGTTAAGCTGATGCTCTCTGTGTCTGTCCTTAATACCTCCTGCTCTGTGGTCTCTCCCTGTTCCACTCAATAGCCAATCCTGTTTCCAAAGAGATGCACTTAAAAAGCATCTGCACTGCTTCCTTTACCCAAGGGAGTGGAGTTTTTTCAGAAGTTCAATAATATTCATGTACAATATAACATATACAGTCATATCCTTTGATGCCATGGCCAGCTTGATGGTGTTTCTCTTTTCTCCACCACCTTTTTTCTACAATAGAAGGAAAAAATTAGTCAGGGTTTATAAAAAACTCTCAGATATANCACTGGAAGATCAAAAGTCCAAGCAATATTTTATTGGAAAAGTGTTTAGCTTTCAGTTGTTGAAAACCTGAGATGTTTGGCCTGGAACCAAAACCATGAAAGTATTTCCAAGGAGCATTTTAAAACCTCAAAATTCTTCTTAGTATTTAATGTTTTCAGTTAAGATTTATTTTTTAAAAGTCCTGAAGCAGATGTAGTCTAGGAGAGGGCTGTGCATTCATCACCTCTGTCTACAGGTCTGTGTTCTCACGACTGTGGCAGGGTGACAGCTGAGGATTCCTGCTACAGTCCTCCACATCCCGGTTCCCCCTGCATAGTGACATATGGATTAATTTGAAGCTCTGAGCTGGTTTCACATTCCCTAAGCCCAAGCAGTGATCTCAAGATGGGACATAATGGCAAGGCATCTGTTTTGGGTAGCAGCAATGCACAAGTGGAGGCATCTTGGCATCTCTCCACAGCAGCAGTGAAAAACAAACAAACCCCCCCACACACACAAACAAAAACAAAAACAAAAACAAAACAAAACAATTTTTAAAAAATTTTAAAAAAGAAAAAAAAAAAAGAAAAGAAAGAGATCCAGAGACTGGAGTAGTCTTGAGCCTGCAGCTCAGCTGGACCTCTGGGCCTGCCTTTCCCCCATGGCTTCTGAGGATATTTTGAAGTCCTGGATGCCCCTGAGCATATCTGGATCCTCTTTTTCTCTTTCTTCACTCATTCACTGCCCAAGAGTGGACTTTACCTGTGGAGCTGCTGATTTCCCTGTGAAGAATTACTTGATTTAAGCACCCTCATCTCTTGATCCTCCCCATCACCCCAATCCTTCACCTGCAAAAAGAAAGCAAAGGATAGAAACACTGCTGGCACCAAGCTTGGCATGCATAGCCATGTACAGAGTGACATGGACAAATGGGTCACAGCAGCAGTGGGAACCTTGATTGCCTTCAAATAGAAAATTAATGACTGAACCTCAGTGTCTCAAGAGCTGGAGAGATTTCCTCCTCATTTACTCAAAAATAAAAGGAGAGGAAGTGTGATCTTTGCTCACATGGATCCTTGAGGAAATTGATGTGCAAGGGGCTTCTCACTATGTTGCTTCCATGAAAGGAACTTCTCTGCAATTATTGAATTCTTGGAAAGTCATGGAGGTGTGACCCCATTTCTTTTTCTCTATTCAATTGCTTTTGCCTCCACTAAAATTCTTTAAAAATTAGGGGTGGGGTAATTCATTTGGAAAACTCCTTTCTGCTCCTTTCACTTGAAGGAAAATTGCTGGTGAAGCCTCTTATTGGAAAAGCTGGAGACCCAAGGCATGCCATGCTCTTCTCTGGAGCATTTTCATGCCACAGCAGCGCACCACTTGTTGAAAAGAGGGCTTCTCAAGAGTGGCAGCTCTGCTGTGTCCTCTGTCACTCTGCAGCAGCTCCTGCTGCAATAGGGGGGCGGGGGGCAGGTAGGGAATCTGCAGCTTCTGGATGATCCTGAAGCATCACTAGAAGTCACAGAATCATGAAATATCCTGAGTTGGAAGGAAGTCACAAGGATCATCAAGTCCACTGCACAGACATCCCAACAATCCTACCCTGTGCATCCCTGGGTCCACACACTCCTGAGCTCCTGGAGCTCTGGCAGCCTTGGGGCTGTGACCATTCCCTGGGGAGCCTGTTCAGTGCCACAGCACCCTCTGGGGTAAAAATCTTTTCCAGATATCCAGCCTAAATTTCCCCTGACAGAGCTCCAAGACCAAGCTCCCACTGAAAAAACAGCAGCTACAATAACACAGGAGTGGTGTGCACCAGTAGAGGCAACTGCTTGAGGATAAATGAATAAATAGGAGAAAACACCTTCCCAGTGCAAAGCTGCTCATCCTGGGTGGAAGTGCCTATGTTGCCAGGGTCTCCTGGCTGTGACGGCTGCAGGGAGATGGACACACAGAAAAACCACTGCACTGTTGTGACAGACTTGCCTCTGATTGGGGTAATAGAGGTACATGGACTCCATGAATCAGAAGGCTAAAGATGATTATTTATTAAGATCTATATACAGGAGCAGAGAAGCAACATACAGGCAAGCAGACCAGAAAGCAATGTCCATCTGTCCAAACATCCAGAGCATATTGATAAGACAGAATCCTGTCCCATAGATTAGCTAACGAAGAAATACTTATTACTTATGAGGGATCAACCCTTCTGTAAACATCAGTGGATGTTTTCCTGGTGTTCTCACAATAATCTCAGGGGCAAACTTGGCCCAGGCTGGCAGCGACGCACTGGGACACTTTTATCTCCAAGGCTGTCTCTGAGAGACACAAAACTGGTGTTGGGCTCAAAATGAGAAACAAGAGGCCAAGCTGCAGCAGTCAAACGCCAACAGCTGGGCTCTTGCCAGAGGAGCCAGGCATCTGCTTGTTTTTCAAAACAATGGATACCTTGACACATCTCACTGAGTTTAGGCAGCTCAGACAGTTCCTCTCATTGTTTTGGGGAGATAAAGGCACAGATAAGGAGAATCTCAGTCCTGGAGGCTTTCAGTGCACTGTAATTCCATCACACAGCTAGGATGAGCACTTATTGATAGAAGTGAATGTCTGGATTGATTGCTTTCTGAGCCAGCTGTGCTGTGCATGGAGCATCCTTCCTCACAATGCTATGTTTGGAAATGCCTGGGTGACTCATGGAGCAAAGGACAGAGGTCTGGGATGTGATGAAACTTAGGAGGGGCAGCAGCAAAGCCAGGGGGAACTTAGAGATGACAGAAATTTCAGTGGGGCTGAAAATGAGCCAGCAGGGAGGCTTGTGGAGAGCTAGAGTGGGATCAGATAGGATTTCCCCATAGGATTACGGCCAGCTGCAGTTTCACACAGCTCCTGGCTGCATCCCAGGTAGTCTATTAACTCTGTGTGGAATAATCAGGCTTTCTATCTTCATTAAGATGCAAAGATGATCTCCATGAAGTCAATCCTGCTTGGCTGGAAGCTCCTGGGAAAGCCCTGCCTACACACCTGTAAAATTAAAGGCATCACATTAGTTTAGCATTCTGACTGCTGGGGAGCGCATTGGATGCTCACACCCACATCCAGCTCTGCACAGTCCAAGAGCCTCCACATCAGCAGCATCACTTTTGGCGGGTTTGCTCTTACTAGTGGCTCCCCAAGGGATGCTGCTTACGAGAAGCACAACCTGGTCCCTTGAGTTGGGCTGGGCAGTGCAGCTGGAGCATTACCACCCCAGCCACATAACATGGTGTCACTTGAAAAAGTCAAGGTTATTTGAGAGCATCTCCACCAGCAAAAAAAGCAGAGCTTGGACAGGTGGTTTGGTACTTGCAGATTTGTTGATTGCAGACTGAACTGCCTCAACAACCCTGCAAGCTGTGGAAAGACCCCTGTGATGCCCCCATCTCACAGCAGCCACAGCTATTGTATTAAGCCCTCTATTCAAACCAGACAGCTGGTGAACATGGTTGTGCCAAACACTGAGCCTTCCTTATCACCCTGCATTCCCAGAATGCAGGGCATGCCTTGTAATGCAGGCTATGAGCACAGAGAGAGAGGGAGACATGATCTTGTTGCTCTGAGAGTCAGAGCTTCAACAAGGCAACCACAGACTGGAATCACAGAATACCCTGAGATGGAAGAGCCCCACAGGGATCACCCAGTCCCACCCCTGGCCCTGCACAGATACACCAGCAATCCCACCCTGGGCAACCTCTGGAGCACTGTCCAAACCCCCCTGGAGCTCTGGCAGCCTCAGGGCCAGGACCATTCCCTGGGGAGCCTGGGCAGTGCCAGCACCCTCCGGGGGAGGAACCTTTCCCTGAGACCCATCCCAACCCCCCTGTGACACAACCTCGGGCCATTCCCTGGCTCCTGTCCCTGTCCCACGGAGCAGAGATCGGAGCTGCCCCTGGGGAGGAGCTGCAGCCCTGCTGAGCTCTGCCCTCAGCCCCCTCTGCTCCAGCTGAACAGGCCAAGTGCCCTCAGCTGCTCCTGGTGTGGCCCCTCCAGACCCTTCATCATCTTCACGTCCCTCTTTTGGATACTCTCTAATAACTTTTTATCTTTTTTATATTGTGGTGCCCAAAACAGCCTCCAGACTTGAGGTGAGGCTGCCTCAGCCCAGGGCAGAGCAAGACAATCCCCTCTCTCAACTGAGAAAACATTTCTGAGAGCTGAGAGAAATTGCTGCTGCAGCCAGAGACTGTCTGCATAGGGACAACACAGTGTTTATTGTTAGGCAGGTTTCTGTTGACTTTTCCCTTTCTTGAGGCAGAAAGCCAGTAATGCTGCAGGGTCTTTAACAACAGGTTAAATGCAACAAATTGCAGGAATCTGCAAACCAAGCCATGCCACTGTTCAAAAGCAGAACCTGTTAAAGACATTTGGGAATTTATGTTTTATGGGAGGAGGATTTCTTGGCCTGCAGAGAGATATGGGTGAGTGTGACTGAGCATTTAAACATCTCTTAGTTGGGTGATAAATAGGAGCAGGAGCAGAAAGCCAGACTCAGCATGCACAGCATGATCTGAAGGACATTTTACTGCTACCTTTAGCTTCCTCTAGTAATTACTGAATTCATTAACTTACTACCCCTGCTCATTTCCAATTCTCCGTTCTCCAATCCTTACAGATGAAGTTTATCTCTAAAACATGCTGAACCAGCCTGTTCAGGCAGATGGTAATGCAAGAAAGAGAAGAAGCAGGGATACTGGACCATCCCATTGTGACCAGAGCAATGCTCTTTACAAGGCTGTTACCCCTCTTCTGCCTGGGATGGAAATGATTTGGAATTAGCAATTCAAAGAATGCTTTAGGTTGGAAGGGACCTTAAAGCCCATGCAGTTCCAGCCTCTTGCCATGGGCCAGGACACTTTCCACTATCCGAGGTTGCTCCAAGCCCCATCCAACCTGGTCTTGGACACTTCCAGGGATGGGATTCAGGTCCAAGAAGGAACATTTGTTGACTCACATGCTCCCATGAGAATTTTTTTATCTTCTGATTCTTTGTTCACTGTTATAAACCCAGGAAAAAAGATCTTCATCTGCTGCAAACACCAAACATGTTTAATGCCATGCCTTTTCAACAGGTGAGCAATAGCAGCAGGTTGCAGAGATTTAATTTTCTTTAGCAGTTTAATTTATCTTCTCTGTCAGGAGAGTGCTCCCCTGGCTATACTATATGTGTTTAATTACAATAACTTCTCCTACATAATTTTTGTCCTATTACCTATTTTTCACTAAAAGTCCACCAGCTGCTCACAAATTGGATTAAACTGGAATTGATTCCACCAGTGTAATCATATAATTGTTTCAATTGTAAAAGAACCATAAGATTGTCAGATCCAACAACTTCTCCCTGTCTTCATCATCTTTTCTTCCTGTTCTTTTTTTTTTTTTTACTCCCCTTTTCCTCAAGGAATTCTTGTGCCATGGAATCCTGCAGCAGTAAATACCCAGTAGTTCATAGCGTATGGGTACACATCCATGCTAATGCTCTGTAAGAGGTGTGATGCTTCCAAGATTAAGTTATCCAGGACTGTCCCAATTTAATCACCATTTTTCCACGGTGATTTTCCAGATGAAGCGGCTGCTTGAAGACAGAACTCCAGTCATGCTACCTGTTGCCTTTAACTGGGACTGATGTAACTTCAGAAAAAAATAATTTACAATCCATACAGAAGTTGTGGTGGGAAGGACACAGGGATGTCTTTGCCAAGGGCATTGTTTGAGACATTGTACCCTTGGGTGCTGGCACAGAGCCTTCCCCTGGTCTACAGGATGAGGCATCAGTCCCCAATACCTGAACAGAGGATTGAACCTGCAGGGGCTGCTTTTAAATAATTGCACCAAAATATCTTACTACAGACAAGAGTCACATGTGCAGGTGTTTGATTCCAAACAGCTGCCTTGGCTCATTTCCCAATATTCTGTGAATTTCAATGGGAATTTATTTCAAAGCTCTGAGACTTGCCTTGAGAAGGGCTGCAGTTCCCAGAGCTCAGCTCCAAAATCAACCAAATGCTTCTGAAAACCTGTCTTCCCCTCTGCAATAATGACGTGTTGTTTGGAGGTTAGATCACCTCCCAGCCATGGCAGTTACCCCCTTATCTGCACCCCTGGAGCTTTCCAGTCCCTTGTTCCCCTGCATGGGAACACAGTCCACCCTGCTTAAGGCTTATTCTGTGTTCAGGTCTCCTTTTCCCAAAACAACATTAGCAGCAGGAAGCAGCACTGAAGAGAGAGGTGCCTTTGCTCATGTCCTGGTTTGGGACAAATTTGGAAGGCAACTTCCAAAGGGATGATTCCCTAAAGAGCAAAATTCAGTGGCCCTTCTCCCAGTGGTTCAGGATATAAACCTCCTTCGAGAAAAGTGGAAAAAAACCTGTTTATTTAACAAGCAAAGTATTGACAAGCATAAAAAATGAATCATATTAAACAATAAAACCTCTTGCTGTTCTGAACTATTGGCAAATTCAGAAAGTCCTTCTGTAGTTCAGAGAGGGTCTTCTGTGGATGCTTCTTGGCTCATTCAGTCTCTATCAGTCCCTCCTGCACTGGAAAATGCTGCTTCCTGGGCCCCAGTGGGCCACAGGTGTGAGCTCAGGGTGGTTTTTTCTGGGTTTTCAGTCCAGAGCAGGTTTGAATGGTTCCAGGAAAAGGAAAAGCCACAGTCCAGGGAACTTGTCTGCCTCAGCAAGCTAAAAAAAATAACTAAAAACAAAGGAGAGTTCTCTCCTGCTGTCTCTCCCTGCTGAAGACAAGACACACTGAGAGAGAGCTGAAGCTCTTATCTCTATGCTTTTGAATGCAGCTGCAAAAAAGTTCCACCACTTTTCCTTTGCCCCCAGCCTCTTTGCCCCTGGATCTAGTTTTAAAGGCACAAAATAAATGTCTGGGTGAAACAGACAAATGAGGATACAATTCAACATCATAAAGTCATTCCAGGACAGCTCAAAAGCCTCTCAAAGTGCCAGGCAAGCCCAAAAACCACTATAGGGCTCAGCCGGCCACTGTCCTGCTCCAGAAGCTGGGCGCCTCTGGTCATCACAGCTGCAGTGAATCTGCTACAAGGCTGAATTAACCTTGCAAGCTAATTAGCCAGCTGAACTTGGCTAAATCCTTGCCTAACCAAGATCTTGCCTGCTGTTATTGCCTTACAGGCTAGTTGACCAGAATCTGCTGCTGTCTGTTCAGCAAAGGGATCCAGTTTGTCCACTGTCAAGGGGTGGGAGCAGAGAAGCCAGGAGGGAATGGGGTTTTGCTTGTTGCTTCTGATGGAAAATCCGAGTATCCCAAATAGGAAACCAGTGCCCCTGGGGCCAAAGCCAAGGCTCACACAGAGATTGAGCTCAGCCTTATCTAACAAAGTCTGTGTCATGCAGTCTTTTGGTGTGGGGGAGGTCAGGAAGGTGCTTGGTATTCCCAGGAGGTTGTTCAAGGAGATCCTGCTGCATCTGTGGGAGTATGAGGGAGACCAGATAACCACATAGGAGGGAAATTCAGAGAGTCAGTGCACAGAGAAACCACTTCAGCCTCACCAATTCCCAAAGCCACAAATAGCTGGCAGCGAGGAACACAGCTCAAGGTGCTCTTACCCCAGCACTTGGTTATGGCCACTAATGATGTGCAGTGTGTGAAAAAAGTTCCAGTGTAAGCTATGAGGATGCTCCCATGCTGGGCCAGACTACAACTGCAATATGGGGACCTGAGCTTGTGGCTCATGCCAGGGCCAAGCTGGAGCTGTAGTGCTTCAGGAGTCCACAGCCTGTGTTTGCTGGAAGGAGGTGATGCAGGAGCATCTCTGACAGTAGACACTCAGGGATGAGGGCAGCACCCTCCTCCCAGTGTAAATAGGTCTTCAAGCATCAGGGTAATAATTCAGACAGACAGGATTAATCTTTCTTCTTTTGCTGGAAACAGTGAAAAGCAGGAATAGAAAGATCCTGAGCCTGCCTTTGACATCAGTCAAATATGCACGGAAATAGTTTGGTGGTGGTGACAAAGCAGCAGGGAGCAGGAGAGCAGGAGGGGCTCATGAATCACAGACCAAGTGTGGGAGGGGTCAGCTGGCTAGAAGGCTGAGACCAGCAGCCTGAGACTTGGTCCCTTCTCAGCTCTGAAGCCAGGAATGGGACTGGGATATTGCATTTGGATTTCCAGATGTTGTGAAATAAATCTGAGCACAGAGCACCCAACACATGGGACACACCCTGTGTTGGGGGTTGGTTTATCATTCTTTTTGGTTTTTGTTTTTTTTCTTTCTTATCTGTAGAATTTTTTACCATTAGTCTCCTAGGAATGCTGATGTGGGATACTTGAGGAAAACAAAGATTTTGGGCCAAGCCAGATAAAAAGACAGGGTGAGGACATGGTATGTCACTCGGCAGAGGAGTAGAGGAGAAGCTTCTCTTCTTTGAGAATCCTATCCTGCTGCCTTTGGGTTTTTCTCCAAGTGTGTCTGAGAACTCGGGACCAGCCTTTTCGTTGCCTTGCTTGGAGCTGCCATCACTGCTGGAATCCCGTTGCATCTCTAGTGCTGATCCAGAGTTTCCCTGCCCTCCACACCCCAGCCCCACTTGGACACCTTCACACTCTCCAGCCAGCACCACAGGCACTTGGTACACCTCACTCAACCTTGGGAATTCCATCACTCTCAGTCTCGGATGAGCCACCATCGCCTCGTGCTCCTCGAGCCCTCCCCAGAGTGCCCCTGCAGCCACATGGGGATCACTGCACCCGCCCTGTGCCCGGAGCCACCAGCGCTCCCTGCCAGCTGTGACTGTAATATATCAAAGAGAAAATCCTAGTTCTGTTTGTTTTTTGACTGCTGTAGTTGCTGTTGTTTGTTTGCCTTGTTAAACATACTAGTAAAGAACTGTTAATCCTATTCCCATACCTTTTCCTGAAAGCCCATTAATTTCAAAATCATAATAATTCGGAGGGAGAGTTTTTTGACAGTCTCAATTTTCAAGAGAGACTCTTGTCTTCCCTAGCAGATACCTGTTGTCCAAACCCACGACACCCTGGTACCCCCAGATTGCCCCCATTAGCTGTCACCCAGTGCTGTCCAAAGCCAAATGCTACAGAGGCTCTTTGTGTGCTGGCCAGGAACTTATTTAAAAGGGCGTTGTGCTCCAACAAACCCATGCTGTGCAGGTTAGAAGGCATTGGCTGGTGGCAATAACTTCCTGTCGCTGTTGGCCTAGATGGGACTGAATCTGGACTCATGCCCTGTTCTTCATGGTTCAGCTTGGACTTAAAGACAAAAATCACCAACAGTGAGGCACAGACCTACTGTCCCTGTTGGAGGTGGCTCAGAACTGGCAATGAACTGGTGCTGATTCCAGCCATCCATTCTTTGTCATTGCCTATGTATTTCACCCTCATCTTTCACTCACCCCCCAAAAAGATTTTTAAGCTGTCAAGGTTTGGATGACAGGTGTCTGCTAGACAAGGCAGGAGCCTCCCTTGAAATGGAGAGTGTAAACCCCCTCCCTCNAGAGTAGAGAAAGCCTGGATCAGTGCCAAAGAAGTGGTGGGGGTGCAGCAGTGGCCCTGGCTCTGAGCACGGCAGGGAGAGGCAAGCTCAGGATCCCGAGCAAAGAAATGGTGCCAGGTCCCATCCTCAGTGGGGCAGCCACTAACAATACCCTGTGTCCAATTAGCCTGCTCCCTATCAGCCCTGACAGGAGCTCATGAGCTGCACTGGTTTAAATAAAAGCTCCTCAAACAAAACTGAGTGAGATTTACAGTGTCTTACTGTGCTTTGAAACTGCTGCATGGTGGCAGGAAAGTGCTCTAAAGCACCTGTGAAAATCATGCCAAGTGAAAAATTGTCATCTGGAATGGGGTGTGCTGGTGCTTGGCTCTTAAGCACATTATGTGGTGGGTGAGCAATGGGCTCACTTGTCAGGCCCAACGGGTGACAGTGACTGGGGTCACATCAGACTGGCACCAGTAACTAGTAGGGTCCAGCAGGGCTCCATCTTCAGTCCCATGGTCTTCAACATCTTCATTAATGACTGGGATGGAAAACTGGAAGGGACACTAAACAAGTTCAGAAATGAAATTACATTGGGAGGAGCTGTTGACTCCATCAAGGGCAGAATGGCCTGTAGAGAGACCTCAACAAATCAGAGAAATGGGTAATCACGCATTATGGGAAGTTCAACAAGGGAAAGTGCTGGATTCTGCATGTGGGATGGGGCAACCCTGGATGTGTGGATGGAAATCTGGTAAATTCATCTTGTTCCAATCCCCTGCCATAGGCAGGGATACTTCTACTGTCTGTGAAGGTGTACCCAGGTTTGTTTTCCTCTCTTTTCTGCTTTGACTCACTGAACAATAGCATCATCTCAACAATACCATCTTTTCCAAACAGAAGTTTTGCTCATCATGCCTTCATGGGGATCCATAATAAACATTCATTTGGTCAATAATGAAAGAGCAAGGAAAATTAGCAGCAGCTTCTGCCAGAGCCAGTAAATCCTAGAGAAATGACATGACTCCCACATAGGGTTCAGAACTCACTGGGATGGATCTCCCTTCTCCATCTTTTCATCTTTATCTGGAATATTCTTCCTGTCATGCTGAAGGATGTCTCTGGTGTAATCTCAGACCTGCAGCAAAATCCTCCCCAAGTGGCACAGCCACAGCGGTTCATGTTGTGAAAAATGAGGTTCACTTTCCTGGTAAATTTTAAAAGGTTTTAATAAAAGACAATAGAAAAGATAAACAAAGCAAGGGTTAATTATGACAGGGTGCTTGACATTCTCCCAAGGGCACACTGGCTATCTAGGGATCACTCTTCAAATACTTCTTCTATTGCATCAGCCTATTGCATATTCATAGACCTTCATGCATATTCAGGAATTATTTAGCATGGCCACTCTTTGGGTCCACCTTTTTAGAGTAAGCAAGTTGTTCAGTTTTGTTTGATTCTTATCAGTTTAATTTGGGTTTGGCTATACTTTTCACAGACGGTGAGTGTTGATATTTGGCATGTCAGCAGCAGGGTCCCCATCATCTATTCACGGTATATTATCTCAATCAAGCAGACAGTTCAAGCACACTACGTTACTATTATGCCTAACTTTAACAGCAGAAACAGAAACTATACAGGAAAGCCATATAACATGATACATATAGCTTTCATCTTAATACTTGCAAAAAGCCAACAATATGTATTTATAACAACGGCCGCAGCCCTTCCTGCCAGGATGGATGTGAACCATGCCAGACCAGGCTCCAGTTTCTGTTCTTTTCTGTTCCTCCCAAGAGTGATGTTTCTCCCTATAAATTGAAGCTTTCCTCAGCAGCTGATGGTTCCTCCATGTATTCCTCACCTCAAGGAAAGATTCGGCAAAGCTTTAAAATCATCCTAGATTTTTATTTTGGTTGCTTTGAAGTGAAAAGCCAGTATTCTGGTTCAAAACATTGTCTTAGGTTACAAAGCAAGATATGGCCAAAGGTGTGTATTTTATCACCATCTCTTGAACCCAGGTGGGGCAATGCTCTTATCTTTTCCAAGACCCATCTTTATTTTCTGTTAATGGGCCGTTATGGCTAAGATTGCAATGCAGGATGTGACTGGCGGTGTTGATTCTGTCACTGTCTGTTGAGCCCAGGAGGGGCAGTGTTCTTATCTCTTCCACCACCAATCCTTGTCCAGAAAAATATCTTCTATTTAATAAGCCATTAAGTGACTAATAAAATTACATCATCCCTTTGTGAAAGGCTCCACCAAGGGGGTGGAGCCACCCATTTCCAACTGAATAAAATCTGAGATTTAGAACACCACAAGCAGCCTTTTTTTTTTTTTTTCCCACTAAATCCCCAGAAGACCAGGCCTTTCTACACCACCACTGGACTTTCAAATGAAGACTGCACTCTTCTACAGCATCACTGCTTCAGCAGATCCACATACATCACTCCAGGAGGACTGCAGCAACCATTTAATCAGGCTGCTACCAACACTCTGACCGACAAGGTGTCAAGTTGTATTCTGACTCTCAATATTTTCATACTACTGCATTTCATTTTAATTTTCCTATTAAGTTATACTTTGGGGTGTTTTTCCTTCCTAATAAAGAAGTTATTCCTATCCTTTTATTTTTGCCCAAGAGCCCCTTATTTTCAAAATTATAATAATTGGAAAAGAAAAAGTTTATATTTTCCATTCCAAAAAAAGTTATTGCCTTCCTTAGTAAACACTTTTATCCTTTAAAATCAAGACAAATATGTTTTGGCTGTAATTAGTAATGTTGATAAGATAAATATTTATATGCAAATAGTCCAAGACAAATGCAATATCATGGATCACTGAACAGTTTAGCCTGATTTTTTTCCCCCATTTGAGAATTTTTTCCCTTCCCATTTGAAGCATTAAAACACTTTAAATGTCCAAACTGGATAACTGTTTTCCATCCAGCTTTGGAATTATCTCATTACTGTAATACACAATGGCTTCCACTACACCTATAGTCACTCCATTTTTAAGTGGAGGAGGAATGACTGTACGTTATATAACTCCTCCATCCTAGGGGCAATGGATGGACAGCCAGCAATGCTGCTGCAGGACTGTCAGAGTTTAGGTGTCTGTTACTGACACAGTAGATGTAGCTTAAAAATGAGAAGAGGGAAAATGCCTGTGCTGGAGTCATGGTGAGGGTCCAGGAAGGCAGATCCAGCTGGAGTTGTGATGACTAAACTTCAGGGAGATAATTGCAATCTCCAAGTATCAAGGGATGTCACTGCCAAGGAAGGAAAGGTAATATTTTATGGTGGGAGAGAGTTCAAAGGGAGCATGGATGAGCTGTCTGTGTGAAAGCTGAGTGTCTTGGTTTTAAAAGACAAAGGTGTCTGCTAAGGAAGGCAGGAGCTTCCCTATGAATAGAAAATGTAAGCGCCCTCCTTCCTAATTATTATAATTTTGAAATTAAGGGATTATTGGGCAAAGATATTAAGATAAGAGTGACAGATTTTTACTAGCAAGGAAAAAACAACCTACAGCTTAATAGGAAAATTAAAATAAAATGCACAAGTACAAAAGCACTGACAGACTCAGAATACAGCCTGACACCCTGTCACTCAGGGTGTTGGTAGCAGTCCAGTTAAATGCTGGCTGCATTCCTCCTGGAGTGACAGATGTAGAAGGGTTGCAGTGCTCCTCCTAAAGTCCAAGAGTGGTTGTAGGAGGGCCTGGTCTTCTTCTGGGCATCCAGTGGAAAAAAGGCTGCTTGTAGTGCTCTAAATCTCAGATTTTATTCAGTTGGAAATGCCTGGCTCCTCCTCCTGGGTGGAGCATTTCACAAAGGACACTGCCGCACCTGGGTTCAACAGATGGTAACAGAATACACACCCCTGGCCACATCCTGCATTGCAACCTATGACGCAGAGATAGTATGATCTAGGCTGAGTAGTCAGAACAAGTGTCAGCCTGTAAAAGTGGAAGAGTTAGAAACTCCATCATTCGGGATGCTCAGAATTACACCAAACAACATCTGAGTGAGTTCCCCTCAGGAAGCAATCATGCAGCAGCTGATCCAGAGCTCTCCAACCTCCCCCACTCTTCTTTTCGCAACATTTTCTCATATAAATGCAGGTGTCAGTAGGAAAATTATTAGATCCCTATTCCCAGCAGTCCCACAGTATTTCACTTTAATCACAACTTCAAGTTCAACAACCCCCTGCCAAGAGGCCCCACCAGGCAGGTAGGAGCTGTTTCCCAGGGGATGTGTGACCTCTGTACAGAGGGAAATTGGATGCACAGCCTCTGAACTCTCATCTTGTGTCCTTGGGACACAGCCCTCATAGCACTGCCACTGCCACAGCCAGCTCCAACAATGACTGCCTGAGGACAAGGGAATCTGTTTGTCACTACCCTTGTCCTAGCACCTCTGTGTTATTGAGGAATCGATATAAAAGATCAGGAAAGGGAGAGCCAGAGGTTCCCAGAGGAGCCTTGAAATAATCCCAAAGGTTTGTCCTGAGCAGCTCAAGGACTGAAATATGTTCTGGGGTGGGCAGCAGGGAGGCTGGCAAAGGTTGGGCATTGCCAGATGGGAAAAGTCTTTGTGGAGGAAATGCTTTCAAAGGGGGGTAGAGTAGAGCCTTAGCTCTTGACTGACAGGTCTATAGTGAGCAGCAGAGGAGAAGGTGTCCTTTGCTGGGATGCCAGATTGTTTCCTGAAAAGAAACCTTTTTTTTTTTTTCAGAGAGAAGAAAGCTTTACTGCCACTGCTGAAATAGGCAGAGGTCAGACTGCTCTCAGATCCATTCTCTTGTGAAAAGCAGAGGCTGTTGGCCCTTTCTGTGCTATATCATCCTGCTGCCTCTTTGGTGTGATGCCCACCCACTTGATGGCCCTGGGCTGCACCATGTTCTCTGCATTTTCCAGCTGTTTTGTATCTGGGATACAGCTGTGTCACCTTGCTGCTGTAGCTAGAGACAGGATTTTGGGTGCTGCTTTGTGGCTGTAAGAGAGATGGGATCATAGGGATGAGAGATGGGATCATAGGGATTCTATGATCATGGGATCATAGAATATACCAAACTGAAAGGACTCAACCACTCACATCCTTGGCCCTGCACAGACACACCAAGAATCCTATCCTGTGCATCCATGGCAGCACTGTCCAAAGGCTCCTGGAGCTCTGGCAGCCTCCAGGCTGGGATCATTCCCTGGGGAGCCTGGGCAGTGCCCAGCACCCTCTGGGGGAAGAACCTTGTAAAAAATAACATTCACTGTTATGATAAAATTTAGAAGTTTAATGAAAGGCAATAGTAGACAAAGATAATAAAGGAAAGTTTTTATGGCTGAGTGCTTGGCATTAGCCAAGAGTACACCTACTGTCTACGGGACACCCTTCACATACCTTTTTTATTGCACCAGCCTGTTGCATATTCATAAATAGTTATGCATATTCAAACTTTTCTTAAAACTAGTTTACATGTCCCTAGAACTGTTTAGCATGGCTCTTCCTCAGGTCCACCTTTTTAGAGCATGCTCATTTTTTGGCTGTGGTTTTAGGCCATTCTCATTATCATCTCCAGCTGGGGTGAAGTACCCCCCCCCTTTGTCCCTCCCCAATAATCCTGGCTAGCTATGTCAAGGGGAGGGCAGGGGAGCTCCTCATGACCAAGATAAAAGACCAAAGGGCTGCCTTTTCCTCCAGGATAACATCGGATGTTTATTCAAACTGGAATCCAGGAAGAAAAAGAGAGAGGGAAACATTTCCCGGGTACTTTCAAACCTCAGGAGAGGGGCAGGGAGACATATAACACCAACCAATGGGATAACATTCCAGGCACAGGGAGGGGAAAGGATAAACACATCAGACTTGGAGGGAGGGATTACATAGAAACTAGGGAAGCCCTCGTATGTGCGCTACTACAATGGGGTTTTGTAGTGGTTTTAGTGGTATTTAAAATGTCTATGCACCTCTTAGAATCACTTACTTAATTCTTGCTGTGAGATAGGACTAGGAGAAAGAGAAAAACAGGCATAAAACTTCAAAAGAAGAACAAAGAAAACTTTTATTGACAAATTAAACTGGTTTTTGGAAATCAGAATTAAACTTTTAAATCACTTCTCTTCCCCCGACACCTTTTTCCTTTCCCACCAACATAACATTGTAGAGAGGACAAAACTTGAAGATTTCTCACTCTTAAAACAGTTTTTCAAATCACTCAGGAAGAGGAGCTTCTCACTAGCAAAGCCATGGAGACTTCTCCAGAAGACTTAGTTACCCATCTTTCTTGGGGTGCAATTTTCACAAGTGTATCCACCTGGGGGAAAAATCTGCACTTGCAGAAGCCCTCCCATCTCACAGCTCTCTCAAAGCTGCGCTTCTGGGCTATATCAAATGCATGGGGTATTATATTTTAAGGATGAATGTTCAAATGCAAAAGTTCAACTTCATCTGCCCATTTTCATCTCTAGGAACAAAAGAATGCCACTCCCTCCCTCAGGCTAATGGGGCTTTACTATTTCATCTCTATCTCTGTTCCAAATAGCTCCAAAAGAAATTACAATCTTTGTCTTTGCTCTGGTCTCAAATTGAACTATTACACACACCACACCCCCCGACACTCCCCCCATGATTTTCTATGATTTACAAGGCTAATTAGCATCCATCACCATGGCTTACAAGAGAATTTCAATCCAAGGACTCTCCTCACTCTCCAACCAAAATGAAGACTTCTTTTTCTTTCATGTCTCCATGCTGTTCCTCTACATTGCCCTTTCTCAGTCCCTGTTTCCTTTCACTCAGGAGAAGATCGATGTCTGCAGATCTCAATCTGGGTCTTAAGGAGTTAAATCTCTTGCAGGAAAACACACAGTAGAACACTGGAATCCAGGCTGAGGGCTAGGCCAAAGTATCGCAAGAACGCAGCAGCCAGGCTGGGCTTGGGTCATCTTTAGTTTGCAGGCTGCTGCCCATCTTTGCCCATATTACTGGGCTGCTTTGCAGTCTCCGCTTATAATCCTTCATGGGAGCCAAGCTGGGGGGAACAGCCAGCATGTGGCTGCTATAGTGCATTCCTTCCCCTGCTCGGTAATGTTCAATAGGTAATGGCATTTCTAGTCCCAGGCCCTCTCAGCCATGCGGCCTGGGCCCTCCCAGCCATGTGGTGTGGCTAGGCCCTCCCAGCCTTCCTTACTTCCCCGCCTGCCAGAAGGAAAAAGAAGACCCCCTCTTTCTGGGCTTTCGATTTTAAAATGTGTATCTCACAGAGGCATAGCCTTTTCAGATTGGTCTATTACTTCTGTGGGCTGGGTTCCATCTGAAACTAGCACAGGTTTGGTCCATACTTTCTTCACATAGTAGGTGTTGACAGTAGAAGGGGTCTTCATCATATGTTCATTGGATGTTATCCCAACCAAGCAGACAGTTCACTTACCACAAGCACAACCACACCAGCTATTCCACTACTATGTCTAAGTCTAGTTAACAGAAATAAAAACTATCTCTTTATAGCAAAGTTACTTTAACATTATATGGATAGCAGCCATTTAATATTTGTGAAAAGCCAGTATTATAATATGTATTTATAACAACCTTTCCCTGAGATCATGTCAAATTCCCCTGGCCCAGCTCCACCCATTTCCTGGCTCCTGTTCCTGTCCCAGGGAGCAGAGATCGGAGCTGCCCCTGGGGAGGGGCTGCAGCCCCACTGAGTTCTGCCATCAGCCCCCTCTGCTCCAGCTGAACAGGCCAAGTGCCCTCAGCTGCTCCTGGTGTGGCCCCTCCAGACTGTTCTGTATCTTCATGTCCCTCTTTTGGATGGAGGAAGTTCTAATAACTGATGGCATCAATGCCATAGACATCTGCATTTGCCTGATCTTCTGGAGCCCAAGTTTTCCTCCCTCCACATTCCCAAGGGTCTGCTCCACTGAATACCAGCACCAAGGCTAGGATTTGGTATCTAACTTTGTGTGTTGGCTTAACACAGCATGAAATGGGGCTTTTTTTTTTTT
>VWZN01008003.1:73595-85890 GCA_013396955.1 Regulus satrapa
TTGGGGGGGGCGGGGGGGGGGAGAGAGCCCCAGAGGCAGTTTTTGGGAAAAACTGCTAGAAACTTCCCCTGTGTCTGATAGAGCCAATCCCAATGGCTCTGAAGATGGACATACTGCTGGCCCAGTTAGAGAAGCTGGTAATGCCTCAGTGGTGACATACATAAGAAGGAAATAAAAAACTTTTTCTGCAGGGTGGTAAGGCACCGTGGCTTGGGCTATGCTGTTGCTGCAGCCATGTGGCTGCCGCCATCTCAGCATGGCCAGCAGCAAGCTGTGCCTGCCTGGCCACCTCTAGCCAGCCACGCCGTGGGCTGAAAGGCAGAGCCAACAGGTGGTTTCTCCTTCTGTGCAGCTGCTGCCATGTCGGCACAGCTTGCAGCAAACTTGTTTGCTTGACCGCTTTTAACCAGCTGTGCTGTGGGCAAAAGGGCAGGGGTGGTGGCAGTGCCTTCCTCTTTTTGGCGCTGCGGCAGCAGGGGCCAGGTGGCTGGTGGTGAGGGGCTGGTGAGCAATTCCCCAGATTCCCTGGAGCCTGGACAAGAACAACTTCTCAGCGCTGCAAAATCCAGCAGAAATCTTTGAACTGGTGGAGTTTGTTTGCAATGGTGCTAACAAGCATCAGGGTTTTTTCCTTCCTAGTCAGAGAAAGAGGAGAATGTGAGAACATGTGGCAGAAGACAACATAGCAATACCACAGTCAGTGAAAGGAAAAGGGAGAGGAGGTGCTCCAAGTGTCTGAGTCGAGATCTCTCTGCAAGCCGTGGTGAGGACTATAGTAAAAAAGAAAATGATTCCCTGTAGTTCATTAAGTCCATGGGGGGGTGCAGAGGTCCTCACAACCTGTCAGAAAATGTGTTCATGTTGGAGCAAGTTGATGCTAAAAAGCTGTCATCTAGTGGGATACTCGAACAGAGAAAGAGGGTCCCAGCTTCTGGAGATAGAGGGTGTTTGCTTCCAGAGATAAAGGAAGAGCGCACTTGCTTCCAAACTAGACCAGCTTATCCTTAAAAGACTATACCCCATAGACTAAAATTACCCACACCATGTAGTTCTGAGAACACTGCTTTGCCTGTGGGAGGGACTCATAGGTTGGGTGGGACTGCTACTCGTGAAAATTGGAACCATGTTGGAGAAGTTCACAGAGAACTGTGTCCGGTGGAAAGGACGCAGCAGCATAGCAGAAGAGATTCCTCTCCCTAAGCAAACTGAAAAAAGATTTTTAGTGAAGAACTGACCAAAATTACCATGCTCTCCCTGTGCTGTTGGAGGGAAGGAGGGAGGGGCTGGAGGAAAAAGTATTCTAAAGGTTTATTTTATTCCTCATTATCCTCCTCTAACTCTGTTCATAATAAATTTACTTTACACCTTTAAGTTTAAGCCTCTTTTGCCCTTAGAGTCTTTCCTCCAAATCCTTATCTCAATTCATGAGCCCTTTGGAGTTTTTTTCTTTATCCTCTGCTCTGCTAAAGCAGAGGAAAATAAATGGTTTTTCATGGATGCATGGCATTTGGCCAGTGTCAAACCATGACACTTTGGCAGAAGACAGAATCTTTTTCTCCCATAGAAGAAGGCACTGAGATGCAGCAAAGTGGCTCAAATGTATTCCTCCAAATCATCTCAAGCAGAGCAGACAAGGAAAATCCCACTTTCCAGCCCTGAGCAAATAACCCATTCCACAGACCAAACATCCCACCCTGTTTGCCAAGCACTGCATTTTTGTTTGCCTCTCACTTTCAGAGAGAGGCTAAATTACCCCTAATTACAGCTGAAATTAGAGGAACCATGGCTTCTTCAATCATCAGCACAGGGGAAACCAGCTGGAAAGGAAGAGGTGCTCTCAGCCATGTCAGGGATTCAGGCTGATGCTTCAAGCTGCTACTTTTCCAGTATCCCATGACCAGGGGATTGTGTTTGGCTGTGGATTTCCATGCCAGGAGGACAGGATGGTAAGACTCAAGCCTAAATGGGGAATACTGACCCTACAAGCCCAAAAATGTGTCTCACATTTTCTCTCTGGTTTGTGATTTCTCTCTTGTTTTATGTGCCTGACATGCCATGCCCTGTGAATTGAATCAGAGTCTTGTATACACGTAAGAGGCTTCCTCCCAAATGCTCCTGTCCCATTGTAACCCACTTACTGTACTCAAGACTCATCACAGAAACAAGCAGTGAGGATCACTTGAAGTGCCACCTATAAACAGAAGATCCTGCTCTTGCGTCTCTGCAAGAGCCTCTTTGGCAGATTACATGATCCTGAAAACTGATTTTATCCAACTTAATATGCCTCAATGAGAAAGCTCCATTCATTCATGCTTCGCAGAGGCACCTACAGTCATGAAAAATAGCTCAATGAGGATTGAAAAGATTTTCAGCAAAGAGCAGGGGCCAGGCCCTGGGATGCCACCAGCCCAAGACAGACGACTGCAATTGCTCCCTGACAGGGTTCTGTGCTCTTCACCACCTAAAAATCCTATTTCCACTCCCCCAGCCAGAGGACAGGAAGTGGCCTGGCACATATGGCTCTGCTCAGCCAGCTCTCACATGAAGATGAATAGTCCTATTTGATGTGACGACATGACCCAGCATCTGAGGCCCTCTCCCAGCTGCTTCAGGGGCAAAGACAAGCACTGAGCCTGACATGGATAATCTATATCTGCAGGGAGAGAGAGAAGGAGGTTGCCTAATGATCAACCCTGGGCTAGTAATGACACTAGGAGGATTTATAATCATCCCCCTACCCCACCCCCTGCATTTAACAGGCAAGATGCAGCATGCAAAGAGCAGCAGGAAACTTGGGCATGCCAGAGGTGAAACCTCAGCAGGACCAGCTGGGCTGGTATGCAGGGGCAGGGTTTTGAGAGGGACACAGGCCCAGGGATGGCTTCAGGTCCTAAAATATGAATGCAAAGCCGTTCTGAGCTTTTGGTTTGTATCTGGATATGTTTGCAAGGAAACCTGATTCCCTCTGTAAGAGTGAGAGCAGTGTGGCATGTGGAGGATTCCCAGAATCTCCATCTTTGAATCCACAGGCACAACACCCCAGTAGAGCTGGGCAAAGCTCAGACCTTAAAAGTTATGGAGAAGCTACCCAAATAGCAACCACCACTTCTGCTGCTCCTGGGTAATGAAATCACCACAAAGAGAAGTGTTTATTTTCATTTGGTCAAAACCTTCTCCTCTGATTCCAATCAAAGTTCAAATTCCACCTTACCTTCTGCCTTGTGGTAGTGGGGTCACTGGGGATGTCTTGGCAGGAAATTTCCAAAGGAAATGTCTTTCAGAGCAAGCCTTTGTTGTGAGAATATATCTATCATCAAAATTACTTGTTCCTCCTTTTATCTTTAAACAAAACCTTGAAGTAATACAACTAGAGAGCAGAATGGCAAACTCTGCTCAGCTTGTCACAACCAACATGGATGTGTTAGCCATAGTAGGCCATAGGCCTTGGCAGAAGTGAGCTCTGAGGAAGGTATTCAAGAGATAAGAAAGTGCTTGGTACAGTGCGCTGAATAATGCATTTTTTAGCAAGAGGCTTTAATGAAGCAATATTATTAAGTTATATAAGTGCTGTTGGCATGCTATTGGTGTGCTATTTTTAGGTATAGCTGAAAAGGTATAAAAGGTTTGCTTTGTGTATCAATCAAGCTGGGGCCCCATCTCTCTGATTGTCACTGATAAACCTGCCCAGATGTGCACTGTGCTTCTGCACCTGGCTGCACATGCTGCTAAGCCTGCAGTTCACAAGCACCCGGGAGAGGAATCCAGGCATTTGCTACCCTCTACTGTCCTTTTCCCACTATCTCACTTCCCTCTGGCAGAGGCCACTGCTATTTTCCTCCCTCCTTTATATCCCTGTGTCAGCTGCCATACGGGCACCATTATCCTGCATATCCTGCCCTAAGCCTCTCCAGGTGCTTCAGGCTGAACCTGCTGCTCCCTCAACCCTCTGCTTCCCCAGATCACCCAGTCCCATCTCCCAGATATTATAAAATCCAGAATACAGAGCATCTGTGCTTCCCTTCACCCTCAGCCTGCTCTTTCTCACTGTTCTTTCTGCTCCCCAGCTGTTTCCCCTGTTCCTGCCCCTACTTTTATGCTGATTCTCCCTCTGCATTGCTCACAAATATGGAACACCCCATGGGAGAGCTGGACTCTGCTGGGCACTGAAAGCCCTTCTCGGGTCTCAGAGAGCCACCTGGCACCACCAGGGTTAGTCCTGAGTGGGCAGCTCGTGCCTTTACTAACTTAGCCCTTTAGTAACTTAGCCCTTCACAGGGTAAAACAAGCCAAGGGATGATGCAACATGCCCACCAATCCCAGATTCCTCATTTCCAACCATGGAGGGATGCAGAAACTACTCTTGTATCAATTCTTATTTATAAATGGAGTTAGCATGTGGGGGTAACTCACTTTGCTCCTTTGGAGGAGGGGAGGTTAATTCCTACTCAGGACAACACAGGATGGTTTTTCCTTGTAATTTCTGAGGGACTGGTTGTGCTCTTTGCAAGACAAGCACAGGAATAACAAACCACTTTCTTACCACTATAAGGTGGTAAGAAAGTGAATTCATATTCTTGGCATTTTTCTATGGATGAGCCACATTCATTTTCACATGTGAGCTGGAATTCTGTATTTCAAGCAGGAATTTATTTGCTGTTTAGGAAGGGTATCCCTCCTCCTGCCACCACAGCACATGTTCGGTGATTGCTAAACTCATCTGAGAACTCACAAACAAATCCCTTAATGAGCTGATGAGTTAAAATGAATGCGAAACCAGAGAATTTCAGAAAAGTTACACCTGCCTCTGATCATTTATATTTTTAGCCCACTTCCCTCAGGAAATGAGATCCATTGAGTCATTCAGAGTCTGGCCTGGCTGCCTGCCTTCTTTGTAATAACTTCTGAATGTGAGTTTGACTCTGATTTGATGAAGTGGAGATCTCAAAGGTACTAGCTATCAAGTTCCAACATGTTCAGAAAAAAGGTGATATGGGAGATCCCAATTGTTCAGCCCACATCAGGCAGGAGGGCTGCACAGCCCCACACCATAAACCACAAGGAAATCTTCATTCCTTCTCCTGCTTGGTTTTATCCCAATTGATTTCAGACCAGACTTGGTTTATTTATGGTAAAACTGTCAGAAAAAAACCTTAGACCTAGGGTGTAGTGCAATTTTTTTTCTTTTCTTTAAAGAAACATTAAGGATTTGCTCAGTCTATTGTTCACCAGGGTGAAGTTTTCTCCATAGGCACAGCCTGGAAACAAACATGCTTCCCCAGCCCTGCCCTTTCCTTTGGCTCCAGATGATGGGTGAGGCTGCTCTCGCTGCATCTGCTCCCTGCCCCTCCCAGCCATAGGGCTGGGAAGTGTAAATTTTTCATGGATTTTCTCATTATTTCATAATTCTGAGAGGACAGGGAGGAAGGGACATCTTAGCCTGGCAAGATTTTCGCCAAGAATAATTGCTGGTGCCTTCTGCTCTCTCTGAGCTGTTGTGTGTACACTATTTCTGTTAGATCTTAAATAAATTGGTGGGTGTTTTCATATTTCTCTTCTTTTTTTTCTTTAACTTGTGTGCTGTTTTCTCACAGACACATTTTTTTGCAAGCCAGCAGGATGATCTAACATATTTACCCTAAAAGCACTTCTCCCTCCCCCTATATCCCACCTCCAGAAACACTGGTACAAGTGAGAAGGAGTTTTTAGCTTTACCCTTCCCAAGTTTCTGGCTGTCTGTATATTTAAACTGCTCACTTGTAGATCTCAATAGACAATCGTAGGAATCTAAACTTAATTTCCAGTACAAACTGCAACATTGAGAAAACACACCTTTCTTAAAAGAGATTCCAATCCAAACTAAGAGATTGCCTAAAGTATCCCAGGCTTTAATCCAAACTTACTATTGGAAGCTGGTGATGTGCTTTTTAGGATGACCCAAGTTGGCAGGAAGTACTCCCTAGTGTGTACCACACCTTGATCTTTGCTCAGCAACTTCTGTATTTTCTTCCCTGAGATTTTTGTAAATATAATTTCCCATCAAAACCACAATTCCCTATTTTCTTCAATAGAGTCTTATTTTTTCAGCCCACCCAGAGCCAGTTCTAGGTATTCTCCATAGAGGAAGACCCAGAGTTTTCCACTTCTAGTGCAAGGCAAATTCACCTTCAGTCTGAGTTTATGGCTTTCCTGTGCCTCTTTCTCTGCTACAATTGCCAACAAAAAAAGCCTTGAATAGTACTCTCATACTCCTCCATCCCTCTGATCATCTCTCCTAACATACTCTCCTAGGATGTTCCAGCCATATTTCCTCTTCCCAGATTCCTCTGAGGGCCATATTTCCTACAAAGGCCAGACCTGGTGAGTGTCAGCAAGGTGGGCAGGTCAGTGAGGCTGCCCAGCCTGTGAGGCATCACTAAGGTGACAGAGAGAAGCAGCAGATTACTTGTTACCATGGTAACAGGATGCTCCATACTGCCCACAGGCAGAATGCCCTGTGTTTCACATCTACCCAGTCACCAGGGGCCCCAAGGTGTTTGGGACCCTGTGGGTGCTAACTCTGATCCTTTAGAGTTGCTCTGGTAAAAGATCAGTGTGGAGGTGGATATAATCTACGATGACTCCTTGGAAGACTGACCGGAGCCTCAGAGAGGAACTGAAGTGAGCACCCCCTGAGCTGGTCTGGAGCTCTGGTCCTCTGTTTTCTCCCTTGGGGATCCACTATCCTTGCCTTGAGGCCTCCCAGGCACTGTGCCTGCCTTGCCAGCACCTTACCATCTCCAGCTGGGAACACCCAAGAGGTGAGACCTGCAGAGCTCTCCTTCTTACTCATAGCTTCTCTCTCCTGGAGCTGTCCACATCCAGCCTGTGTCCAGGTGCTGGTGACAGGACTCTCCCATCTCTGCCCACTCTGCCAGTGACCTGGGCAGAGGATGTGGCTTCCCAGTCACAGCTAACATGAGCAAAGGTATCCCAGTCTGACTCTGATCTCCATAGCTCTGCTTGTCACAGTCTCACTTCTTGCCACTTTTTGCAACAACTCCTGGTATTTTCTCTCCTCTGAGTGCATAAACAACCTCAAGTCTGCCTGTAGGATAGTCTCAGGTAGGGCTGCATCTATCCACATGCCACACAGGTTCCCAGTTTGCCCCAGTGAATTCCCAATCCTCCTCTCCCCTTGGCTCTAGGCCTGCTCTCTGCAATGCTTTGAAATTCCTCAAATGTGTCCCCAGCCTATGTGTCTCTCTCTATCCTGGGCCGTGCTCCATCCACAAGGAGAGCAGCTTGGACTCACTGCCAAAACGCCAAAACCCTGTTGGGATGGAGGGGGCTGATCCCACCTGCTGCTGGGCAGGGCAAGGCAAGGCAGAGGGGGTCCTGGCTTCTCTCAGCTGTGATGGGCTCTGCTCCCATGAGAAAAGAGAGGGGCAAGAGGGGAAACAGCCCCCAAAAGAAGGAGCAGGTCTGTGAAGCAGGTGAGTGGCACATAAAGATTCAGATCTCATGAGACCCAGAATCCCTCCAGCTACCACTGTCCATTTTGTTTGTATCCCCAACGACCTCACAATAGCTGAAATATCCAGCAAGGGAGAAGAGGGACACCCTTCTCTCTGAATTATTCTTCCCAAATAGCTCTGACTACAATCACTTTTTTTTGCTAATAATGATTGGCTTCTAATTGATCTCAGCAACACTGGCTGTTCCAGACACAATGGGATTTGGGAGTTAGCGTAAGACCCATCCAAGTTAAATTGGGTGAGAGAAAGCAACATTCCCACTCAGTCTTGCACTCAGTTTCCTTCCCATACCACTTTTTATACACTGCTGAAAAAGCACTCGCAGTGAAAAGCTAAAGTCAGAGCATTTACTAGAGTCAAGGTTTATACAACAGGGCAAGAGAAAGCACAACCTCAAATATCTTTGTTTCCAGAACCAAGTCTTGTCATGTGGGGATACAGGGCTTTGGGAAGGATTCCCACCTTCTTGACCTCAAGGACTGGTGTATGTAGCTGGAATTTTGCTGAGTCCAGTGGCTGCCAGAGAGCCCAGAAGAGGGCAGCAATACTGTGCAGGAAGCTGGCACTTTAAACAGAAATTGGGTGTTTTCAGAGGAAAGAAATTCTGGATCTAAAATGCAGGAGGAAGAGGGGCTTCTTCTGCTTTTTAACACATAATGAAACTAAGAGCAGGAGCACTGGTCTGGCTCTAGGCTTGTGCTCAGTTAGTTTCAGGGCACTAAGCTGTCCCAAGAAGTAGGTAGGTTCTACCCAGAAGGTAGTCTGGGCTGGCAACTGTTTGCGGAGGTTCAACAAAGAAGGAACCAGTGCAATTCATGCACAGCATCCTGAACAGGAATGCTAGGGGCTGCCTGGAGCTGAGAGGAGGGAAAGGAGCAAAGTGTTTCAAGTCTTGACCAGCCTTCCTTCACTGAGAGGCTGGTCAGGCACTGTCACAGGCTGCCCAGGAAAATGGTAGAATCAACATCCCTGAAACTGTTCAAAAAAATCTACAGTGTGGCACTTGCGGACACGGGTTTCGGTGGGCTTGGCAGTGCTGGGGGAATGGTTGGACTTATCTTGGAGGGCTTTTGCAACCTCAATTCTGTGGAGTGGAGGTGGAGTAGGGGATGAGTGTGAGTGTGTGAGGGCAGGGACTGTGAGCTTCCAGGTGGGAGCTGCAGGAAGAAGCTTGCAGGAGGGTCTGTGGTTCCCTATAAAGCTCCAGCTCTGCTGCTCCTCACAGCTCTTCAGACTGTGGGGCTGCAGCAGGGGATTAAACACAGCTTTGGTATCAGTAGGCTGAAGGTGTAGAAAAAGGAATGCCAGCTTCCAGGATCCCTGTACCAGGGAGAGTGGAGACCTTGAGGAAAGGAGATAGGGGAAGATGTGAGTCAGTTCTGCCCCCTAAAGTTTCTCTGCTGGGCTGGAGATGAAGCCCCTAGGGGAAATGCATTTCCTAAAACCCAGGGACAGAAAAACACTGGGGCTCCCTCTCTACTGTGGAGTCTGGATTTGCTCAACCTCCTCACTCCCAGCTTCTCCCCTCTGCAAAATCCTGAAAGGGTCTACAAATATAGAGGGTGCTGGCACTGCCCAGGCTCCTCAGGGAATGATCCTGACCCCAAGGCTCCCAGAGCTCCAGGAGTGTTTGGACAGCACTGCCAGGGATGCCCAGGGTGGGATTGTTGGGTGTCTGTGCAGGGCCAGGGGTGGGACTGGATGATCCTGTGGGTCCCTTCATACTCAGGGTATTTTGCAATTCTATGAAACCCCTCTGGAATGACCCTGAAGGGCTCCAGCCCAAACCACCGCCATATTAATGAGGCACAGCTAATGCCCCTCTGCTGCCTTGAGGAGGCTGAGCCGATGCCAGGGGCCCAGCAGAGTGTGATGAAGCCGGCTCAGCACAGCCTAGCCTGATGAGGCAGTGGCAGTTGCTGCCAAACTCAGCTCAGCTTGCAGGGAACAGATTCCTTCTGACTAATCTTGAGACAAGTGTAACTAGCAGGTCTGGGGATGGGGCTGGGGGCTGGGGGCAGAGGCTGTGGCTCTGCCTGTCTCCGGCTGGGTGGGCTGGACTGCGAATTCACAGATCACACAATATTCCAAATTGGAAGGGGACTCACAAGGATCATTGAGTCCAAGCTGATGGGAGAGGAGCGGATGACTCTCAGTACAAGCTGGTTCACCCCTACAATCCAGGGCTGAGCAAAAAGCCTGGCAGTGAAATTCCCAATACCCAAGTCAGTCTCCTCCTGAAGGGTTCAAAGAACTGGGCCATTGAAGAGGTTTGAGCAGAGCAGGACTGGTGGCCTGGAGATGGGCAGATGTCCAGCATGGCTGAAGCAAGCACAATTCTGGCACACAGCTCTGGGAACTCTCTGCCCTAGGATTCATTAAAAACCTCTTTTGGTTCATCATTCATCATCTTGTGTGAGTTTCTGGTGCTTCCCTATACCATGTGATTGTTTAAACCCCCCTGCCTTCCCTGGGGCTGCCATTCCTAATCTGTATGATAAAAAAGGGCTGTTACTGTTTGGGTTTAATTAAAAAGCCTGTTAAGCACCCATGTTACTTTCAGTGTTTGGGGTTGTTTGTGTCAGTGTAGGTTTAGATGCTTCCCTGCACTGGGATCTAAGAAAAAGACAAAGATCATTAGGAAAACCAAAGGGATTTTTGGTGTGGGGTGGTAAGACAGTAAGTGGCAGCAACACAACTATTTGTAATCATCTGCCCACACTGCTGCTTAACCAGACTGAGATAACTAATTGATGATTATGTTTGCAAGCAATCATCTTCAAAATATTCTAATTTATGTTAGATTTCAGTCCTGCTGCATCTTCTGTTAGAGCAATTCTGTGCATGTGTGTGCATATAATAGAGGCTTTTCAGAAGTAATTCAGGAACCAGTTTCATCTTTCCTACATCCCACAATAAATGTCATTTATTAAAAAAAAAAAAAAAAGTTTGGTCCAGATTTTATGTTATGCCTAAAATCCAACCAGAACACTGTGATGAACTCTACAGGGAAAAGTCAATGGAAAAATTTGATTGGCCAGAACAAAAAACAAACAAAATATACGAGATAAATAGAAATACTAATTTTAAATGGGAAACACAAAACATTTCAGCAAGAAATAATCAGACCTGTCAGCTTTATAGCTGGGGAGAGGTTTTCCTTTGAAAATGAAAACATTATGAAATTTCTCAAACTTCTGGAGGTCACAGAGTCAGTCTTACAGAGCCAGGGGAAAATGCCAAGTGCCCAGTGATGTCCAGTGCTCTGCAGGGGCCTGGATCCAGCCCAGGAAAGGTTTATCTCCTCAGTAAATTCACGATTAAGGTCTTCTCCCTAAGATGCCAAGCACCTTTCCTTGCACGTACCTCTACCCTCATCTTCCTTTTCACCATCAGGAACTGTATAGTCCAAAGTATGGCATCGTGTATTTGGGAATAGCTGTCCTGGTTGGAAAGGCTGGGGACTCTGCCCCTAAATATTGCAGTTTTGCTCCCATGCAGATTTTAATTTTCAATTTTCTTTACCTCCATGCTGTGGAGTGGGTACTCCACAGATCCACGTGATGGGCCAAGGGAGGACAGGCAAAGCAGAGCAGAGCTGAATTGGACCCTCCTGTTGCATGTTGGTATCCATGACAACTGCTCCTTTCTGTGCTCTCAGGAATTGCTCAAACTATCCTCCTGCACCAGAGCTCCCCTTGCTGGGACTGCCCCCCTTGCTTAGGGTCTGAGAGGGCCAAAGGGCTGTACTGCATGTCCTGAAGACACATGGGAAGAGCTGGGGGTGGCACACAAGTGAGATGCTCCAGAGGAAAATCTACATAGTGCCCTCAGCATTCTGCCATCAGTGGCAATGGACAGACATTCCAGGGGGTGAGGCATTTAAGTAATTTGGTCTAGTAGAAGGTGGCAGGGGGAGAAATGAGTTCATCTTCAAGGTCCTTTCCAACTCAAACCATTTTATGATTCTAAGGACAGGTTCTCTGTTACAGACAGCTCCTGCCAAAAGGTACCAACAAAGTGGAAAACTCAGTCCTGACCCTCCCCAGAGGAGAATGTCTCCTTGGCAGTGCTTTGATCCCTGAGCTGGAGACAGCATTCTTTGAAGAAATGAGATGAAGAGATTTTTCTGTGCAGACAATAAATCACAGATGCGATTTACTTTGAACTCACCCAAAATATGAATAAATACAGAGCTGTTCCACCATCTCTAGTGGAGAACAGAGCTAATTGTTTGAATGCTGATGGGCAAAGGGCTGTTTTGCCAGCTGCTGTCAGTAGGCAGCAATTAATTAAAAGTGTTCCTGGGTAATTTTGTGTTTCTTTTCTTTCAGGCTCAAAAGGACCATGAACCACTTGGTCTGCTCTTCCTCCTCTAAGGATACAGTCCTTACTGTCATATGCAAGATGAAGGAGATAATTAATGCACTTTAGTCACTGCTGAGGAGTTCTCAGCTGGAGACTGTCTTTTTTTTTAGTATCATGCCTTAAAAGATGACAAATTACAGAGGTCCCTGCATGAACCACTCCCTCCACAGAACTGTGGGATCAAGTGTGTTCAGGTCAGGTCAGAAAAGGTTAAGGGGGCAGGAGTTACCAGTCCCAGAAATTGTGTTTAATAAATGACTGTTCACATACACAGTGAACAGTGAAAGACAAGTGAGCACATCAGCATAATTTATAGAATCATAGATTAATGAGTTGGGTTGGGACTTAAAAAACATCTAGTTCAACCCCACCCCCCCCCCCCAACTGGGTATGGGCACCTTCTACTAGACCAG
>VWZN01008003.1:90291-116938 GCA_013396955.1 Regulus satrapa
CACACAATTCCAATGAGATGCAGGAAAGAAATATTTTGTGTTGTTAGGAAGCCTTCCAAAATAAAAATAAATGAGATTTAAATGAGTGATTACATCTGCCTCAAGAAGCACCTACCAAAAGCTCTGGGCCAGACTATCTACCAAACTATGGTGGTTGTTCCTTGTTTTTGGTTTGTTTGTTTGTTTTTTTTGTTTTGTTTTGTTTTGTTTTTTTTTTTTTTTAAATGCAACAGTGGCAGAGTGTCCTTTGGAGCCAAAGCTGAGGGGCAAGAGGAGGAAAGAGTTGCCCTTGGTTATTCAGGTATCAGCCTGGGGACACTGAAGTCTGCTCAGGCCAATGTGGGTTAAAATTTCAGGGCTTAAATGACATAAAAATAGCAGATTTATAGAGATATGAGCCACTGCCTGATCTGTGTTGACCTGATATTGAGCTGATTGCTACAAGTGGTAAAATGGTGAATTTAGTTCTCTCTGAATTTTTCAAAACTGAAACCCTGGGAAAACGCAGTGTGTTGGATTATTACATTTATGAGGCTGCAACATGGGGCTTGTTGGAACTTTCATGTATTGCCAACTATCCCTGTGAGAGATTGGAATAGGATAGAAATACTCAGTCTCACTATTTAATGATTCTGGTAGTGGTGATATCACAGAATCATCCAGGTCGGAAAAGACGTCAAAGACTGTTGCTTTGGAAGGCTGACTTGGAACAGAGACTAGACAGGGTAAAAGGATAAAATAGGTATTTATTAAAAGGCTTCAGTGGATACACCTTGGGCAATACAAGAGCTCAGGTAGGGTTACACTCAAGATGCACCCAAAATGGTCTCAAAATGGACAACTGGTCACAAGGTCTCATATTTTTATAAGTTTGGTTCATTAGCATATTTGAGCTAATTGTCAAATTGAAGCTTCAGGTTATGAAGCTCCATCTTCCTTGTTTTTCTCTTCACTTCACCGTTGTTTGTACTTCTTTGGCCTGAAATCTGCATCGATCACCCTTAGTCCCAGGAAAGGGAAGGAATTGTTTTGTCTGTCTACTCTGTGAAGAGAGCTTACCACCTCCCAGTATGAAACTCAGAACTACACTAAACAACACTGAGTCTGAAAAATATAGAAGCTAAACCTTAGGGCACCAAGACCATTGAGTCCAACCTGTGCCCAATCCCCACCTTGTCATCCAGTCCAGAGCACTGAGTGCCACGTCCAGTCCTTCCTTGGACACTTCCAGGGATGGGGAGGGACTTCACCACCTCCCTGGGAAGCCCCTGCCAAGCCTGACCACCCATTTCATGAAGAAATCCCTGCTGATGTCCAACCTGAATCTTGCCTGGCATAGCTTAAGACTAAGTTCTTTCATTCATTTCAGTCTGTCATCTCCTGTATCTGGACTCTACACAAGTACATTCCTCAAGTGGCCAAATCTCTCTTTGGTTTTCCCTGGATTTTCACATCCCATCAGTCCTCAAGTTGAAAAACTTTCCTGAAAAACTTGTTCTGCATATGTCACAGATAAACCACTGTCACAAAGTCTTTGCTTACTTGAGGGTCTTTCCATAGTTGGATGGTGTTACATGTTCAGGCTCAGTACTGTTTCTTCATTACTGAGCCTAAAAGTCCCCTGAGTCCTAAAAGCAGGATCCTGCCTTTAGCTTCTGGCTGTGGTAACCTCTGAGATGTCTCAGGAGGTTCTCTGAGTCTATTACACTGGTGCTGTGATGGAGCTGACAGGAAGCTTTCACACATATTAATTGTTTCTGTTGTAGGAAGAACTGGGACAAAATGCCTGTCAACTGGGACAAAACCCACGTCACAGAGTCACAGCATCATCAGGGCTAGAAAAGACCTCTGAAGATCACCCAGTCCAACCCCTCGCCCAGGCAGAGTCACCTGGAGCAGGTGATGTGGGAACTTGTCTAGCTGGGTTTGGAATGTCTCCAGAGAGGGAGACTCCATGCCTTCCCTGGGCAGCTATTCCAGGGCTTTGCCACTTCCCATGGAAAGAAGTTCCTCATGTTGAGGTAGAACTTGTATTTTAGTTTATGGCCATTGCTCCTTTTCCTGGTGCTGGGCACCACCAAAAAGAGTCTGGAACCATCCTCTGGACATTACTTAGGAGCTTTTGAGCAGTGCCAGCCCTTTCTGTGTCAAGAAATTGAACACTTCAGGAACCACAAACCATCTGTTATCCTTGAAACTGGCATTTTCTTACTGGGAAGTGAATTTGAACCTGCCTGGGATCAGATTCCTGAGCACTGAAGCTTTTGGTGTTGCCATTTGGGAGTACCAGGAGTACCTGCCTTTGCCTACCCTGGCTGGAATTGGAAACCAAGAAGGCTGATGTAGTTTTTATCCCTATCCTTTTTTTCTGCACATGGTGGGAAGCAGGACATGGCTCCCAAAGTATGGATTAGACATGCCATACTTCCCTATGGGACAGGGGGAGGCAGGCAGCAGCCTGGCTGTGGTGAGGCAGACAGGGAAGTGATGTTTATTCAGAGCAAGGAACCAAGCTCTGTGGAGGAAGGAAGCTGTGAAGTGTGATGCTTTGGGTGGGTGAATCCTAGGCAGACTTTCTTAGAATAGACCAGTTGGAGGTGATGGGAAATGAAAGCCATGGATATGGGTCTGCCTGCTGCTCCTGGTGGGGCTGCCAGGGCTGGGTGTACATGATGCACACAAGTGGTGGGACTTGGCTATTTAGTCTCCTCCCCTGCTTGGTGCCTCAACGGGGCCCTTCCCATCAATGCTGTGCTCTGCAGACACTCATCCACACACAGCTACTCCCAGGGCCTCTGGGAGCCAAAGGGTTGTCTGAACTTCAGCAAACCAGGCTGCCGGGAAGTTTCACACTCTGCTGATCGGCTCTGTGGCTGCTTCCATGAGGGAAAGAGGGACCTGTTGGCTTTGTGAGTATATGGCTGCTGGATGAAAGCTCACGCTAACTCTCCAGTGGAAGCCACCATTGAGCCATTCCTTTCACTTTTCCAGGACTGTAAAACACCTTTGTTGCAGAAGAAATAGGTTTGTGTCACTGCACCCAGGACTCCTGTAGGTTTCCAAGCAATAGGAAAATCAGTCACATAAAACACCAGACGACTTTTTTTTTTTTTTTCCCCAGGAATTTTCTGCCTGGGAAACCCAGCACACCAATTTTTTCCTAGTCCAGAACCAGCATGCTCCCTGCACACAAAAGGCATCAACAGCAGGCCCTCCAGGACTTCTCTGGGTCTGGAGCTCACAGCTTGCAGGCTGAGAGAGTTGGAGTAATTCAGCCTGTTCTGGAGAGGCCTAAGAGCCCCTTCCAGTAACCAGAGGGGCTCCAGGAGTGCTGGAGAGGGACTTTGGACAAGAACCACAGAACAAGGAGAAATGGCCTGAAGGAGAGTAGGTTTAGATTGAATATTTGGAAGAAACTCTTTACTATAAGAGTGGTGAGGCCCTGGCACAGGGTGCCCAGAGAAGCTGTGGCTGCCCCTGCATCCCTGGAAGTGTCCAAGGGATGGGGCTTTGAGCAACCCTGGGATAGTGGAAGGTGCCCCTGCCCATGGCAGGGGGTGAAATGGGATTATATATAAGATTCCTTCTAACCCAAACCATTCTGTGATAGTGTGATTCTGTGATAGTGCTTTCCCACAAAATTTCATGTTGCAGGCTTCTTAGGAAATCTAGAAGAATTTTTCTGAGAAAATGCTTTAAAAGCTGACCTGCCAAAATGTGAATGAACTAGCAACAGCTAGAATCTCAGAGCTCCCTCAGGCTCTTTGTTTCACAGACTGCACAGACCAGTGTTCAGTGCACAATATGATATTACCACTCATTTATCTTAATAAAGAAAATTATCCAAAATACAAGGAAAAAAAGCATGGGAAGAGAGAGGACACAGGACTGTTGGCAGCAAACTTTAATTTGAGTTTGACAGATGAGGAGAGTTATTCAAAGAAATCCCGTCCTAAAATGCCTGCCCTGCACCAACCAAAGTGAGCATACAGTTGTGGAATTTGCCTCTATGTCCTCACAACAGGGCTGAGCAGCACATAAGAGAGAAGGGACAGAGTGGGTCCAGCTCAAGGGTTTGGGGCTTGGCACTGCCTGTGGCACTGAAGCACGTGAGTAACAGGGCAGAGATAGATGACCCAGCTCTGCTTGTACAAGTTCCTTCAGCAGGAAAAGCAGATCAGGAATTGCTTTGTGACTGAAAAGTGTTGGTGAGGAGATCTTAGTGAGGGCCTCTCATCCCACATGGAGTCTATTGATGGTGTTGGTTCCACAAACATGGATACTGAAGGGTGCAAAAATACTGACATATATCCCTGTCCCACCTGCTGATTCATCATCTCTTTTCAGTTCCACCTTTCTAGTTCTTGAAGAGTGAAGCACAAGTGGTATTCATCTCCTCTAGACCTGGGGCCCTTTGTGTGGCAGTGTGGAGAAAAATGAAGATTTGGGTGCCATCCCCAGATTCTATGTCCTCATCCCCCTGCTCTCAAAGGACCCATGACCCAGGGGCACATCCCAGTGATCCCTGATATTGCTCCATGCTCTGTGTTCAGGAGGCTGAGCTCCAAGGCCCACTGAAGGATGGGAGACCTCCACAGCCACTGAGCAGCTCAAGGGAGGCACAGCTTAGCCTCAGCTCCCACTTCCTGGCACCTGCTGCAGATGCTGGCTCTTACAGCATGCCAGGTGAGTAGAGCACAGGAACAAGTTTCTTTTCTGCTGCCAGTGCTGCCTCTGTGAGTAAAAGAATTGTGGATGTGGGCTGACATTGCTTTTATACACTCCCACATATGTTTTCCTGCACAGCAGAATAATGCTGCAGAATAATGATCAGGCTCTTCTAGGGAAGTCTGAAATACCTCCTGGCCTCTTCTGCCACTTAGAGGAAGCTGTGGATCTGCCCAGCCCCTGTGTGTACCACCTTGCCTTGTTCCTGAGCCTCTGCATGACTGTGGAGTGACCCAGGGAGCTGGTGAGAGCAGACTGTGTGTTCGACCATGAGCACACTGCTCACTGTTACAGGTCTCTGTTGTCCAGAGAGGATGAGAGAGCTGAGCCTGCTCTACAAAGCCTCAGAGCATCCCTGTTTCCCCCACACACCTGTCTGTGACACAGTGTCAGCATCCTTTTGCTCCCTCCACAGTCACCCAAGACAGGCAGGGAAGGTCTCAGTCTGGGTCCTGGGGGGAGCAGAGAGGATGTTGGAACTGTAAATAGAAAGTAATTTCCATTTCAATGCTCCTGCTCCAGGCTGGGCCTGGGTGTGTGGGTGCAGACCAGCTCTTCTCTGCCTCTCTGTACTTTATGCTGCTTCTCCACAGAATTTTCCTGTCATTACATCTGTCCTGCATCACCTCCCTATCTGCCCACCACTGTCTCTATTGCTTTATTCTCCTGAACTATCTTTAAATGGGGCTGGAGTTAACTCCTGAAGGGCTTTAAAGAGGCAGAGAGCAGAGCCCAGCACACCAGTCCAAAGCAGAGCTGCTCACCCTTCACCTGTGGTCTCCCCCTCCTCAGGACTGGAAACCTGGAAGTTGCTGTGCTGAGCCCTTTGGGGCCCCCTAAACCCATAAGGGGTCCCAGTTCACAATGGAAATTAGACCACTTCATAACTCTGTCACCTTGTGTGACATTGATTTTTCACCAACCTCTCAGAATTCAGTTTCTCTTATATTGGGAAAAGTGTCTCAAACACCAATGATCCCCACTGCTCAATGTCATGTCCTTGAATTCAGGGATCTGAATTCAGGGATCCTTGAACTGAGGGAGGCTCCATTCATCACAGGCAGGGAGAGACAGTAGAGCCTCTGAGACCATGTATCTGCCCAGCCCTTCCTGTCTGTCTATCAGCTGCTAAGGCAGAGGACTGTGAGTTCTCCTAGTGGAAAAACAGAGAGAGAAGGGAGAGAATTGCCAAGTGCAACATGGCAGAACAGGAGGCAGATAGAGGCCGTGTCAACAACAATGTCCATCACTCCTTCCACACCAGGCAGGCCAAGAAAGGAGCTGGATCTTGACAGCTGAGATGACGACAGAAGTGTCTCCTCCTGCCAAGGAACAGAGCCCAAGTGTGTGGCAGCAGCATGGTGGGTTCATGTCTGTGTCCCTGTGCAGGCTATTCTGCTTCCTCCAAGTTACAACCCAAGGGACAGCAGTTCACAGTCACCAGCTTTCTTGTGCTCTTGCTGACTGCTCTTTCTGCTGAATTCTTGCTACATGTCAGGGATCCAGGGCTCCAACTCTCACTAGTCCAGCCTTCCATAACACTGCCATGATGTTTGTGCCCTTGGAGGGGAGAGAGAGGTCTAATGGCAAAAGATCCTTTAAGTGCAAAGGGGGAGGAGAGGCTGCAGCACATCAAGGAGTTTCATGGAATCATGGGCTGGTGTGCATAGGAAGGGACCTTAAAAAGCATACAGTTCCAGTCCCTGCCATGGATAGGGTCACCTTCCACTAGACCAGGTTGCTCTAGGCCCCATCCAACCCAGAAAGACTCTTCAGAAAGACTCTGGCTTGTTCAGGGTCTTCTACATGCAGCTGGCATTGAACCCATGGAAGAAGAGCCAGTATTGGTCACCAACTGGCAGAACAATCTCTTGGCCAAGTTTTCCTGGCTTACCTGGCTCTTTGGGGCAAAAAAAAAAAAAAAAAAAAAAAAAAACAACAAAAACAAAAAAAAAACCCCAGTCTGGGCCAGCGCCACTGCAGGAGGTTTTGAACAGGGCTCACAACCAGGGAGCTCTGCTAGAGCAAACACTCCACTCAAGAACCAGCCCACTTCCGAACCCCCTTTGGCACAAATTTCTGTAGGAAAAGGCTGATGGAGGTAAAAAGCATCAGAAAGCTGGGGGAGAAATATGTGTGAGGTGGCCAGCACCTTGCTCCACCTTCTGCTGTCTCCTCAGCTCTGGCATGTGCTGGCAGCACATCCCTTCTCCAAACACCGCCTCCAGTGCAGGAGACAGCAGAGGAGGAAACATGGAGGCGACATAAAAAACAGCATTTGCTTTCTTGGCCATCTGTCACAGTGTCACAGCCGCCTTCCCAAATGCATCCCAGTTCAGCACTGGCTGGGAAAAACAGGGAGTTATTTTGGTTCAACAGCATCCAGCAGGAGCAGATCCCATGGAGCATGGCACTGTTTGGTACATTGGGATGACTGGCTTCATCAAGGGGACAGGACACAGGATGCAGGTGCCCCATGCACCCCAAGCCACCCTCGAGTTAAGTCACTGCTGTGGTAGCACTAGCAGGAGTTAGACTCCATGATCCTTGTGGGTCCCTTCCAACTCAGCTTATTCTTATGATTCTGAGATCTTTGCTGTTCCATGTGCAGCACCTGCAGCTGCAGGACTCCTCCTCTGCCTCACTGACCCTCATGGTGGAAAGTTGGTTTGTTTGAAGGTTTTACCGTGATCTGGGTGCTGTGGGCAGGGAGATGCTGGGCACTGCCAGAGGAGGATCCCAAGCAGGAACTTGTCTCCCCTGCAATGGAACTGGCAACAAGTGGATCCTCTCTGTGAGTCAGGGCAGGAAGCAGATCCAGAGAGCTGAGGACAAAAAAACCCTCACTATTCAGCCAGATCAGGCCCCTGATCTGGCTCACTGATGGACACAGGAGAGGGGATGGGAGAAGGAAACCCACTGCCTGCACAAGTGTGGGGTCATAATTCAGAGTCATTCCGGTTGGAAAGTCCTTCTAAGACCAGTGAGTCCCACCATTAACCCAGCACTGCCAGATCCACCCCTAAACCATATTCCCAAGTGCCACATCCACATATTTTGTGAACACTTCAGGGACAGTGACTCCACCACTGCCCTGGGCACAGTGTGCTAGGACTGGACAACCCTTTCAGTGAAGAAATTTTCCCTAATATTCAACTTATCCCTGGTGCAACTTGAAGATGTTTCCACTTGTCCTGTCTTTTGTTCCCGGGGAGCAGAGCCTGCAGGCATCTGTATAAGACTGGTTGATGGTTTGGGCAAAGGAGACCAGAATGACAAAATCACGTAATCACAGACTGTGTAAGGTTTGAAGGAACCACAGGGGGTTCATCTGCTCCAGAATGTGTAATATGTTTGCACACCCCTGCTGGGGGGAGAGGTGTGAGAAATGCAAGACAAGATGAGAGACAGGATTAGAGTTTGAAAGAAGCCCAGAAAAACATTTTTAAACCCCATAAATGCCCCTGAATTAGCCCTGGTATGAGGTTTGCTAGGAGCAAAGGCAGAGCTCTTCAAACCTGCCATGGTTATCAGCTCCATGAATGTGGGTGGCATACAGTGAGCTAGGCACAGGAATAGTCTTGAGGTTTTACTGGAACCAACCTCAATGAGAGCTCTTTCTAAAGCTGCTTCTTGGGGAGCTTGAGAAATACCTTGCACAAAGTTGTAGCCTTTCCTTCCTCTTCCCCACAGCAGGCAGGAAGCCTGAGACATTCAAATTAACTGTGCACATGGCAAATTCCTAAGCAGCCAGAGGTTCCTGTTTCTTGTGCCGGTAGCGATGCCTGAGGGCTGCTTGGCCAGAGCAACCTGAGCAACATGGAAATTATGTTTAGTGTTAGTTTACTATGTTGGCTTTTCTTCAGGTTCCCTAATCTGGGTCACAGCGTTGCTCCCCTCTGTGTGGAATTGCCAGGTTGGCAGAAAGGATGCAAGAACTTGGATATACTCTAAGCTGTTCATGCCATGAGCTTTAGCAGATAAAAGCCCAGTCCTAAACCATCCTCTCCTCCAGAAATGTTAATTACTGTGGGGTTCAGCTGGAAAATTCCATCACAACCTGGAGGGCAGTGCTGAGACTGAGCTTTGGCATTGCTGCTCTTCTATTTCTTCATCCCACAACCCCCTCACATGAGGAGGGAGCTATAAAAAGGGCCTTTGGCCCACTCCATCCAGTGGCCAGCTGAATTTCTTTGTGTCTTGGTGCCAAGTGTTTTTCCCCTTCTGTCTGTTAAAGGGTAACCCAGTAAATAAATGGGAGAAAATAATTGGAGCCATTAGTCATCCCTAAGCCCTGAAATAAGGCACCTGCAGGCAGAGCCTGAGCCTTTTACAGTAACTGTGCCTGTGAAAATTCCTACGCAGATGAGATTCTTACTAGCTTCTCCCTCCCAACAGCCTTTGCTGAGCTAAAGAGAAGGAGCTGGGTTTCAGAGAATCACAGAATCATCCAGGTTGGAAGAGGCCTCCAAAACCATTGAGTCCAACCTGTAACCGATCCCCACCTTGTTACCCAGACCAGAGCCCTAAGTGTCATGTCCAGGCTTTCCTGGGACATCCCTAGGAATGTAAACCCTACCACCTCCATAGGCAGCCCCTTCCAAGACCTTACCACACTTTCCATGAAAAAGTTATTCCTAATGTCCAACCTAAACCTCCCCTGGAAGCAATTTCCTCTTGTTCTTTATTCCCTGGGAGCAGAGCCTGACCAATACCTTCTTATCACAGAGTTGTGCAGAGCCAGAAGGTCCCCCCAAGCCTCCTTTTCTCCTGGCTGAGCCCCTTTCCAGCTGCCTCAGCTGCTCCTTGGGCTGTAGTTCCTTTCCAGCTCCACTCCCTTCCCAGCCCCTTAATGTCTCCTGTGTGAGGGGCCCAG
The DNA here is from genome assembly GCA_013396955.1 of Regulus satrapa. Taxonomy (NCBI): domain Eukaryota; kingdom Metazoa; phylum Chordata; class Aves; order Passeriformes; family Regulidae; genus Regulus; species Regulus satrapa. The sequence continues at coordinate 99,896 of VWZN01008003.1, forward strand.
AACTGAACACAGAACTTGAGGTATGACCTCTGCAGTACCCAGCACAGGGGGATGGACACACAGCCTGCTCCTGCTGCCACACTATTTTTGATACAAACAATTTGTGTTGTGGGTCATCCAGCCATGCTGAAAACTTCAGCTCCAGAGCAAAGTGCTTTAAAATCAGGGCCTCAAACGCAAGAATGGAGAAGGCAGAGCCACCTCTACCTCTGTGAACTGTGGTCAGTGCAGGGGAGTGCTTTGAAATTCCTTTGCAACCCAACAAAAAAATCAAATGTCAGATTTTGACTTGAAAATAGAAATATCCAGGGCTCTCTGCCATGGCAGAACTGCCCTCTTTCTTTTTCCTTCCCAGGAGAAAGAGTGATTCATGTAGGAAGCACATAAAACTAGAAACTGTTTTAACCCTAAATCAAAGGAAATACCCCTAGTGATGCAGCCCAGGCAGAAGGAAGTGTGGAGAAAAAAAAAAAAAAAAAAATCATTACTACAGGAATACAAATGTGATCAGTGCCTCCCTTCTGTACCTTTGTCCAGCCCAGGGATCATCACATTTCTGTACAGATCTTTCATCTCCTCATGACTTGTTTCTGCAGGAACTTTATAAACTCAGTAATGAAATGCAGACACCTGGCACACAGCACACTGCCAAGAGAGAAGGGAGAAGAGAAACTTGAGCCAAGGATGCAGAGCAAGTCCAGCATTTTTCTAGGCATGATCTTGCAAGCATTGCAATGAAAAGAACATCATGATGTTTTTCATACCTTTGCAACCTCTCTGAACCATTCCCAGCCACTAGGAATTGCCATCTGTACCAGAGACCAAGCCTTTGCTCCACAAAACAGGGATATGGAGTCTCAAAGGCACTTGCTAGAAAAGTTGTGTGCACCTGGGGAAAGCAACCTATTTCCCAAAGCTCCTGAGCCAGAAAGTGCTTCACTTTGTCTAATCAACGTTTATGGTGGAGACCTTTAGTTTCATTTGTGTGAAAGGGAGCTCCAGCAGAGCCAGAAGGCTCAGGTTGTGGCACGGAGATCAGGGAAAATTAGGGAAAATATTGGATACTATGGAAAATTTTTCCATGGAAACAGTTGCCAAGCACTGGAACAGGTTACCCAAGGCATCAGTAGAGTCACTATGCCCAGAAGTGGGCAGTGGATGAGGTACTTGAGGACATGGTTTGGTGGTGAACATGATGGTGGTGCTGGTAGATGATTTGACTTTGTGATCTTGGAGCTCTTTCCAGCCTGAACAATTCTATGATTCCATACTAAATCTGTGGATTGCTATCAGAAATCATTGCCAAGGCAGAATCTAGAAGTGCCACGGCGACTTCCAACTCGCAGCCATGAGATTTCCATCAGTCCAGCACAGCTCTGACCTTAAACCAGAGCATCTGGAACACCCCCCAGCAGAACATGCCAACAGTCCTGTGTGACAGGACATACTCTGGGACATCTTCAGCAAGCCAGAGGGTCACAGCTGGAAAGGACAAAGGATTCAACTTCCACTTGCCCCCATCATGACCACAGTGTGCAGGCAGCTGACTGATCTCAAAGTCTGGCTGTGAGCAATCAGAGTAAACCAGCTGTTCATCTCTTTTCCTTCCTGTACTGCTCACTCTGGTCAGCTGGGGAGTGTTCCAAAGATTTTGTGGCCCATTGGCTCCCTGGTTTTTGAAATGTGGGATGAGGCAGGATGAGCCTTGCTGTGTCCATGGGTCAATAACCTCCCTGGCTTCAGCCTGAGGGGTTTGGGGATATTAACACCTCTCTGGAGCTGAAGAGCTGGGGCCTGCAGAGCATGGCAAAGCAGTGGGGGAGCAGCACTTCGCTTCCAGGCTGGTCCTCATGGCAGCTGACAGAGCACACACCAAGCTGGATGAATGGCTACTCTGGGAATTCATTGCAACCAATTAGTCTGATTTTCAATTATCTGAGAGAAAGAACTTATCTAATTAAATTCTAATTACATTTTGACTGCTTCTTCATCTGTCTTGTCCTATTAAACCTGCATTTGGGGATGCAAGCAGGAGGAGAGCACTTGCAGCTGCCTGGAAATCTATAAGATGGGAATGCTTGTGAGGCTTGCCAAAAAGGATGACTCTGGATTTAACTCTGCATATGTGACAGCTCAGGCCACGGCCAAGCAGAGAGCCAGCATCCAGCACCAGGGAGGCAGCTGCCATGGAAAAAGAACAGTTCCCTGGGCTTGCTTCATGAACACCTTGTTTTCCTGGAAGATGCACAAGCACCTGAGTCCACCCTCACACCCACATGTACTAGCCTCCAAAATCAACACACACCAGGGCAACAAAACTGGCTCTTTCATGGAGAACCAGAGTTGTTTGACTCTGCAATTCCAGCCCCTTTTCCAGAAAGGTCACTCATTGCCTGATGCCACAGGCATCTGCCACAGGGGCAGATGTTTCTCTCCTTATTTTTCTTCTCCTTTTCTTGTTTATTGTCTTGCCCATCATTTCTAGTGTCCCACATGCAGTTAGATGGAGATGGTAACTCATGTCCTCCCAATATTGATCCTTTCAGAAGAAATGGAACATCACAGGAAGACTGATCTCATCTTTCCCTCTAGAGTCACTCCAAAAACCAGAAGTAGCGGCGTTCTCTGAAAGCACATGTCAACTGGCACAGCTGATGCTGCTGAAATTCATAAACATAGAGTGAGTTCACATGGAAGGAAAGGGCAGATCTAACTGGGGATTCTGGTTCTGAGTCTCACAGCTCCCTGCTAGAGGTGTAAATTCAGCTGCAGACGTGGTGTCTTCAAAGGCTTTCACTGGGGCAGGAGTGCCCCACTCCTCTGAGAAGACATATTCAGGCATGTCTTATTAATTCAAAAAGAGGATATTAATTTGATTTTATAGCTGGTCCCTGACTGCATCCCAGCAGAGAGCACTTTGCTGTGCTCATTCCCAACTGAATGTCATGGGCTGACAAAGAGTAACAAAGCTTCTACCTTCATCTTGAAGGCACCTGTGACCTACAGCCAAGATTGCCATGCAGACCCATCTCTCAGAAAGACATTTTTGCTTTGTTGTTGATTAACCTGCCTTAAATTATTGCTATGAAAATGTCATACCAACCAATGAGCTTCTGGCAGGGAAAAGAGCTTGAAAGGCCTCTCTGAAGTAAGACTTGTGTTTCACTTAAAACCTGAAATACATGTAGATGAGCAACATAGTTCAGATCAGAGACACTGTCAGATCACAGTCACTTTAGATAGGTGTTTATGTGTCTGAGTGCTGCCAGTACCTCTACCACTTCCAGCACCTTGACAGTGACAGTTTCAGGGATGTGCCAAACCATACTCATTGCTGGCAATGTTATGATTTTTCTCTTAACTCAAGTTTCCTAACTACATGCTCATAGAAAAAACAAGTCCAATAAACTGTCTGTCTCTAACACCAGAGGAGCAGAAATTTTGCCATACTGATGAGGAAATGCTTGGCTAAATTGTCTTAATGGGGCGCTAGTGAGAAGCCAAAGGTGTATACAACAGGCAGCTGGAACAAGGCTGTTGAGGTTTTGTTCTTCCCTGTATTAACTGAAGTGAATTCTCCATACTAAAATTAAATTAAGTTTCCAATACTTCATTCATACTTAAGAACACTAAGTCGGATTCAGGAAGACAAACAACTGCTTTAAAGGCATCTACACTTGCAAAATCGAATGCAACACTCCCTGTGCACAAACAGCAAAGCCCAGAGCAATGTCCATGAGTCCTCTGTGGTCTTTTACCTCTGTCATTTTGCTACTGCCCAGAAACTGTCAGGTTGTTGGGACAGGACTGAACCACACCAGAACCATTCTCACACAATAACAGTATCATCAATCAAGTTCCTATGCCAAGAAATCTTCTTGGTGTTCTCCATCTCCCTGGCACAGATGATGCTGTAAGATCTATTTTATTCCAAGGATGGCTTTAAATGCTCACACAACCCCAAAACTCTGGTTTGGCAAAATCACATTTATTTGGAAGCAAGCAGTTTTCTTTGCCCCAGGGTTCTGGTGGGTTCTAGGTGCTCTGCACACCTGAGTAGAGAGTAAGCCCAGTGCTAGACTGGAAGCTCCAGTCAGGCTCAAGGATGGGGCCAGGGGAGGAAAGGGAGTCTGAGGAATTCTATGCCAAAATGCCTTCATCAGCCTCAGCAGGAAGGCAGCTGGAAGACACAGAAAGAGGGAAATATTTCCCTTTCAAACGGAGAAACTGGCAGGCAAAATCTCCAACAAGGCTGTCAAGGTCTGGATGACAGGTGTCTGCTAGACAAGGCAGGAGCCTCCCTTGAAATGGAGAGTGTAAACCCCCTCCCTCCAAATTACTATAATTTTGAAATTAAGGGGCTTTCAGGCAAAGAGATGGGGACAGGAATACAGTTCTTTACTGGTATGCATTACACGTCAAACAAACCACAGCCCAGCAGTAAATAACAAACAGAGCCAGGGCTTCCCCTCTGGTGCAGTTCCGGGCCCGGCCAGCAGGGAGCGCTGGAGGCTCCCGGCGGGCAGGGCGGGTGCGGTGCTCCCCCCGGGCTGCAGGGGGCGCTGTGGGGCGGCTCGGGGAGCGCCAGGCGATGGCGGCTGGGCCCAGCCCGGGAGCGATGGCCGGGAACGATCCGGGGCTCAGTGAGGGGCACCAGAAGTTCCGTGGCGTTGGCTGGAAACTGTGGGGGTGTCCTGGCGGGTCAGGGTGTGGAGCCTCGCAGGGCAGGGGGATCCTGGATCAGCGCCGGAGAAGCGGTGGGGGTGCAGTGGTGGTGGTGGCCTCGGCTCCGAGCACGGCAGGGAGAGGAGAGCGGGAGAGGAGAGCTCCGAAATCCTGGGCACCCACAGGGAGAAGAAGGAAGGAAGACGGAGCTCTAAGAAAACGTTTCCTTTGCAGAGTGAGAGCACCCCACGCTGTGCCCCACCCTGGTTTTTACCTGGGTTGATCCAAAGTCTTTGTTTTCCTCAAGTACCCCCAAGCACCCACATTAGCATTTCTACAAAGTTAATGGTAAAAAAATTCTATAGCTAATAAAAACAAAATGAAAGACCCTAACAAAGGCAAAGCTGGCTCTGAACTCTGTCATTGTTTGGCCTCAGTCTCCTTGAGTCCCTCTGTGGTAGAGTTAATGGACTACAGAGGCTTTATCTAGAGGCTAATGGGTCTTGCACAGCTGATACAAGAGATCCATGCTGAGGCTAGGGGATTTATGGAGCGGTGTTCCTGAGTAATGGCACTTCAGATTTTAAGCCATATCTCTGCTAAGTGAACCCAACATGCACTGTCTCAGCTTCCTACAGAGAAAACAGGGTCACACAGCTGCTGCTTTAACCAGAGCTGAATTAAAATTCCATATGAGCATCAGTTGGACAGATTTCATACACTTGCTGGAGGGATTGGCTTGAGAGGAGAGGTGAAAGAGCCTTTTTGCCCACAGCTGGGAGGACAGGAGGAAGACACATAAAATTCCTGTCTTGCTTGATAGATGCCCCTTTGGGGAGCACATCAGCCTGGAGACCTTGCCAGAGCCTAGGAAACACGTTCTCTTCTTAGGTCTGTCATGGGCATTTAGAAAAGTGGTCTGTTACCCCTTCCAAACCCCAAATTCCAGCCTTGTCTTGGAGACCTGCTTAGGGATATCTACCACTTGGGACATGGTCAGGCTGTTACCTGGGAACACAGCACCCTGCTGTGGGCTCATCAGGATCAGGGATTGTCCATCATTGGTCCCTTGTGTGTGCACAACTGCAAAGACAAAGAGTGTCCTTCTCTTTAGCCAGCTGGGGACACACCTAGACCTAGGCCAGAGGTGTGGCAAGGACCCAAGGTGGTGGCAGAACATCATCCCAGACCCACCCATGAGAAAGGTGGAGCCCTTCACCCTCTTTAGTATCTAGTTTAAACCTGCAGAGATCCACTCCAGCTATTCCTCAGGCTTTTCAGGACGTGTGTGGAACAACCTGGCTCCCTCCACCAATCTACAGAACAAATCCAGAACCGCCAGAAAAGAGACAGGGAACTGCTACTTATCTAATTTGATTTCATTTTACTTCTTTTTTATTTTCTGGGCTCTCAGAAATATGTTCAGTCTGGATTGAGGTTACAACCTGAGTAATGCCTCCCTGCCTAAAAAGAACCCAAACTGTTACCATAACAACCTGACTCTGTGCTTTATTGCCATGGCAATTCTCAGGAATTATTAAATACTGTGTATGTTTAGTGCAGGTGCTCTGGTACATCTGGTGCCAAACTCAGGTTGGGATTCTTCTTTCTCCCACAATCTGTCTGTCTGTCTCTTCATGTTTAACTCTTCTGTTCCCTCAGTCCAGACTGCCAAGGTAGGGGAAAGAGGTGGGTATCATCTGGGACTTTGGTATTTTCCCTACTACAGGGACATCTGTATGACCAGCATTTTCCAGGAGGGTCAAGCCACCTCTTTATTTCTGCAGTTGTACAGTCAGCGATTCCATAAGCAGACGTTTCCCTTTGCAGGCAGTTCAGCAAGAGGAAATGCTCTTACTTGCCTTTTTTTGCTGTCTCCATGCTGCCTGTCTAGAAAGAAGAAATTCCAGCTGGAGCAGAATCACAGCAAGTGGGGACCAGCCCAGAGACAGGGAGCTGTGCCTAGAGGAGGATGGTGAAGGCCGAGGGCAGGTTGCTTTTGGAGGACAACTTTACTCTATGACTCTAACCGCAACATGAGTCTATGACTCTGACCACAGAGTCCTAGAGTAAAAGAATCATTAAGGATTCCTTGGGAATTCTTAAGGATTAAGGATTCTGGGAAGGACCTCCAAGACCATGTACTGCCTAAAATAATGAATGTTTTCAGAGAAGGGATGCAGACTAGATGGACCAGTGACTCAGACTGGACTTGTAACCAGTCCCATGGGCTTGTGCTCCACTGCTAGGAAGAGATTTTAGATAAAACTCAATGGCTGGTCCTCAGTCTTCCATTGATGTGATGATCCATCTAAGCACATCTCTTCCCTCTCTGTCCCTCCAGCAGCATCTCTCAGTCATACTTGAACAGCTTCTGGCACCCCATTGGCACTCTGGAAGTTATCATGCTACAAGCAACAATTTTTTAAAAATTAAAATATAGTAATAAATAATGTTTTTAAAAAATGTTTAAATTTTCTTAGGAGCTGTACTCACTTGTGAGCTTATGCTAAATGAGTAGGTGTTAGATGGAAAACCACAGCCTGGCGGGAAGTGCAGCACAAAGAGTCGTTATGTTCTTCTTTCCTCAACAAGCCCTTCAGTAGCAATCTCATCTTCCATCTGCAGAAGACTCATGTCTGGGGCAGGGCAGCTGGGTTTTCAGAATCTGAGATCCCTCAGATTTGGGGAATATCGTGGTACCCTCAGTACATTCCCTAAAGCAACCATGACTTTACCTCAAGATGGTCATTAGACCCATAATCTCTGATCCAAGGGGTTCCTTCATGATACCAGCCTTCTTTTCCACAAATAACTCCTCCTCAGTGACGTAATCAGCCTTTTATTTGGAATCTAATGGGATAAGGATGTGTGCAAATGTTTTAAGTGTCTTAACCCCTGCACAAGGAAGGCAGAAGCATATGCTGTAATATGGCAAATGCTGTAATATCACACATGCTGTAATATGGCAAATGTGGATTTGCCATACTGCTTCCTCTGAGAATCCTCCTCTTGGTCTACGCAATCTGGTAATGTAGACATATTCTTGATGCCAGGAAAGAGCCACAGAATGACTAGAGGATACACAAACCAAGGTAAAGTTGGGCTCTTGCCCCAAGGGCCCATGTGGAAAATGTTCCCTTTCCCATCAGAGTCCTAAGCAATCTCCACCTGCCTCAGCAGATGCTTTCTAGGGTGTTTCAATGCTCTTCCAGCTCATGTGTACATAAGTTTTGTGTGGATGAAGTTTCTCCTTACCTCTGTAACACTTTGCAGCACAAAAGAGTTAAAGACCCCCCTGCCCCACCCATTCCTGGATGTGGCCTCTATGGACACATGCCAGGATCCTCACCACACACACCAGCTGTCACAGTCCTGGCAGAGGTGGGGACAACATAGATGAGTGACCAGCTGCTTCACTCATGGTATTGCTCCAGGGCAAAAGTAAATTTGACCCTTTCATTGCATTAGCAGCTTTCCCTATGCCTTGCTCTCCTTGCTAGCATTGGAGGTTTCTTCCATCATCTGTGAGTTGTCCTTTGCATTGGGGCCACAGCTGGTGGGTGGACTGGCAAAAGGGACCAAATGTCAGCTGCAGGCAGGATGGGATAAGAATTCAGTGAGTGTATCTGGTTTATCCAGCACTGCAGCCTGAAGATGCAATACACCTTTTCGTTACAAACACAAATAGAGCCCAAGTGTTTTCAGAGCTTGGGTCATTGCCTGCTTTGGGGTTTTCAGGCCTCACCCTCATGTCTGACCAGACTGTGCTCCCAGAATGGAGGTGGTTTGCACTCATATGCAAAGAGATGATGGAATCATGGAATTCCAGAACCGTTTGGGTTGGTAGGGATCTTAAAGCTCATCCAGTTCCAACCCCTGCCATGGGCAGGGACACCTTCCACTATCCTAGGCTGCTCAAAGCCCCATCCAACCTGGCCCTTGGACACTTCCAGGGATGGAGGGGCAGACACAGCTTCTCTGGGAAACTTGTGCCAGTTTGCATCCAAAGCATCACTCTGAGCAGTCTTTTCCAGTAAATCAATGGCCACAGCACCCCTTGCAGCAGCAGGGACCAAAATCCCCTTCCAGGCTGCTGTGTGAGGCCACTTTACATGTGGCAGCAGGGCAGCAGACCCTCTGCACTGAGAAGGTGGCTCAGCTCTGCAGACCTGCAACTGCTCATAAAAACCAGAGCTGCCTGTTCGGCCATTCCACTGGCACCAACAGGACATTTCAGAGTTTTGAATCACAAATTCTGCCCCTGCTGCCATGTTGTCAGTGTGCTCCTAAGGCAACAGGTCGGAGAGCAACCAGAGAGAGCCCTACATGGTCCTGCTCTGCATTGTGTGGGAACCTCAAGAAGGAACTTAGCAAGTAATGATTAATTAAAAAACATTTTCTAATCATGTTTTTCCCTCTGGGAAAGGCAGAGATATTTTCCTCTAGATTTACATCCAATAGTTCAGCTCATCAACTCCTCCAGCATCCAAGGGTAGCTTTCCCACTACAGAAGTGAACCCAGCAGGAATATTGTTGATGCAACAAAACACCAATTATTTCTACCTCACACCCACAGCCAGAGCTGTAATTCTATCACAGAACAAAGGTCATGAGTCTTCTTCCTCTCACATAATTCAGCTTCGACAGCTCATTAGGATCAGAGGAGCTAGAGGTTTTAACTCAAAGGCTGAAATCTTGTTTTGCAAGAGGCACTCAGAGCATCTTTAAGAGTCTCTGTCTCAGCACTGTGCAAGTATTCAACACGAGCCTGGCATACACAGTTCCTGATGAATTTATTTGCTAGTGGAAAGTGATACTTGCCTGTGAAAAATGATAGTGGTTTCTGCTTTAAGAAATACCTCTAATTACACTTCACTTCAAGGTGAGATTATTATACCTGGAACTAGGATTGAACTACACACTGAACTACACACACACACACACACACACACACACACACACACACAGAAAAAATAAAGACAACACAAAATTCTGTTGAAACAGGTTGGTTTTTTTTTCCTGAATGTTCACCAGTTTTCAAAAATTACAAAACCTCAAGGACTCTAACAATGTAGCACTTGGAAAAATAATCTGGTGTGTGCAAAAACAAGTATGCTTTTGTTTTAGGGGTGGGAAAGGGTTTATATTTATCTGAGTCCTTTCCTTACTCCACCATAGTGTGAAAAAAGAAAGTACCAGTTTATTTAACAGACAGCTCAGGAAAATAAGGAAGAACATGCTTTCCCTGTTACAAAACTACCAGAAGATGCATGCTTGAAATCCAAAACACAACAGACTGACATTTTTTAGCATGCAGACTTTGTTTTATGACCCACACAGCACTTCCCTTCCCCTGCCCCTCTCAAAGACAAGGTTTGTGCCCTGTATTTTGCTCTCCCATGTTCTTTTTGTAACAACTTATTTGCCTTTTTTTAGCCCTAAATCCCAGGTTGCTGTATCCAAGGTAACAGCAGCAAAGAGTCCAGGTCTCCACATTATCACTGTTTCTGCAAGTTTCATGCAAAACTTAAGCCATTACTGCATGCAACACAATGCTGGTCATTTACTGTGCTTCCCACAGCTCTGGGTTGGTTTCCCTGTTCGCCACCACATTTTGTTGACTGGGAAGAGCAGGTTTGCTTTCCCATGGACACTGACAGACTAAAAGATCCCTCCCCCCTTCCCACTCCCCCCAGTTGCCTGAAACACATGGGAATGTGCATCTCAGCACTAGGTCCAGACAGTTCACTTGCCTACAAGAGCCCAGTGGCTTCAGTAAAGTCCCATTATTGCAGCACCCACGTCCTTGGAAGGTCTTCGGTCCTTCACCAGAAAATTAATCATGCTCTCCGACTTAATGAGCAGGTTGCAGCCCAAAAAGAAGATGCCAAACATCACAGTCAAGGAAAGAACACAGAGGACAGCAATCTGCACCACCCTCATGATGAAAAGGCTCCTCTCGTCAGGTGCCAGGACCAAGGAGCTGCCATCAGTCGCCAGCACCGTGCTGGTCCCATTGCAGCAGGCCATGAGCATCCCCAAGCCCCGAGTCCTGTTGGGGTCAGCTGCCTGCTCCAGGAGAGTCTGGTTGAAAAAGGATCCATTCATGGTCTTTGTGTGACCTCAAATCTTCAGGAAAGGTAAAAGAGAAGCTTGTTGTCCCCCTGTCTGCCCTTTGCAGGCCAGGGCTCAGCAGCTCCAAGTCACCTCCTGCCTCTCCTCTCTCAGTGCCGGGGATAGGGAGGGAACTTCCTTAAGGCTGTTAGCAGGTGGGAAGCCAGTCCATGCAGCCGCCGGATGGCTGGATCCCAGATCCCTCTTGGCAGAGCGTTAGCACAAGCCCCCAAACAAGCAAAAGGAGACAGAGAGGAAAGGAGAAAGGGACTTGGGGGAGAGGATGCCAGCCGGGGATTACCCCATGCCCCCTGCCTTCCCAACCTGCCCCCAAAACAGCGGGGCAGTGCTGCCAGATCCCGGGGCTTCTCTCGCAGGAGGGAGAGCTGGTGTCTGCCGGCTGGGAGCTCCACAGATGCAAGTTATAAGCTAAAAGTCTTCACTGTGCTCAAAGAAAAAACAGCAACTCCACCCCCTTCCAGCCTCCCCCCAGGCCCGCCTTCCTCCCCATCCCCGTTCACTCTGCTGCCCATCCCTTCCCCCTTGCTGCACACCCCATGTCTGCCCTGCCACACGTGTCTGCACCCACCTCTGTGCCACCCCCAGGTGGGGGCTGACCCCTAAGGCCCTGCAGAGTGGTACGTAACTCATCCTTCCCTCCAGCCCTCCCACCTGCTCCCAAAAGCATCCTGCCCAGTCAGTGTTCATCCTGGACTGCTGGCAGGTCCCTGTTCCCCCAAAAGCTCCTGTAAGCTTCAGGTCAGCACTGCTGTCACCGATCTCTGCTTGCTTCTCTGTGCCACCCACTCCTTCTTCAAGCAGTGTGGCCCAATCCAGCCAGTCTACCCCCAGTTCTGCTTGGTGATGCCTGTCCTGTGCCTCCAGAGAAGAGCTGGATTCAGCCCCCCTCTGCATGCTGTTCCTCTGCCTGGGGGCTTCTTCCTCAGGGCACATGATCTCCCTCTCCTTCCCTTCCCATTTTAGCTCCTCCAGAGGGGAGCTCTGCACTGCTGCACCCTGATTTCTGCCCTGTCCCCAGCTCTAGGTCCCACAGCAGTGTTACTGCATCATCCAGGGCCAGAGCATCACAGGCCCCTCATCCCCACCCAGGCAATGCCAGGGGAAGTTTCACCATCATTACCCTCTTTGTGTCTGCATAAGTTCTCAAAGTGACACCACGAGTCAGGGTGTTCAGCTTGTTGGGCTTACTTCTGCTCCTGCTCATCCCAGGGCTATGCTGACAGGACTGCCATGTCCCAGTTTCCTGGCTTTGCCCATTGGCACTTGCCTAGAAATGTGTCTGGATGGCCCAGAGCAACAGATCACCCCCAAAGCACAGTGTGAGGACTTTGCCCTGGTTTATCCATGTACATATTCACTTATTTCCCTTGCCCAGCCCTTGAGGGGATTTTAATAAAACAAAAATGGATTGATGTGTTGTAGCCAAAATCAGGAGCGTCTGGCTGGCTGAGAGGGGTGGGCGGCTTTGTAGGGACAGTGTCAAGGGATCTTCCTTTTGGGAAGCTGAGACCCCCTGCTCTGCTGCTGATTTTAGGGGTTCAGAACTGTTCAGTACAGGGTTTACTTGTTGCATTTTCCTCCTTGTTCTGCATTAGACATTTCTCTCTGTGTTGCTGCCCATTCTGCTAGGGCAGTTGCAGCAGTTTTGCAGGAAGGAGGGAAACACCCTGATCCAACAATAATCTGCTTGTGTTTAACCTGAGGGCCAGGAAAAATCCCACGGGAATCAGAGCATCCCCAGTGCCCCACCCTGGGTGGGAGATCTTCTCCCTGCATGCTCCTAGACTGAAGGAGTTTCTGCTCCCTCTGGTGGCTCCAGCTCCCGCATCTCCTCTCCCAGCACACCCCAGCATGGATTTGGGCTGCACCCATTGCTCCTGGATCACAGCCTGTGGTGATTGGTCAGCCAGGGCTCCCAAACACTCCCCTGCTGGCTCCTGCCTTCATCCCACCAGGCACTCCAAAATCTGGAGCATCCCACTACCTATTATGCAGTGCCTGGAGGTAACATTGTGGAATCTTGGAATGGTTTTGGTTGCAATGGACCTCAAGTCATTCAACCCCCTATTATGGGCAAGGACGTCTTCTGTTAAACTTGTCCTAACTGGCCTTGAACACTTCTAGGGATGGGACATTCACATCCCGGTGATATTTTCAGGACAAGCAGCACCTTCTTGCAGTTTGCAGGGAAATTCCACCCAAACATGTTGGATTGAGTTAAGTCCATCCTTATCCTCAGGGCAGACCAGCCCAGGAAGGTAAAGGCAGGTCAAATACTTCATTTTGCAACTTTTTCCTTTGTCTTCCCTTTTTGCACCATGCTGAGAGTATCACAGCCCACACTGGGCAGGAGATTCTAGGACACACAGAGCTGCATGTCCTTTGGGAGCAGCAGCACTTGCCAGTTTGGGCAGCCAGGAACTGGGTGAGATGAGTCGTTGGTGAAAAGGGCCTGGGAGATGGATGGCAGGTTGGGTTTGGAGGTGTGCAGAGCCTAACAGGATGCCATAGTCCTCTCTAGACAGTTAAGACTTATCTTTCTTTCCATGAAATACTCAGACACAGGATGACACAGCGCAGCACACGTGAACTGGAAACCATGTGGGCAAAAAGCCCCACATGATGTGAAAAGCCATATAGGCAGCATGTCCAGGCAGGAAAATAAGGGATTTGGATGCCCTAAAACTGGCTAGTGGGGTCTGCAGTGAAACATGGATTTGGGATTTGAAGCAGGGCAAGACTGGAGCTGACCAACAGAAGGTCTGGGGTTTGCACTGATGTCTCAGCCAAGGAACAGCCCTTTTTGGTACTACATGAGGGTTGATGGGCTTTTGCTAGTTCCCTTTGCCAAACCCTCATTAACAAGCCCTGGGGAGGGAATTGGATCCCAGGTGGACAATGAGCCCCACTGAGGAGGACAGTAGCATCCTTGATGATGGTAGGGCTGTTTTGCTGAAAAGCAAAGAGGCACTAAAACTTATTTTATAACCAAGGAAAACCCCCAGGTCCTGAGATAAACCCCCAGGTCCTCTACCTCATCCTCACAAAAACCATCACTTTTGTGGAGAGCTGCCAGTTCTGTGACAAGTGCTGTTATCCCCATCTCCCAACATGGGGATGTGGCTCTTGTAGAGCTCTGTGCACATTGTCTGTAGCCTCCAGCATCTCCAGGATGTGGCCACAGCTCTTGGCACCCACAAAAACTTGTATTCCACAGCTTGGCATTTCTATTTGCTGGGTTGTCTTGATCCAGGGTTGTGTCATTACTATCTCCAGCCCCTGTCACATGGTGGGAGAGAGCATCCCAAGGAAATTACTCCAGCCCTTCTCTCCCTTTTTCTCCCAGGATGTATTCCAAGTGCCTCGGTTTCCCCAGCTCTGACTAGGACCCTAGTATTGCAGGGGAACAAGAGATTTATAAAACCCCTTTGAAAGACACCCACCGGCAGTTCTAATGTTTCAGTGGGCACAGTCCGTATGCAGATCCCAATCCCTGGATTTGCTCAGCACAGGATTAATTATTGAGGACAGAGGGGGGAAATAATAACACAAGTGAGAAGAAAATCAGGTCCAAATTATGTGACCCCAAGGTGAGCTTCCCTCCATTTGAGATGTCCAGGTTTATATCCAAACTTCTGCTTCCACCGGGTCTGTTTCCTGCCTGGGTCTTCCTCAGCTCCCAGCTCTTTTTTAAGCAGGGATAGTCCCTCTCTGGCGAGAGAACGCACACTATCAGCTGAGAACGCACACTTTCATATTAGTGCGCATTTGCTCTATTTCTCCTTAAATCCTTGAACTCCAGCAGCTCAGATAGGGTTTAAAACCAGCTGCCTTTCAAGAGTTAATAAAAGGAAGGAGTGAGCAAGATTGTGTAAGGAATTAAAGCCAGGCGGAAGAGCCTATGGGAAAGAGCCTGTTACGAGCCCCGGGGCTGCAGGTCACCAGTGCCGAAGGAGGACTTGCTGCCAGGATTTATAAGGACCTTGTTTAAGCCGAGAGAGTGAAAACATAAGGAGCTGGCGGCAGAGCGGGCGGGGACACTCCGGACTCCGAAGTGACGAGGCAGCAGTTTCCTCCGGCCGCCCCACTCACAATGTGTGTCATTCACCCAGCCCCATGATTCATCTCCTCGGCCGCTAAAAACCTACAGCTACTCCAGAGCTTCTTCTCATCACTCGTGTGGGGGCTGGTCCAAGCAGTGCCCCCAGCCCGGGGCTCAGAGAGATGGGACAACTCTCCGTGACACTCGGGATCCTCCTGCTCTGCGCTACTGGCAGCTGGGGTAGGTTTACCCTGTTGCTTCTGTCACTGCTTAAAGTCATTTATTGAAGATGTTTCCTGTTACTTCTACAAATCCTAAGGACTTTCTGCATTCCCAGCGTCTGTGATTTCATGGGAAAATCACTCGGAGGGGGAGCTGGCAGCCTGAGCTGCAGTGCATTCCCACATATGAAGTGGCACTCCGGCCGGTTGGTCTTCGGCTGGGTCTGGGCCAGGAAACTCTCAGAGATGGTATAGGGTGCATATGTATCAAGGATGCCTCAAGACATACTTTGGTGGGTTATTCTTACTGGATGTGGTGAGTTTATACCATCAACCTACTCTGTGTTTGGTTCTGGTTACTGATTTGTAATGGAAGGACTGGGGTGTGACTTGGGCTTCATCCTTTATAAACAGAAAATTCACTGGGAGCGGTCACATCTCAGGTAATCCCTCCCTGTGTCAGTCCATTTTAAGGGGAGGCAGGCATTTATGTCATTGCTGTCCTGTGTTATTTTTCTCATGTTATTTTGATGCTTTTCTTTAAGAAATCTGATTTCTGCCATCAGATGATCTCAGGATAAATGTAGTTTGTATTTTTTAAAAGTTTTCCAATGTCAGAAGTACCAAAAAGCCTGGAAAAGCATTATCTCCTCCCCCTGTATGTTCCTAGGGCTCAAAGGAAATCTTGAAATTGCAATATGATGATTTTTAAATCAGTCACATTGTTTTCGAGGCCAGACTTGGGGTTTGGGGCAACACTGTTCTATCTAAAGAATTCCAGACTTGTAAATTCCCAGGAACAGCCTGAGGCTCTGATCTGCTGCCAGATGGAGCTGTCATCAGTACAGGACAGGGGATAACTGCAAGAGTTTGAGTTCACAGAGCTGCAATTTGGGGTTGTGCACATGATATCTCTGGTGCCTCTGCTCAGTTTGGGGCATCCCATACCCAGAAAGATGCTGGCAGGAAGGGAGAGAATAAAACCCCCCAGAATGGTAGAGTGGTGATCAGCCAAGAAAGCCTAGAGCCTTATCACTTAGTCAAACAGAAAAGTTGGAGAGGATGTGGTTTGTACCTTTATCAAGTTTCCTCAAATGTCTTTATCATATTTTCTCTGTGCTCATTCTTGCTCAAATTGGCAGAGGGAGAAACCAAGTGTGTGACTGCTCCTGCACCACACAGAGGTTACTCTGAGTGCAGACTGGGACTGAGTAATTTTCTTCAGTCGGGACAGGGTGATGCTGAGCCACAGATGTCTGGTGTGTTTCAAGTGCATAACTTCCCTAAATTCAGTTCTAGTCTGGAGGGAGCTTGGAGCAACTTGGTCTAGTGGAAGGTGTTCCTGCCCATGACAGAGAGTGGAATTGGATGGGCTTTAAGGTCACTTCTAACCGAAACCAATCTGGGATTCTCTGCTTTCACCTCACTCAGGGCCACAGCTCTGCCCAGCCCCAGGTGGACAGTTCCCGTCATTCTGCACAGTTTATCTATCTCCCATTTCCCTGTATTTCAGGATTGCTTTTTGTCAAAGGTTGGAGTCTTTAGGATCACCTCGTTGTGTGAAAGCTGCTGCTATCATAGTTTAAAAATGCAGCTTTTGTACTTGGGTTTATTAGTTTTTATGGCTGGGGAGAAAAGCTCCAAAGATGGAAGGAAAAAAACAACCCTCACTAAAAAATACAGAATTTGTTAATATAGGCTGTACTGGGATATTGTTGACCTGCTCATAGCCAGGCAGTGTCCAAGTCTGGGAAAGACTGCCAGGCATGCACAGGGCCAAAACATGAGGGGACTCCAGCTACAGCATCCTCCCCATTTTTCACATCCTCAAACCTCCTCCACATCCACCCATCTGTGCTTTTGTGCCAACATCCTTGCAAGGTCCCAGCTCCTACAAAACCCTCCCAACACTAGATCCCTGTAGCCAGCCATGCGGTGTTGGGAATGCAAAAAAAAAAAAAAAAAAAAAAAAAAAAA
>VWZN01008003.1:116981-137085 GCA_013396955.1 Regulus satrapa
AAAAAAAAAGGAACATTTTCCCGTGGTGGGGGCATGCAGTTTCCTGCTTACAGTAGGACCAGCCCTATGTTTGGATGGTCATAACTGCCCAGGCCCTGCTCCATCCAATCCCATGGAAGTGCAGCCAAGAATGGCCCTGTACCGTGCTGGAGATTGGTTCCAGGAAAGAGAAGGGTCTACCATCTCCAGGAAAGTGTCTTGGTCAGGAAGTGATGGACACCACAGGGACCACAGGGCTTTGTGAGTCTAGGGGCAAATACTGACCTATAGGAACCCCCCAGGCAAAGCTACCAGAAATGGCATGGTGGCATGATGTGACATCAGACTCCAGGGGAGCCTTGGGAATGGCAGGATCCCTTCCACAGGGGCTTCCCAGATGTAGCCCCATCTGAGACTATGTGCAACTCCCCAGCCATGGCACTGCTCTGCCTGGGTCCGTAGCCTTTGTTCCAAAATCCATCAGAAGACTGGATTTACATCCCCAGCAAAGAGGGGACACCAGATAAAGGACCACTGAGCTTTGGGGTGGCAGCAGAAGGAGAGGAAAGGAAACCACTAGGGCCCACGGGCTGCACACAGGCAGGAGGTAATTTGTACCAAATGGTGAGGAACAGATGAGCTCAGAGGGTCTTGGGGCTCCTTAGCCCCAAGATCAGATTTCATGGCATGAGGAGGCACCCTGGGGCTCTGCCAGAAGACATGACCCTAAAATCCTCCACATGGAGTTTCAGTGGAACCTCATTCAGTTCAGTGGAACTCTCAGTGAAACCAGGGTTAACACTGCACAGGGGAAACTGAGGCAGAGAGTGGCTGAGGGACTGGATCAAGTCACAGAGAAAATCTATTTGAGGCAGGATTTGGACTGGTCAGTCTCATGTCCCACAGCCCTCATGGAGCCCTTGTCAGCTCTGCCCTTCCCTGACAAGGTGGGTGCTGTGGCAAAGCCAGGGTACTAAACCAGATAAAACCCACCATGAGGGGACAAACCCCACACTGGAATTAAACAGGAGCCTGGATCAGGAGTGTTGCTCGTGGCACTTGGTACTGTAACTCTGCCCAAGCAGAGCTGAGCAGTCATAAGCCAGCATCTGGACACAACCACTACATGAGGGATGTGAGAGTGGAAAGCAGGGATACTCCTGGCATGTGGCAGGTGGGTACTAGGCACCTGTCCCCATCCCTAAAGGGTCATCATCCTGGTCCAGGTATCAAAGCTCCAGGGCTCCCCAGGGACCTGCAGATTTGGAAACTGTTTCTATGTTCAGGCAAGTAGCCCTGTGGTTGGCAGATCTGAGCATTTAATCCAGAGCACCTGGAGCTGCCAGAGCTGTTCCTGCCGTGAGGGCTGTCTGGTCAGTGCCTCCCTGCTTCCCAGAGGACTGAGCTGGCTTCCAGCTGCACAGCGCAGCACAAATCCATGGCACGTGCTCTGGCTGCTGCCACCGGCACTTGGCAAGGCAGGAGGGATTCCACATGGACGCAGCAGGAGCCAGCGAGAGACATGGGAGGTGTTGTTGTTGTTGCTGTTTTCTGAGAGCCCTTTGCCTTCTTTGTTCCTAGCCGTGTCCACTCAAGGATCAATATTGCTGCTGGCACATTGCTGAGGTGCAGGAAGCACTGGAGACCAACCTGTCACTCTTTTGGGCAATTTACATTTTTAGTTGGGCAATTTAAATTTTACATTTAAAATCTGTCCCATCCTCACATGGAGCCGGGTACTTCAGGGTATGATTAGAGCTGTGGGTGTGGGTGCCATCCCAAAGCTGGTGCTAAGTGAGGCACTTGGGCTCAGCCCAAGTTTAGTCTGAGACAAGTGGGAACTGCAAATATCAGAGGTGTGATGGGGACACCCTGAGACACATCCCCAGGCAACCTCTGGCCCCCGGGACAGCCACAGCCTGTGCCACCACCCTCAAATAGACATACATGCAAACACACATATATAGGTGTGAACATGTGTACACTCCCTGGCCAGCAAGCAGGAGTACACAGTGCTGTGGTTGCGGTTCTGCTCAATCATCCAATGATGTTACTTCAGTGTTTCCTCTTTCTACTTTGTGTTGCATTTCCTGTGGTTGTGGGACACTGCTGGGACAGCCCTGGGCAACCATAGGGGCACACAGGGCAGAGGGGAGGCCCTAATGCCCACTGCTCTCCACTGGCATCCCCCCGGTTCCCCAGGCTGCAGTGTGTCACAGCCAAGTGGGCACTTGGCTGCAGTTTTCTCTGCCTGGGGAATCCTAAAACTGCTGAGATGCTTGTGCCCAGGAGGGAGGAAGAATCAAGAGTGACATCAGACAGCGATGTCTCAGCCACTTGTCACATTGACTGCTGGCAGCAGGAACCACAGGGCCATCCACTCTGGTCTGTGTCAGAGGAGCTCCTCCTGCGCCTGGGCTCTACGGGCATTTTGTGGTCCTTGAATTCTCCCACACGGGTTCACTGGCTTCAGACGTTCAGGACTGATAGCAGCATTTGTCTCCCAGAATCCCCACAGACACTGACAGAGCCCAATCTTTGCCTGGTGCCTGGTGCCAACCAGCACATTTCTGGACTTGTACCCTTTCACTCCCCTTCTTTCCCTGGATTTGAAGTAAAGCCAAGATCAGCCACTGAGTTTAGTGTCTGCTCAAGGTGGTACCAACCACCCTGGGTTAAGATGGTGAGAAGAGGCAGCAAATCCCTGGCAGGGCTGTGGGTACCACCCCGCACCCCTGGAAATTCACCCTTTCCACTCCTGCTGCCCTAAAGTGTCTGCAGGGAGGCACAAAGATAGATGAACCCTCTGCCAGGGGGCTTCACTCCAACACCCATGCAATGCTGCAGGGGTGAGAAGACCCTTTGAGGAGCTGGCAGGTAAGGGAATGATGCTCAGCTTTGGGCAAGATGAAGGCCAGCTCATACCAGGCTGGGGAGAGCAAGGAGGCAACATCCAAAGTTTGCGGGTAGGAAAAGGGATAGAGAAGGGCCCTGGTGGGGCTCTGGCTGTTCAGAAGCTGGTGGCTGAGCACACATGGGAGTTTGGGTTCTGTGGTCTGCAACTGCTCTGTTTTGCTGTTTCAGGGGGCAACATCTGCACCACCCGTGGGGTGAACTCCTGCAAGCAGTGCCTGGCTGTCAGTCCACTCTGCGCCTGGTGCTCTGCTGAGGTAAGAGCTGGAGGTTGAGCAGGGCTGAAAGTACATCCCTGAGAAGGGCAGGGAATGTAAAGGAAGGGAAAAGAACCTTTGGGTTGAGTCTAGGTTACAGCCACAAGCTCAGTTTCTGTCTGTTCCCACCATATCCCACCGTATCATCTATTCACCGTAAACAGATTCCTTGGTAGCACCTGGCTCAGACCTCGGCTCAAGGCACTCAGTGGGCACCACTTCTGCCCTGCTCCAAAAATATGCCCCTTATCTGGGTGTGTGGATGGGAGCTACACTGAGCTACACTGGCTGGGAAAGTGTGGTGTTTCCACTAGGAATTCAGTTTCTCTTTCAAATAATGTACATTTAAAAACTTAGTTTACTTTTGATTTGCTTCTTGGAAACCTGTTGTAAGGCTGAAGGGGGCTAACTCCTGGAAGGGCTGAAAAGGGAAGGGGGCCTGCAAGGCCTGGAAGGAGGAATTAAAAATACTTATTAGAAATTAAGGGCTGGGTTTTAAAGCCTTTTTTTCATTAGAAATAGGGGGAGAAGAAGACAAGGTGCCTGGTCTTGGTTACTGAGCTAAAGTGGATGTGAGTGCTGAGCTGTGGCTCTCAAATAATTCTGTTTGAGTAGGTAACAGCCAAGCAGATCTGCCACATTCCCCTCCAAAAATGCTGCCCTGGGGGTTAATCCATTGAGTAAGAAGAGGGAGTTTCCCAAGGGGATGGGAGAGGAGCCCCAGGGCAGAGCCAAAGGAGGTGACAAAGATGGGGAGAGGTGATGAAATCTTCTTCAAGGTTTTCTTTGCTTTCTCCTTGGCTATCCTTGAAGACCCACTTCTATCAGCAGCAACTGTGCCCATAGTGCCCACTGGGAATTGGAAAAGACCTGGGAAAATTGATTCAAGCTAGAAAATGCTGCTGGGTCATGCCAGCAATGGTCTAATGCTTTGGGATCAATGCATATCCAGAGGAAAGGCTTCTGGTTTGCTTTGCCTGTCAGATCTGACTCTTGGCATGTGGTGTGAATAAAGGTGTGTGTCCTCATCTTATCTCCCGCAAGGTGTGGCTGAAACATGCAGCTGGATAAGGGCCCTGGCTTCTCTCTCCATCCCCCCTCTGTGGGGGAATGGTGGTTGGGCTGGACTCCTCCTTCCCGGCCCCTGATCCTGGGCTGCACTGGTGGCTTGACGGTGCAGTGGGAACCGTGATGATTTTTTCCTCCAGATCAGCAAAGTTTCCAAAAAAGGAAATATTTCCAGTGCTGCTCCAAGCTGTGCTCCCGGGCAGGCATGACAAGAGTGAAGGAGCTGTCCTGCTGCCAGACCTGGCCCCCAGAGAGCCGGGCTGTGCACTCTGCTCAGCAACTCTGCCTCCAACATCTGGACCACATTGTCTTAATTTAGCAAATGAGGGTTTTTCTGTGGGTTTGTTTAATTTCCCCCGGGTGGGGGAGATCTCTGATACAGCACCCCCTCCCCTCCCCCCCGTTTTTAAAGGGACAGTGTCCATATTTGTGCTCCTTCTGCTCCCACTACAGCACTTTTCCAACTCACAATGCCTTCCCAAGGACCTGGGGTGATGAGATATTCCTGCTCCATCCTGGTTTTGGATTGGAGAAGGATTTAATTGTGGTTTTTTTGTGACCANTGAGTTTTATTTATTTTTCAGAAACCTTGACCACTCTTACCAACAAATAGATGTTCTCATCTGTTTTTTTGGAAAAAGCCAGTCAGTCTGTAACACTGAGATGTATCTCTAAAATCCCTTTGGCGATTATTGTGACAGATCCTTCAGGGTCTCACCCACCCAAAATCTCACCCACTCTGGGTCTCTTGGAGGTCAGACTGGACCAGATTTAAATTTTAGAGAAGCTGCTGGAAGGTTTTAGCTTAATTTGTGGAGGTAGCTGTGCTCTGAGCACTCCCAAGAGCTCTCCCGCAGAGAAGCTGATGCTGCATGTGGTTGTGTCCCACATGAAAACAGAGATGACCTGGAATATGCAAGTTCCTGTAGGCTGCTGGCCTGGGAGCTCAGGGACTGAACTGGCTCTGCCAGAGCCCTGCCTGACCCTGTCCTAATTAATCAGGTCTGGAGGCAGCAATTGGGATAAAATAATCAGGTTTCCCATTCTGAAGGGAGCATGAGCAGATGTCCACTCTGGAGGGAGAGCTGGCAAGCATCTCTGGGAAGGGATGTGGGACGGCGGGGATAGCGAGGGTGCACATGTCTCCCCACATCTCCATGTAGGAAGCTGATGCCATCAGGGCTGTGCTGATAGGGAATGGGTTTCTCATGGATGAAATCTCAGTGCTGTCGTTTGTCACCAGCAAGCTTGGGCTGCCTCTGGGTCATTCCTAATTAGGGCTGTGCCCCAGGTTGAGTCAGCAAAGTGGCAGAGCCTGGGGTCAAAAACAGACTGTGAGCTGCCAGGGGCTTGTAGCCAAATGTCCCACTTTTGTGGTAGTTTTTATTGTTGGGGAGGCTCCTGTAAGTCTTGAGTAAATCACTATATTTAGGGCTCCAAAGAAAGGGGAGGGACGCAGCCCCAGGTTTAAACAATTTCTCCATAGAAATTTCACAGCTGGAATGATGCTGCTAATCCCATAAGGTGCCAGGAGGCCTCTGAGGTCCTGGAAGCTCCCTAGGATCTCCAGGTAAAACCCACCTGCCCAGCATGATTTCCCCCACATGTTTTTCTAGTGATTTCCCTGACTGGGATAGGAATGTACATGGTGATTGATGGGATTTGGAGTGAACCAGCCACCCCTTCCCACAGCAGGGAGCCCTGTGGGATGAGCCTGTGGGTGGATGGGTGTGAGGGAACTAATTTAGAAGGATGACTTGTCCTCCCCTCTGTCAGCATACTGTCTGGGCAGGGGCAGGGTAGGAACACGCCTGCTGATGTATTTTTTGGCTATTGCTTGGCCACTGCTTCCAGAGGGCCGTGGGCCAGCCAGGGCCTTCTGACACCATTTGTGTTTTTCTACTCATTTGCATAAAACATACAAATTCCTCGCTGGGTTCAACCAGCCTGCATGGGAACCTCTCCAGCACTGGAAGGCACAGCACTGGATTCCAGTATCCCAGGAGCAGGGAGGATACTGAACCAGCCCCACCAGGACTTGTGCCACCTCCCTTTGCTGCAGGAAGAGTTTGTGGTAGTCCTCTGCTGGAGGACTCCAATATAGCAAGATTTTGGCTGAGGGAGAGAGATGAAGAATCCCTTTGGAGGAGAAGGCAGGTGCTGCTTGAGCAGGAACATGAGGCAGCAGATCACGGCAGTGTTGGGCTGGGAGGGAAATTCTTCCTATATTTGTCTTAATAGGCAGCCAAAGGAATAGGAACCCTCCTGCATGTTCTGTGATAAGGATGAGGAGCCAGGAGCTTTCTAAGAAAGGAGGGAGAGGGCTGGAGCTCACTATGACTCCACACTTTGCACTTCCTGCCCCCTTCAAGGCTTCTCCCACAGCCCCAATGCCTTTGCACTTTTTCATTCCTTTTTTGGTGCTCCTTTCCCCAGTCAGCTCCATCCGTTAGGAAGCTGGAGAGCTGGAGATAGGTCAGATCTACTTCCAGACAGGAACTGAGCACTGCTCTGTGCAATGAGCTCACCCACAGTCGACACCCTCCTTGCTCATTGCAGGATTTTTAAGGGCCCATATTGGAAAAAAAAAAGGGGGGGGGGGGGGGGGATTTGTCTTTTGTTGAAGTAATAAATAATTTTAGAAGTCCTACACTGCCTCTACCCTGCTTGCCATGTTCACATCCTGCCACACCCTCCTCTACTGAGAGATTCCCAGAGAGACAGGATTTCCTTTTGGCTCTGCCAAAACCCAAACCTAAGGCTACAACTGCCAGGAGTCAGGAGGAGGTTGGCAGGGATGTGTTATGCATCATTCCTTGGCAAGGGCTGATGGGCTCCTGGTCTGAACCCCAGCTGAACTTGCTGATCCCAAATCCCCTCTGTGTACTACCTTCTTCAGGCAGAGATTGTGTGCCCCAAAAAGCTTGTGATCCTGGTCTGAAGTTTGGTGTGAAAAAGCAGGGGGTCTCCAGGGAAAAGATGGGGGCCTTTCTCCTTTTCCCAGTATAGTCCTGGGGGCCTCCTGATTGTGTCCCTCCCCCACAGGTCTGGTTGCAGTCAAACCCTCGCTGTGACCTACATGCCAACCTCCTGCTCAATGGCTGCAGGCAGGACCACATCGAGTTCCCCAGCAGCAGTGTCACCATCCTGGAGGAACGGCCCCTCAGCAACAAGGGCTCAGGGGGTTCCCACACAACCCAGATGAGCCCCCAGAGAATACAGCTGAACCTGCGGCCAGGTAAGAGCCCCCGGACTGCTGTAGGAAGGGTGGGATGCAGTGGGAATAACCCAAAGGGTTCAGGTGCTGAGTGAGCCATCACTCTGCCTCACTGGCCTAGGTGGTCTCATGTCCTTTGGAGTCAAGACCAGACTGGTGGCAGCACAGAATCCTCCAGAACATCTCTGGATGATGGAATGATAAGCTATCTAATTGCTGTGTGTGTTCTCTTGCCTCAATCCTGAGGTATTTGAGGGGCAAGATAGAATGTGACTTCAACAACACATGGGATATTTTATAAAGCCATTCAGACCTGAGGCACTGCTGCTGTGCTCAGAATGCCTGGGTGGAAGTCAGCTCATATTTAACAAGAGGTTGAGCAGCTGGCAAGGCTGAGCTGCCACCAGATCCCTGTAATTTCCCAGGCTCTGTTCAGCCAGGCAGGCTGGAGCCAATTAACTGCTGTGGTCCTTTGCCAGCATCCAGGAGTTTCAAGGATGCCAGGCAGGAGACAAAACTATCAAGCACATGGCCTCTGTGCACATCCCTGGGCATAGCCAGGAGGAGTCCTGCCCCATTGGAAGGACAGCTGGCAGAGGAATCCTCACACAATGGGGACATGGAGCTACTAAGTGACCCTTGTTCTCTTTAGGTCTAAAGGTAGGAGTTGTTGTAGGAGTTGTCAGGAGGCAGGTGAGTGTGTTGCTCGGAGTGCTGTAAATCCCTGTTCCTTGGAATAAAGAGGAAAGACCCCCAGCTTGATACCATCTCTGCTGAACCAAGAATGTTTAGAATAAGTCATCTGCCTTGACTCATGAACCAAGACCAAACCACTAAGGATACAAGCAGGACAGGTCACAGCTCATGTCCCACAAGCTCAGAATCCTCCTGGTTTCATCTTTATGAGGACAAACAGCTTTTCTCTAAGCACAAAAATGGGACCCCTAGCTCTGTGGTGGGGTCCCAGCACAGCTGAAGAGCGGATGGAGCTTTTTGGGCTGTCATAAATTTTGAAACTTTCTTCATCCTGAAAGAACATGGCATGCAGATTTAGACAGAAATGTGAAAACAATAATGATTTAAGCTCAGTTAAGGCCTTTTTTTCTCAATATCCATTGTTTCAATGGAAAATGTTTCACCAATTTTTTTTAAGAAGGGGCTGGGACAGCCAAGAGGGATGTGGGAGGGCACAGAAAATGGCCACAGTCCATGAAAGCTCAGAGAAGTCTGTAGCAGCCCTGCAGCCTGCCTTGTGATCCCTTTAAGATCTGCTGCCCACACACTGGGGGTTTCCCTCACTCCATCCAGCTGTTGCTGTAGGATATCTAGGGAAGTCAGCCCTGGACAGGAAGATCTGCTCATGTCCTGGCACTGTGAGTCTAGGAGAACAGGAGCCATGACTCTCATCTGGTATAGAATTCCAGAATGACTTTGGGGTTGGAAAGGGCCTTGAAGATGATGCTGCCATGGGAGGCACACTTTCCACTAGACCAGGTTGCTCCAAGTTAAATACAACCTGGTCTTAGACACTTTCAAGGAGTGCACAGCACATCTCCTGCGCAAGGACCTGACTAAGGGCTTTGCCCCTCTGTCTAAGGGTGATGTTCTCCTCCTAGAAGCTTTAACCATCTCCTTGGGTTCCCACTGACCCCTTCCCCCTTATCCTGTGATGAGCCTCCCTTCCCCTTGCAGGAGACAAGCTCTCACACTACTGCCCTGTCACTTTGCAGATGACTCCCAAGTCTTTCATGTCCAAGTGCGTCAAGTGGAGGATTACCCTGTGGACATCTACTACCTGATGGACCTGTCCAACTCAATGAAGGATGATCTGAGGAACATCCAGAACCTGGGCACAAAACTGGCCAGTGAGATGCGTAAGCTCACCAGCAACCTACGGATCGGCTTTGGGGCCTTTGTGGACAAACCCATTTCCCCCTACATGTACATATCTCCTCCAGAAGCTGTCAAGAACCCTTGCTATGAGTAAGTCCAGGTTGAAGGAGTCCTGTAGGGGTCAGAAGTTGGACGGACACCACTACAGTGTGGCTGGAAGTCCACATCAGTTAGTGAAGAACTGCAGCCCACAGAAAGGACCTGTGTTGAGAGGTTCTTGTCTCCCATGGGCAGGACAACAGGCTGGAGCAGGGAAAGAGTGTGAGGAAGGAATGGCAGAGGTGTTAGATGCTGAACTCATCCCTCATTCCCTATTTCCCTGTCCTACTAGAAGGGGGACAGGCAGAGAATTCAGGAGTGAAGTTGAGCCTGGGAGGAAAGAAGGAAGTGGAGAAACTGGGTACCTGATTCTGGACGAGGTTTAAACCTTGGTGCCATCTGTGTTCTGTTGGCACAGGGAGAAAGATCAATTCTAAACTAGAAATATCATTATCACTGGAAAACTCTTGAGGGAAAAAAATTATGTAATTTTTTTCAAAAGAAATGTTGAGGCAGGAAGAAAATTACTCTTAAAAATCCCATCTGGACTGAGGCTGGGAGCTGACTTGAGCCCAGCATCCCTAGAACATTAATTTTATTTAAAAGGTCCTTAACCAGCCTCAGGCTCTCAAGGGGTTGGGTCCCTCCAGCACATCCTGGGCAGGACCATGGGATGTGGGATGGCTGTAGGGCATGGCTGGGAGCTGGAAGAGTCTGATGAGCCCTGTGCCCTGAGTGCTATCCTCCCACAGGATTGGGGAAACCTGCCTGCCCATGTTTGGGTATAAACACGTCCTGTCACTCACGGATGAGGTGACTCGCTTCAACGAGGAGGTGCGGAAGCAGAGCGTCTCCCGGAACCGTGACGCACCAGAGGGCGGCTTTGATGCCATCATCCAGGCCACTGTGTGTGATGTAAGGGGCAGGAAGGCCTGGCTGGGATCAGGACAGGGTCACCACGCTGGGCAGGGAACAACCAATCCCTCCAGGACAGGATCATAAGCCTTGTTGAGTTGTTGTGTGACTGATTTCTGGAGAGGGTGAACATTCAAGAAAGACTTTTCTAGCCCAATAGTCAGGGGAAGAGCAGGACTCTCATGGGATCATGGTAGCGGAGAAGAGCAGAGCAGATGCTTGGGACCAATCCCATGTCAGCCCTGCAATGACCAATCCAAAAGGGACAAAACGTCCCGTGCCTTCACCTTGATTTTGCAGGAGGTGTTGCATCCCTGAGTCATTAGCCATCTTATTAACACTCTAACCAATTAAAGCTCATCTTTCACCTACAAGTAGCCCATGTCCACCTTCCAGACCCCACACTCAAACAGCACTTCCCTGGGAGAGCAATTGCCTTGGTTCCCTGTGCAGAGGTTAGTCTCTAAGGCCAAGTCGTGACCCCCTGGCACAAAGGCAGCAGTGGGGTGCTGGCACATGGGACTGCCCTCAGAATGTGCTGACACATGACTCGGAGTTGTCTTTCACTGCAGGAAAAAATTGGCTGGAGGAATGATGCTTCCCACCTGCTCGTCTTCACCACAGATGCAAAGACCCACATCGCTCTGGATGGGCGTCTGGCTGGCATTGTGCAACCCAATGATGCCCAGTGCCACATTGACAATGATAATTTCTACTCTGCCACCACCACACTGGTAAAGCCTGAACCAGGCATGGGGTTGTGGAGCCCAGAGCTCCTGTTGGGTCCCCATGGGATGGGAAAGGTGTTTCAGCCATGGTTGGAGAGTATGATGGGGACCAAGGTGGGGGGGTTGTACATGTTCCTAGGCTATACCTCTCCTCTTTCCCAGGACTATCCCTCTCTGGGCCTGATGACTGAGAAACTCTCACAGAAGAACATCAACTTGATCTTTGCTGTGACAGATACGGTTGTTGGTCTCTACCAGGTACCTGCTGTGCAAAGCCACCTTCCTTGGGGGTCAGTGGGCCATGGGTGGCTGGACATGGCTTGGTGCTCTCCTGTCCTCTTAAAGCTCCCATGTACCTGGATGGGGTTTGGCCCAGCCTTGGCACATTTTCCCATCACAAACAGATCCTGTTTATGATATTCCTCCAGAACTACAGTGAGCTGATCCCAGGCACAACCGTCGGCACCTTGTCCAGAGACTCCAGCAACGTCCTGCAGCTCATAGTGGATTCCTACGGGGTGAGTGTACAGTGTGATGGCCCCACTCTCCCTAACAAAACAGCCACTGCCAACAACCCACACAAATTTATCAGCTCCCTCAGCCCCAAGCATCCTCCTTGGACCAACTGTAAGCATCTGCCTCCACCCATGTGTGCAGGCACCCCAGGGGTAGGGGATCACTCTGTTCACCGCCTGTCCCTCCTGTCTTAAAGACTTTTCCCTGTAGAGAATGATTGGGTCTTGAGAAAGACTTGGGGCACTTGGCTCCTTTCCCATGTGTGTGGGAGCATCACCGTGGTGCTGGGGGCAGGGGAGAACCCTCCCAGGGCTGAGCCCTGCCCAGTCTGTGCTGTGTCTTCATCGGTCCTCCCTCCTTCCCTAGAAAATCCGCTCCAAAGTGGAACTGGAGGTGCGTGACCTCCCTGAAGAACTGTCTCTGGCCTTCAATGCCACCTGCCTCAATGACGAGGTCATCCCTGGACTCAAGTCTTGCATGGGGCTCAAGATTGGGGACACGGTAAGGATCCTGCTCATGGGCTTGGCTTTTCTCCCGTCTGCATAGCAGTACTGTCAGGTCATCTGTTGCTCTGCATCAGCACCCATGATCATGCATCAGTCCCATGATCTCCCAGGTGACATGGACCCTGGAATCTCAGCACGAGAGAGAGAGAGAGATATTCAGCAGGGTGGGTGCAAGGAGGAAAATGCTTATTTGAATCTGCTGGATGCAAAGTCTGTGATCTCTCTAGCTCAGCTTGGGCTGCTGCCCACAGGGCATGGGAACCTAGAATAATTTGGGTTGGAAAAGCCCTCTAAGACCATCAAGTTCAACCACTAACTGATCTCTGACAGGTACACCACTAAACCATGTCCCTAAGCACTATATCTACAGGTTTTTTTGAACACTTCCAGGGACAGTGATTCTACTTCTTCCCTGGGCAGCCTGTGCCACTGCCTGACAAACCTCTCAGTGAAGAGATTTTTTCCTAATATCAAAACTAAAATTTGCCTGGTTACTGCAGCAGGCACATTCTCTGGCCCACACTGTGCTGGGACAGCTTTGATAAGTTTTGATGATCACAAATAGACCTGGTGGGTCCCATTTCTGAGCTTCTTAAGGGGCTTGGGCTGGAGCACGTACTGACATCTAAACACACACCTTTGCCCTCCAGGTGAGCTTCAGCATTGAGGCCAAAGTGCGGGGCTGTCCTCAGGAGCGGCAGAAATCCTTCACCATCAAACCTGTGGGCTTTAAGGATAGCCTGACAGTGATGGTGAACTTCAACTGTGAGTGCTCCTGTGAGAGCCATGCCGAGGCCAACAGCTCATCCTGCAGCCATGGCAATGGCACACTGGAATGTGGCGTGTGCCGCTGCAACCCCGGGCGCCTGGGCTCACACTGCGAGTGCTCGGAGGAGGAGTACAACCCCTCACAGCAGGACAACTGCAGCCCCCAGCCGGGCCAGCCCCTGTGCAGCCAGCGTGGCGAGTGCATCTGCGGGCAGTGTGTGTGCCACAGCAGCGACTTCGGGAAGGTGACGGGCAAGTACTGTGAGTGCGACGACTTTTCCTGTGTTCGCTTCAAGGGCCAGATGTGCTCAGGTGAGTGCTGAGCTGGGCAGGGAGGCAGGCTGGGGCTGTTTAGGCTGCCTGAAATCATGGGCAAGGGAGACATCAGTCATTTTGAGGCTTGTCCTGTGAGTTGTCCCCATCTCTGGCTTGTTCAGCCATGGGTCTCTCTGGACCAGCCCTGGTTTGAAGTGATGCCAGGGGAAAATAGCCCTTTTTGGCCACTGATATCACCTCCTGTGCCTGAGAGCTGGGAGCAGGAATTAACTAAAAGGTTAAAAAGCAGGTCTGGTGGGGCTGGTGGGGACCAAGCGAAGCAGCTCTGGGGTGCACAAGGCAGGGATCTTGCTCAAACCACAGCTCAAACACATCAAAAGTACTGCTCTACAGGAGGAAACTCCGGGGTGGAGGGGAGAGGTAGGTTTTATCCTCTACCCAGTTCTGGAATACTTCCTATTGGCAAAAGTATTGGGGAAGTAAATCCTCCTCCCTCTTTGCTGGCCTTACAGCATCTCCGCTCCTCAATATTCATCTCTTCCACGTGATCCCAGACTCCCTCTTTGCAGTCCGGCTGCTCTCAGTACTGGGAAGAGAGGACCAGGTCCTTGGGTTCTCTGGCTTTCCTCCCAGGGAAGAAGTCCTCCTGCAGAATCCCCATCCCAACAGCAGTTCCAAATGTCCTGATGTGCCAAGGCCTCTTGCCCACCAGGAATCATCACTGAAGGTTCCTTCCACCCACATCTACTGTAAACACTGAATGTCTGAGTGAATCACAGTGCTCTGCCCATATCTTGTATTTAAGGGATATGAGAGAGATGACATGGACAGGAATGAAGCACGAAACTGTGGCACATCCTTTCCAGCAGCAGAGCACCCCAAAACTGATTCTAGGGAGAGAAGTAGCTACCCTCCTTCCTAACCCCAGCCTCCCTGTGTAAGTCCAGGATAGGTAGCTGCTAACAGAGTGCCAAGAAAAGCCACCACTTTCCTGCTGAAATCCCTAAAATCTCCAGGAAAACATCAGCAGCTAAAGCTTATTCCACTCTACTGCAGCCCAGCCTGGGTCAAGTGAAACCTGGGGCCAAATTCTTGCTGGACACACTTGCTCCCTGATATCCCCAAACTGAGATTTTGGGACCCCATCTGCCCCTCAGGCCAACTTCATGGCTCACACTGCCTCTCTACTGATCAGATTGATCCTTTATCTTAACAGCCTGTTGATAATGGAAGTGGAAATGCTGGGTTTCCCCCACCCTGAGTGGTCAGTGTCCTCAAGGAGACTGTTCCTCTTTGAAAAACGGCTACAGGTCCCCAGGATGGGTGAAGGGTAATGATGAAGAGCTTCCCCTGGCCAGGGTGGGCTGTTAATCAACCTGAACTCTCTGACCCTGTTGAGCCCTGCTGAACACTTCTCCCCAGCCCACCCATCTCTTTCCATGCCTTGTCACACAGCGTGGCACTATTTTCCTGTGACTCAGCCCTAGTTCCTCATTAATGGAGTTACACATTTATTTCACATGCCAGTGCCTCCAAGGACATGGTTGAGACTGTGCCCAGCCGATCCCCCACTGGGAGCAGCATTCCCAATATGTTCTGCTGTGCTCAGGGCTTAGGACAGGTCAGTGCGTGCAGCTCCACAGTGTTTCCACCACTTACTCTGTCTCATTTTTGAGCTGGAATCAAACCGCAATCCAAATAGCTCTAGGGGTTTGGCAGGATTTGAGCATGCCTGTCTGTCTCATTAAACCAGTCTTGGTGAGCATGTGTTGGGCTTTTCCCAGCAGCCAGCTTTCCCTGTCTGGTCCAGGCCTGAGAAAGGACTAAGACTTGGGGGCTTTGACCAGATATCCTGACTCAATCTGAAATTCAAAGCCATAGCCAAAACTTGACTTTCTCAGAGACAGGTCTGATGGACCATCTCCAGTTGCTGCTGCTAGAGCTGGGGCAGCTCAGCCTGAAATGTGGGAGTTTGTTCTTGCTTTGATGGGATAAGAGGAGTGTTTGGGATATGGTGAAGGTCTGGATTTGGTGTGAGCTGTACGTGTCCCACCCCAAGGACAGTGCAAAGGAGTTGTCCTAGGCAGCTAGTCTGCCTTACCATGCCCACAGAGGGTGAGCTGCCACTCTGGATCATAGATATCCATATGGGGAATTGCTAACAGGCTGTGTGGAGATACTGATGCCTTTTGGTTGTCCCCAGGCCATGGGCAGTGCAGCTGTGGGGACTGTCTGTGCAACTCAGACTGGACAGGTGACTACTGCAACTGCACCACACGTACTGATACGTGCATGTCCAGCAATGGGTTGGTGTGCAGTGGCCACGGCTCCTGTGTGTGCGGCCGCTGCGAGTGCACCCAGCCCAGCTCCTACGGAGACACCTGCGAAAAGTGCCCCACCTGCCCGGACGCCTGCACCATCAAAAAGTGAGAGAGAGAAGAGGGCTGGGACAAGTCATACCACATTGTGGGCTAGCAGAGAGCTGGGAAGGGTCATATTCCATTGTGTGGCAGGAGCTCTCACTATCTGCAGCCTGCTAGGGTTGGGACTGCTGTGATTTCCACAATCTGAGCCTGAAAGGTGTGATAGTTCTCTGAGAAGAGCATAGAGAAGCTCATGGTGCCTCCCTCCTCTTCCACAGGGATTGCGTGGAGTGCAAGAAGTTTGAGCGGGGAAAGCTAGTGGAGCAGCAGTCCTGCAACCGCATGTGCCGCCACGAGATCGAGACGGTGCAGGAACTGAGTAAGAGGAGATCCAACCCCTGCCCTAACACTTAGAAATCCAGGGGGCTGTGTATGGCACATATTTTCCCTCTTCATGTGCACTCCTTGGCATGTGGGCTCTGAGCCTCTCCCTCTGGCAGGTGACAGGGGCAAGGATGCTGTGAACTGCACCTATAAGGATGAGAATGACTGTGTGATGAGGTTCCAGTACTACGAGGATTCCAGTGGCAAATCCATCCTCTACGTAATCGAGGAGCCTGGTAAGACCCAGCTGCCACGCTTAGGCTGGGAGCTGCNCCTCCCACTCCAGCCAGGCTCACAGGGCACCACAGCTTGGGGCTGAGAGGGATTAAAGAACTTCTTTGTTCTCTGCTCAGTGTCATGGGGGCCGTGATTTCCTGCCTCTCAGGTATCACATTTCCTAAGTTATTTCATCCCCTCACTGAGGCCAAGGACAAGGGTTCAGCCTTCCCACTGCCCTGATTCTGTGTCTGACTTTGTGGGGGTCATTTTTCCTGGGAAGCAAATAAGAGGAGGTTCCCATCAGCAGTCCCGGGGTCCCCACTGATCTCAGCTGAGCCTGGGGCTGTGGGGCTGCAGATCCTTCAGAAGCAGGGCTATGAAGGCAGCCACCAGCTCGTTCCACAGCTGTCTACCATGGGCAGGGTACAGCCCACATTCCCCAGCCCCACAGCCAGACAGGAGACGAGAGACAGGTGAGGGCTGGGGTGGCCACATAGCCCTGGGCTGTGTGCAGGGGGAGCAGGAGCTATGGAGGCTCACAATGGATCTCATTGCCCCCATTTTTCAACTCAGTGTTGACACACAGCCAGAGGCTGGGGTGGGGTGTCAGTAGGCTGGTGGTTTGGGGCAAACTTCCACAAACACAAGGATTTGGTCCCCGGTGTCATCTCCCATTGTGGATAGGACCTGTGATGCCCCTGATCTGGCTCCAGGCTTGGGTGCTGACCACCACCCTACACACGGGTGCTCAAGTATTTTGGCACAGATGCCCCATGGACAGGATCCTCCTTCACAGAGCCTGCTGTGCTCAGGGTGGACGCTCCTGCTTGCTGGCAGAGGAAGATACCTTCCTGAGACCAAAGGAGCTCCATATACCTATGGCTAGGTAGCCAAGAGCTGCTTTAAGTTGCCCTGGGGATGCTGAGTCCTGCCCCCAACCCTGCCCTCCTCTTTGCTGTAGACTGTCCAAAGGGGCCAGACGTTCTGGTGGTCCTGCTCTCGGTGACAGGTGCCATCCTGCTCATTGGCCTCGCTGCCCTGCTCATCTGGAAGCTCCTCATCACCATCCACGACCGCCGTGAATTCGCCCGTTTCGAGGAGGAGAAGGCCAGGGCCAAGTGGGACACGGTGAGGGGCAGTGGATTGGGTGTGCTGGGCAGGAGCCCCAAAACCCCACAGCCCCTGGCTTGAGGGATCCATATCCCAGTGCTCCCACATGAGAGCCCAGCTGCTGTCTGTGGTGCCACACCATGGTCCTTAAGGATCAGCTTGTCCCATTCCTCTCTAAAGCCTGGGACAGTGTCCCAAGCAAGACTCAAACTGACACTGCCAGCTGGGACACCCCTTTCCTGTGGTCCCAGGGGCTGTGCACAGGTGATGGCAATGTCCTAGATGATTTTCCTACCTCCAGCATATCCAAAGCACTTTTCAGTAGCATGACCCTCTTACTCACTGCTCACATCAGTATTTCCATCCCATGAGTGAGGCAGAAGGTCCTTCCTCCAACAGGACGCTGGAAAGCACTGAGGAACCCAGAGCACAAGGGAGGGAGCAGGGACAGCACTGGTACCTCTGCCCCACCTCTCATCCTTCTCCTAATACCCCCACAAAGTGAAGGGATGGGATGGGATGGGATGGGATGGGATGGGATGGGAGGATCTTTAAAGAGGTCTCTCTCCTCCTGAGCTGCTGCTGCTTTTCTTTTCCTCCACAGCAGCTTTTCCCTATTCTTCCGCATGAAACCTTATGGCAAGCCATTAAAGTGCTCATCCAAAGACTGGGTGGAGACAGCGAGCCACCACTCCATGCTGAGACGGTGCCTCAGTTACCTCAGATGTTAAGTAGAAAATGCTGATGCTAAGCACAAAGTGATTATGCTTTTTTTAATCCTACTTCTTCCTCCAGACCCATAACCCTTTATATAAAGAGGCCACATCTACCTTCACCAACATCACATACCGCGGGAACATGTGAGGATGCCACATCCAGCAGTGGCCAAGGGATCAGCTGAGGATCTGTGGGATCTCCTGGAACCCAGTTTACAGAAGAGTTTGTTTGTGTCTGCCTGTGTGAATGACTGCATGTAATTTAACAAGTCCCTGACTGCCTCCAACCCCTGTCGTCTGTCACCCCACTGTAACTGCAGGGACGTGCTTTCCATGGCAAACCTTGGTCCTTACCTCAGTGGGTCGCTCGCAGAACCAGCGACCCCTCCATACACTGAACACAGAAATGGGATGATCTCTGTCAGTCTGTGAACTCTTTGGTGCTCACTGAGCCAAGAGCATTTCAGGAGCAGCTGCTTGAACCACATGCTGAGCTGCGCTCTCCTCCACAGCCTGTGCTGGTGAAGTTCTGCCCACTTGGAGTCCCCTTCTGCACTGGCCTCTGGGCACAGGGACCTTCTCCTTCAGGACAGGGCAGCTGCCAGCAGGCAGGAGCCATCGCTGGCTTTGGGGGTTCAGGATACTCCTCCAAGCAGCCCAGCAGCTCCTTTCTTCTTGCAGCCATATGTCACTGGTGCTGCTGTGACCCAGTGGTAAAAAGCTGTGCCACACATAACAGTGCCCTCCCTCACTCCCTCCAGTGCACTCAGTCTATACCACCTGCCAACTCCCTGTAGCATCCATCAGCTGTGCTGGTCCCAGCTGCAGCCTGGCTCAGCCCCTGGGATGGGGCTGAGCTCATCCTGTCCACTTCCATTGTCCCCATGCCACAGTGTACATGGATGTGCAAGCAGCTGTTTCAGGAGGGTCATGACACCAGATATCCCTTGAACCTGGCCACCTCTCTCCCCATTCTTTATTTTCTGGACTATGTAACTACACCACCCCAGGACTTCTGTATGACTCAGGGTTCCAGAAGAGCAGGCAGGGCTCAGGCTATGTCCTACTGACTGCAGCTGTGTGTCACCCATGGAAGAAAACAAAGAGCTGTCCCAGGGGCAGTGCTGCTGCCTGGTCCCTGCCCTGCCAGAACAAAATGGCTTCATTCCCCCCACTTGCCCCAAAAACCAACAGTGACCTTGTTCCCAGTGTGGGGTTGGCCCAATGGCCTCAGCAATGTGTTGGCTGAGCTGATGGTGGCCCTATGTCCCTGTTCCCGTGCTGGCCTGTCTCAGCAGTGTGGAAGCAGGGGCAGGGGTTGGTGCTGGGATCTGGGGCTGAGCCCTGGAAGAGGGCCAGGGATGGATGGGCAGCATCAGGATGTCAGTAATTCATAGCACAAAAATAAAAATAATAAAAAAAACCACACGGAAAGGAAAGGAAAGAAGGAAAGGAAAGGAGAGGAAAGGAAAGGAAAGAAGGAAAGGAAAGGAGAGGAAAGGAAAGGAAAGAAGGAAAGGAAAGGAGAGGAAAGGAAAGGAAAGAAGGAAAGGAAAGGAGAGGAAAGGAAAGGAAAGAAGGAAAGGAAAGGAGAGGAAAGGAAAGGAAAGAAGGAAAGGAAAGGAGAGGAAAGGAAAGGAAAGAAGGAAAGGAAAGGAGGAAAAAAAGAAAAGGGAAAAACCTGCTCAGACTACTATCAGTGTCATCCCCAGCCTGTGCCCAGGCTGCCCTGATGGCAGCCCCTGACACACCAGCAAAACTAGGGGAGCTGGTCTGAGATGAGATGGGTTGAGGAACCAGGGCAAGTAGGGCTGCTGGCCCCCCAGAGGGGTCTCTGCTTTGTTACTGGTTTCCTCCTCAGGGTCAGTAACAAGTTGGGAGGGCACAGGGTGGGCCAATGCCCACCTCAGACTGTGATACTGGCAGCACCTCACTCCCTTGCAAGTGAACCCCAGCACATCCTGTTTGCATCCTCTTTGCAACCCCACAATCCTGTTTGCTTGGTTCTCTGACACCCCAAACATACCCCGGGGTATCAGGTGCTCCCAGCCTACACTGTATTCAGGCACCTTGGGCAGTGTTCAGTGTACCCAGCTGTGCCAGGCAGGAGCTCAGTGGGTAATTCCAGCACCCAGATGGGATCTGGGCTTGTGTTGAGGTGGGCCCAGCTTGGTTTAGCTTCAGGAAGAGCATTTTGTCTGCAACATGAAGAAGTAGGATAACCCCCCCACACCTCC
>VWZN01008003.1:143125-170555 GCA_013396955.1 Regulus satrapa
ACCGCCTCTCCCACGTGACCGCCGCCGCAGTCCCCCTTCGGGTCGGACCGCGCGTCGCCGCTTCTGCTTCCGGCGCCGGCCGGCCCGTCATGGCGGCGCCCAGCGAGGCGCGGGAGCGGCGAGCGTTCGGGAGGCGGCTCCTCACCGACCCCGCTCGGCTTTTCCAGCACAACGCCTGGTGCGTGAGGGCTGTCGCCGCTGCCCGCTGCAGAACCCCGTGAGCCGTCTGGGGTGCTGCTGCCCTGTGATGCCGCCCCGCGCCCGGCGGTGGTGTCGGGGTGGCCGGAGCGGGCGCGCCGTCGCCGCTCGGTTTTGCGGTGTCTGTGGCTAAGCGGTGTGTAATGGGCCAGCCCCGACCTGCCGGCTCGGCCTCACAGGGCCCTGACCGCGGTGACCGCCCTCCCTCCCGCGCGTCGAGAGACGCAATCAGGGCGCGGAGCGGGCTGAGGGGGCGCTGGGTGTGGGGCTGGCGTTGGCCCCGCGGCTGCAGGCCGGACGGGGACCGCATCCCCGGGCAGGGCACTGCCCTATGCGGCCGGTGCTCGGGAGGTCTGGTCCCTGGGCGTCCTGAGCCTTCGGGAATGATTGATAGGGAGTTCTGAGCCATTCTCAACCCCTCCTGAAGCAGTAGCATTGCTCAGGCTCCTGTGGTTGTAGCAATTGTTTTGTTGCTGTGGTTAATAAAGGTAAATTACCTGCTGTCAGAAATCCATAACCTGTCATTCCTTCAGTGAGGTTATGCCAGGTGTGTGCCTGGAAGAGGAGCTATTTATTTGAATACAGAAGTTGTTTTAAGTCAGTTAAACATTCAAATTCTCTAATTTGCTAGGAACTGAAGGTATTTTGCATTTGGGGGGGTAAATAGATCCACTTTTGGTCTCTGGCTGCTATACCTTGTTAAGAATTGGGTGTGTTTAATTTGTAATTAAGTAATACTTAAATGTGTCAACTTGTCATTCCTTCTGGGACTGTTCTATACAAAAGGTATGTTACAAAAGCATATCCTTAGGTTTTGTGTGGAAATTCTTAGTAATTGTTTTTTCACAGACTTAACATTTAAGGTTTTGTTTTGTGAGTTAAAATGGAAAGACTAAGTCCTTCTGAGACAAGAACTGCTTCTTAGGCCTTGTATTCTGCTTTTCATTCACTCGTTTTAATGAAAAAAGGCCAAATTAATCAATTTAATGACTGCATAGCTGTGTATGTGCATTGAAGTTATTAATAATTCCTAATGCTTTCAATCTTCCTGCATATTTTTTGTATATTTCATAATTTGATTTAATTTAACAGTTACCTTCCAAATAACCCAACTGTCTTTTTTGTTTTTACCTGAGAAAGATAATGTTGTTTTGTGCTGAGTGTTCTCATGGTTTTAGCAAGGATCTATTCCCTTTAAATTTGACTGAGCATCCAAAATGGCACAGATTTAGGATACCTCCTGTTTGCAGTTCCATGCATTCCTTCAGGACTAGGACATGCATGTGCTGACTAGGCTGTTGTGCTGGTGCTGGGCTGGAATTTGGGATCACACCTGCACCCCTGTCCATTTGGAGGACTCTCCAGACTTTTCTCTTTCCCTCTGTCTTTGTCCTACCATGTTTATTTCTAGTTCATCTTATTTCTCACAACAGGGACAATGTGGAATGGTCAGAAGAGCAGGAAGCCAGTGCCAAGAGTAAAGTTCAAGAGAACAGCTCTCAACTATTGCCACAAGATAAACAAGGTACTTTTGGAGAGTATCCTCATGGAGAGTCTTGGCTTTGTGCCAGGAATGGAGCAGTCTGGCCAGAGCCACATCGAACATTGTCAATTCCTCACTTCCTCCTCTCCCAGTCACTCGGAAGGCATTAACACATATTTGATAATTGGAAATTGAGGAGGAGGAACTTTTCCGTTCTTAATTTACCTCTCTGTGATTCTTCCACCTTCACTAGAGACTCATAGTTGGGAGAGTCTGATTGGGTTGAGCTTCTTTGTCATGTTGGGTATGTTAAATACTTGGTGGTGTTCACTGTCAACAAACCTCTTTGAGTGTAAAGTTGTTGCCTCTGCTTACTTTTGCTCTTTCAAGCTTAACTGCTAGAAGCTAGTCTCTTTTTGCTGGCTTGCTGTGGAGTGAGCCCTGATCCAAGCTGATTTTCTCTTTAAATGGTCTGATAAAGTAGTGTCCCTATCTGTCTCTACAGAGTGAACAAACTGCATGTGAAAGTTTCATCAAAGAAAAATAATTTTATTTTGATTGTTTATCCTCAGACAGCAAAGGAATTCCAAAGTTGGGTGGGTTTTTTTGTTGTTTTTGTTTGTTTGTTTGTTTGTTTGTTTGTTTTTTAGATAAAGGATATTTATCAATCCCAAATGCAGAGTTTACCTGTCTCTGAATCAAGCTCAAGGTGCTCAACTCTGTGGTTAAGTCATGGTTGAAGCCCTTCTGAATTGATTAAAAGTGCATTTCCTCCACACCTTGTAGAGATCATCCAGTCCCTCAAATGATGGCGAAATGGTTCTTTGGTGTGATAAGAAATTTGTCTGATGAGGATCCGAGATCTAGGGTGGATCTGCTCCTTTTGTTCAAGTAAATTGAGGGTGTCACCCATAAGACGATGCTGAGCACTACTGGAACTATTGAGACACTTCCATATAGCTTCCAGTTGTGTTCACAATAGCAAATTTAATTACACCAAAGAGTAACCCTCCTAATTTCTTGGAGTCCTAGAAGTATCCAGCAGTTTTCCATTGTGATGCCCATTGTGTTGAGTTCATTTTAAAATCTGGTTAGCATTAAAGGGTGCTGTCTGTCATGCTTTGAGAACCCATATACAGCTAGGAATTTGTGGAGCAATTTGCTCTTGGAGCAGTTTGTCAGAGTTCCATGATGTATTTCCCAGTCTTAACAATGGAGGCCAGTCAAATGTTGATGGTTGCTATTCACTGGGAAGTATGTGGAGACAATGGGGTAGCTGGAAAGTAGGGAAAGCAGCCCAGGCAAATGTGCCTGAAGGTAGTTTGAGAATCAGGATGTCCAAGGAGGAGAACAAAGGGAGAGTATTGGTCATTATGGCTGTGTTATTCTGTGGACTTCTTCAGAAAGTCAGGATTTGTTCTGAAGAA
The DNA here is from genome assembly GCA_013396955.1 of Regulus satrapa. NCBI lineage: Eukaryota > Metazoa > Chordata > Aves > Passeriformes > Regulidae > Regulus > Regulus satrapa. Next base: position 146,234 of record VWZN01008003.1, read on the forward strand.
GGAAGAAAGCTCTGTGGTTATGTGGAAGATATATCTTCTGGCTGTGAAAAGAAAGAAGCNGTAAATAGATCCACTTTTGGTCTCTGGCTGCTATACCTTGTTAAGAATTGGGTGTGTTTAATTTGTAATTAAGTAATACTTAAATGTGTCAACTTGTCATTCCTTCTGGGACTGTTCTATACAAAAGGTATGTTACAAAAGCATATCCTTAGGTTTTGTGTGGAAATTCTTAGTAATTGTTTTTTCACAGACTTAACATTTAAGGTTTTGTTTTGTGAGTTAAAATGGAAAGACTAAGTCCTTCTGAGACAAGAACTGCTTCTTAGGCCTTGTATTCTGCTTTTCATTCACTCGTTTTAATGAAAAAAGGCCAAATTAATCAATTTAATGACTGCATAGCTGTGTATGTGCATTGAAGTTATTAATAATTCCTAATGCTTTCAATCTTCCTGCATATTTTTTGTATATTTCATAATTTGATTTAATTTAACAGTTACCTTCCAAATAACCCAACTGTCTTTTTTGTTTTTACCTGAGAAAGATAATGTTGTTTTGTGCTGAGTGTTCTCATGGTTTTAGCAAGGATCTATTCCCTTTAAATTTGACTGAGCATCCAAAATGGCACAGATTTAGGATACCTCCTGTTTGCAGTTCCATGCATTCCTTCAGGACTAGGACATGCATGTGCTGACTAGGCTGTTGTGCTGGTGCTGGGCTGGAATTTGGGATCACACCTGCACCCCTGTCCATTTGGAGGACTCTCCAGACTTTTCTCTTTCCCTCTGTCTTTGTCCTACCATGTTTATTTCTAGTTCATCTTATTTCTCACAACAGGGACAATGTGGAATGGTCAGAAGAGCAGGAAGCCAGTGCCAAGAGTAAAGTTCAAGAGAACAGCTCTCAACTATTGCCACAAGATAAACAAGGTACTTTTGGAGAGTATCCTCATGGAGAGTCTTGGCTTTGTGCCAGGAATGGAGCAGTCTGGCCAGAGCCACATCGAACATTGTCAATTCCTCACTTCCTCCTCTCCCAGTCACTCGGAAGGCATTAACACATATTTGATAATTGGAAATTGAGGAGGAGGAACTTTTCCGTTCTTAATTTACCTCTCTGTGATTCTTCCACCTTCACTAGAGACTCATAGTTGGGAGAGTCTGATTGGGTTGAGCTTCTTTGTCATGTTGGGTATGTTAAATACTTGGTGGTGTTCACTGTCAACAAACCTCTTTGAGTGTAAAGTTGTTGCCTCTGCTTACTTTTGCTCTTTCAAGCTTAACTGCTAGAAGCTAGTCTCTTTTTGCTGGCTTGCTGTGGAGTGAGCCCTGATCCAAGCTGATTTTCTCTTTAAATGGTCTGATAAAGTAGTGTCCCTATCTGTCTCTACAGAGTGAACAAACTGCATGTGAAAGTTTCATCAAAGAAAAATAATTTTATTTTGATTGTTTATCCTCAGACAGCAAAGGAATTCCAAAGTTGGGTGGGTTTTTTTGTTGTTTTTGTTTGTTTGTTTGTTTGTTTGTTTGTTTTTTAGATAAAGGATATTTATCAATCCCAAATGCAGAGTTTACCTGTCTCTGAATCAAGCTCAAGGTGCTCAACTCTGTGGTTAAGTCATGGTTGAAGCCCTTCTGAATTGATTAAAAGTGCATTTCCTCCACACCTTGTAGAGATCATCCAGTCCCTCAAATGATGGCGAAATGGTTCTTTGGTGTGATAAGAAATTTGTCTGATGAGGATCCGAGATCTAGGGTGGATCTGCTCCTTTTGTTCAAGTAAATTGAGGGTGTCACCCATAAGACGATGCTGAGCACTACTGGAACTATTGAGACACTTCCATATAGCTTCCAGTTGTGTTCACAATAGCAAATTTAATTACACCAAAGAGTAACCCTCCTAATTTCTTGGAGTCCTAGAAGTATCCAGCAGTTTTCCATTGTGATGCCCATTGTGTTGAGTTCATTTTAAAATCTGGTTAGCATTAAAGGGTGCTGTCTGTCATGCTTTGAGAACCCATATACAGCTAGGAATTTGTGGAGCAATTTGCTCTTGGAGCAGTTTGTCAGAGTTCCATGATGTATTTCCCAGTCTTAACAATGGAGGCCAGTCAAATGTTGATGGTTGCTATTCACTGGGAAGTATGTGGAGACAATGGGGTAGCTGGAAAGTAGGGAAAGCAGCCCAGGCAAATGTGCCTGAAGGTAGTTTGAGAATCAGGATGTCCAAGGAGGAGAACAAAGGGAGAGTATTGGTCATTATGGCTGTGTTATTCTGTGGACTTCTTCAGAAAGTCAGGATTTGTTCTGAAGAAGGAAGAAAGCTCTGTGGTTATGTGGAAGATATATCTTCTGGCTGTGAAAAGAAAGAAGCCCAAGTTTTCTTGGTTACCTTTTGAGGCTCCATAATTAGTCCCCTTGCAATTCAGGAGGTCCCTGATTCTATTCCGATCTTTGTGAACGGTTACTTTTGTTTACTCTTCTTTTGCAGAGTGAAGGGGTGAGTGTGGGTTTGGCTTTGAGGGTGTGCTTACTAAGGTGAGCAGAAAGTCAGAAGTCGTTATCAGGAAAGTCTCTGGAGTAATCTGGCTTGCACACCAATGGCACTGTGAGCTAATACCCCAAAAAGGGCCTGAAACAAGTATGATGTGAACATTTCTGGCTGAAAGTCTTACTGAAAAATTAACACGGTCGTATTTTCACTTAATTTTTTNGAATTTTTGTATTTATATTGTTACTGATCCTTTATTCAGGGCTTTGAAAAAACTGGGCTCCAGGGTAAATGAACTTTAAATAAAGCTTCCCCACATGTAGGGAAGCTCTTCAATAGCATCCAATAGAATTTCATACTAATGTAACAAAGGAAGAGCACAATGTCTTGTTCACCAGTGTACTGTGGCAAAAATGTGGGCAATCCAAAATGCCTGGGCTGGAATTTTGTCCCAGCATCTCAGGTAAGCATTCCACTGCAGTCAAGCTATCATGGGATCGTTGGAGATGAGCAGGAATCAGAATTTCTGTTTTTCTTAGGTGAAAGAGTGTTTCAGTCCCAGAAGCCTTGCATTTTCCTACTAGTACATGGGAGAAAGAAGGTTCAGGACAGAGCATGCCAGGGTTTAGATCAGTAGCACTTCTTCCACCATCAGCAGTCATTGACTTCTTCCATGCTAATAGTGAACTGGCCTGGCCCTGCTTCACTGTGACCTACAGTGAGATCATGGCACAAACTTACTGCTTGTGTCTAGTATCAGACATTAAAGTTTCCTTCAGCTTGGGGTTTAAGAACCAGGCTTCTTAAAAGGAGAAAATCCTTGTAATTGAGGTAAAGAGATTATTTTTATATATAGGTCTTTGTGCTGCAGGGATAGATCCTACTAAAAATAGACACGACTGATTAGTGCGTCTTTGTTAAAACCATTTTTGTCTATATTTGGCTGAGGCTACATGTTTTTCCAGGTGTTCTGGGTTCATTTTAACTGTCTCACTTTGAAATAGTTTTATGTACTTCAGGAAGATTAATAAATTACCAGCAGTTCAGCTAATAATGCCCTCCAGTCATTTTTATTCAGTAATGCACTTGTTGCCATGCAGAGATGGTTGAGGATTCTTACTGGAGTGGACTTGTTATTGGAATGCAATTAGGATTTCTGGCCATGGATGTTAATGTCTCTAGGTGATTCCAAGCCTAGGAAGCCTGTTCCAAGAGATAGGATGCTATAATTAGATGGGATTTCCCAGGACAGAGAACTCATCACATGGATGAAGTCATAGAAAGTCGCTTGGATTTGTAGCTTCCTGTGGAAGAAATAATTCCCCTAGATTGTACTTGGTCTGAAATCTTTGAAAGTGTGTGGAAATAAGTTTGCAAGTGACTCAAGTTTCACTTGATCATGGCTTTGTAAGAGCTATTTCAGCTCTCTGTAATACTCATCTTGCTCCTGGAATGACCCAATTTGTGATACTCTGACACACACAGAACTATGGAAAGCAAAGTTATCTGGACTGGACTGCAACAAAACGTGGAAAACATGCTGTCCTGTTACCTGGAGGATTGCATAAATTCTAACTTATTGCATAAATTCTAAATTCTAATTCTAGCGAGCTTACTGCCTCGCCTGGAGAGTTGACTAATTTTTTGTTTCTCCACCTAAAAGTAGGAACAGTGTGTTTCTCCAGGCAGCTCTCACAAAATTCCTTAGGAGTTGTGCTTGATACTTTATGTCACCAGGCTCCAAATTAATTGTTCCAGTGAACTGAATGAGTTAGTGTTAGAGATGGAAGTAAAACCTGGATTTCTTCGTTCTAGTCTCCTTCACAAATACTTTTTCTCTTGCCACCTTCCTTTAAAGCCTACCAGGAGACAGAGTTTCCTCTTCTTTCTTTTTCCTTTTTAAGTCCTAACAAAGTGACTGAGGACATAGGCTGAGTGTTTATGTGGGATTGCAAATTTAAATAAAGGTGATTTTTAGTCAATAATCTTACTTACTACAGCAGGTTGGTGCAGTGATATCTGCAGTGATCCCTCACTCTCTGAACTGATCAAACCCTGAGACCACCTGATTTGATGCTTGGTGATGTTTTTGCTTGTGTTCACAGAGGAATATGAGGTGAATGCTAAGAAATACTGGGATGACTTCTATAAAATCCACGAAAATGGCTTCTTCAAGGACAGGCACTGGCTGTTCACTGAATTTCCTGAGCTAGCACCTAAGAGGAACTCAAGTCAAAATGGAGTGCATGGATTTAGTAACACAGAAGAATCCAACAGTGAAGGGCTGGGAAGCTGTGAAAATGGCCATTGCTCATTGGAAACCAAGACAGAGAGTCAGTTAAACCTGATAAAAAGCCCACCTGGGGGCAACACAGAGGAGTTGCCTGCACAGAAGCACAGTGAGATGAATCAGAGTGATGGAGATTACCCAGGATCAGCTGCATCTTACCGTATATTAGAGGTAAGAGCTGTAAGTCAGTCAATCCTCAAAGCTGCCCTTGTGTCAGTGTGACTGGATCATAAAAATATGTATCACTGCCAAACAGCAAGGGAGCGGATGATTGCGTTCCGTCAGTAAAATGCAAAAATCAGTGGGCAGTTTAGAACTGAACTAAATCTGTTCAGATTCTTTTGGTTCAGACTCTGAATTGGCAGAGCACAAGGACCATAAGAAGTTTACAAGCTTAAAAGCTGAACTATTGCTATCAGATGTTCAAACAAACCTTTAAAAGTCATCTTTTGAAGAAGCTGATTTCTTCTACTCTATGAAGCTTTCCCTTGTGTTCTGGTGTAGGGCAAATTTGGGAGGAACCTTTCAAAGGGGTCTCTCTAGAATGCAGATTCAAGTGGCCTCTCCCCCTACTGGTTAGGGAAAAGATTTCCTCTGCGAAAAGTGGGAAAAAACTTAGTTTATTTAACAAGCAAAATATTCACAAGCATAAAAAAGGAACAATATTAATAAAATCTCTTGCTGTTTTGAAGAGGTGGCAAATTCAGAAAGTTCTTGTCAAGGGGTGTAACTCGGCTTGCTCAGTCTCTATCAGTCCCTCCGGCACTGGAAAATAGTGTTCCAGGCCCCAGTGGGCCACAGGTGTGGACTCTCAGTGTTTTTTCTGGATTTTCAATCCAGAGCAGGGCTGATCAAGAAAAAGAAAAGCTACAGTCCAGGGAACTTCTCTGCCTCAGCTAGCTAAAAAAATCTAACTAAAAGGCAAAGGAGAGCTCTCACCCACTGTCTGTGCTGCAGACAACACAGTCCATGAGAAGGAATGTGTGGGGGGCAAGTGCAGTTTCTGAAAACAAACTCTGCTTCTTCTCTCCCCCTTCACTCTCAGAACCAGTCTTGAAGGTGCAGAACTTAATATTCAGCAAAAACAGAGCAGATGACTGGGAATACAAGCATCATATAGTCACTCTAGGACACTTTGTCATTTATCTTCTGCATGTTTGTGCTGATTTCTTTTTGCCTTGGCAGGTATGAAGTCAAGAATGTAAAGATGCTCTTGGGTTTGTTTGTTAGGGATAGCAGGGAATCCCAGACTGATACAGGCTTTGTCTCAGAGAAGTTTGTGGCAGTTATAAATATTGGACTGCTGACAGCTGGTTGTGAACTTTTCCTCTGCCACTTCTAGTTGTTCACTGTAGATATTGCTGGATTTGTTTCATACTTAGTATTATATGAAAATCTTGCCATTCCTAGGAGACTTAGTATGAACTGTCCTTGTGATTTTTTAAATTTAATCTGACACTTTTAAGATTTCTTCAGACCTCAGTGTTCTCTGCGTGCCTTTCTGATCTCACCTAAGCACTTTAACTAACATCTGTCACTGCAAACCCTCTGTGGTGTTTTCTGCTCAGTCTGTTTCAATTTTACTGATTCTTTAAATATTCAGAGGCCAATTGCCCTAATCCAGTTGTGCGAGCCATCATCTCTTCAAATGGGAGCAAGCAGAAGGAATAATTAGAGTAAAGCAAACTTAACTTTTCTATTGCTCTGATTTTCTATGGAAGTGAATGTAACTGATCCATGACCTTTGCCAAGTGCTTCAGTGACTCATACTGGTTGTTATGCTTGAGATTCCAGCAAAAACAGCTTTCAAAAGAGTAACAATATATAGCTTGTTAAGATTTTGACAAGAACTTGCTTAATGGTTTCCCATGTATGTAATCCCGTTCCTTAGACTTTAACACACTCAGATCTTGCAGGGACACTTAAGAATGGTCATTGCCATGCTCAGCTTTACTCATGAGTTGCTCTTCGTTCCATGGCTGTAGAGAGATGATTGAAAATTACCTGCATGGGCATACTGAAGTAATTATTTTCATTATATATATGTGTCTGCTCTGTTTATGCAGGTTGGCTGTGGGGCTGGGAATACAGTCTTCCCAATTTTACAAATCAACAAGTAAGTAATAACAGAAAGTAAATTACAACAAGTAAAAAAACAGAAAATGGCTTCTCATTGCCAAAGGGCAGGGATAAATGGGATATTGGGAAGGAATTGTTCCCTGTGAGAGTGGAAAGGCCCTTGTACAGGGTGCCCAGAGCAGCTGTGGCTTTCCCATTCCTGGAAGTGTCCAAAGCTAGTTGGACAGGGCTTGGAGCACCTTGTTTTAGTGGAAGGTGTCCCTGCCCATGATAGGGGTGGCACTGGATGATCTTTAATGTTCCTCCCAACTCAAACCATTCTGGCATTCTGTGAAGTAATTCTCAATAGGCTTTTACCTGCATGAGACACCAGCCTCTGAAAAACAATTGGAAAAATGTTTAATGTGTTCCTAGTTTAGATAATTTCAGAGGAAAGCCAAATGCAAATAGTATCTTTGCCATCTGCAGCTTCATGTTATTGTGTTTTGAGCTTAGAAGCCCTTGATTTTAGATCCAGAAGGAAAAAGTCAGTTCTATATGAGAATAAGGGGCATAAAGGAGCAATGGAATCCACCAGATTTTGCACAGAAACTAAAGCCTGGGATTTCTAAACTTTGTGCATTTGAAACACTCCTTACTTCCTTGATATAAATGATGAGTTTCTTTGATTTATTGCAGTGACCCAGGCCTGTTTGTTTATTGCTGTGATTTTTCTACAGCAGCTGTGGATCTTGTCCAGGTAATCTCAGTGGTGACTTATGAAAATGTGGGAAGTATCTGGGGCCAACTGCCCATTAATACAAATCTATCCCAGCTGCCAGTGACTCTCTGGCTGTGCTGGCAGCTTTCTGGTTTTAGCCAGCCCTGATGCTGATCTTTGCACTGGGAAATCTGGAAAATGAGCCATCAAAGATTGTACAAATTAAGGAAGTAAAAGTTCTCAAAATGTCACATTGGCAGCAAACAAGTCAGCCAGATTTTCTTCCCTTGTGGTTGGCAGTACTTTTCTCAATACAGAGTTTTTTTAGCTGAGTAACTTGAAGACAAACTCAAACCTTGAAAACATTTAGGCTATTTTTTAACAGGAACTGAAGCTGGTTTTGATCTGTGTGTGTGTTATTGTCACCACAGTTCTGGGAACACAGTCTGATTGCTTCTGCACAGGCAGCTAAAGAGGGATCATGCTTATGGAGCAGGAGGCTGGAATTTAGTCAAAGGACAAACACCACTAATAAATTTTAGGTCAAGGCAGAACTGAGAATATATAAAGTATCAAATGCAGTCAGTCACTTTTGAGATGAGAGGGGAGCATAGCACCAGAGTCAACATCTATTTCCTCCTCTGGATGTGACACACGCACTGTTCATAGAGGCTTCTGCAATCTGTAGCAGCAGCTTTAGAAAAATATGCAACTTCAAAAAGATGTCTAAATCTGATTTTTAAGACTGTAACTTTAGGCAACCAAGTTTGATTTTTGGGGTTTAGGGAATATCTGCTTGTAGGTGAAATGAATATTGATTTCAAAGATGCAGAGAGGTGCCCTGTGTAAAGGTTTCCAACTTAGCAGTATAAATCTCTCACTTCTTACTGCTGTTAGTGGAATTATGACCTTAAAATTGTGATAAACTGAATCCAGGTTGGTGGTTTTTTCAGTGCTGATTGTCTGAATATAACAAGACCAAAGATCTTTGAAAATATCCTACATGTAAATATTTTTCCACATTTCACACCTGTTCCTTGCCTAACCAAGGAGCAAACCTGACACCGGAGTCCAGTGGGGCTGAAACATATCTCTGGAGACACCTCTTGATAATACAAAAGTTAAAATACTCCATATAATACTAATAATCCATATAGTCCAGCTAATACTGAGATCAGGGTCTGCTATTAATGTTCTTAATTTCTCTCCCTCAAATGCAGAACAATGCAGAATATGATACTTCTCGCTGCTTTGCATTTGTCCATGACCTGTGCAATGACCAAAGTCCTTTCCCAATGCCAGAGGAGAGTCTTGACATTGTTATTCTTATCTTTGTCCTCTCAGCAATTCTCCCAGAGAAGTAAGTTTTAATAATTCCTTCTGATTGTAGAAGATAATTCTTCTAAAAAAGTTCTTTAATAATCTCCTATCAAGGAAAATTAAAGTTTGTTTTGTTTTGTGGTCCACTTTTCCATAAAGCCTCAGAAAATTAAATTTGCAGGTATTTGCTATTGCTGTTGTAACCAATTCTGGCAGAGGACAGGGTGATTTTAAGTGGTTGTAGCTGATTACTGGGGTCACTGTTCTGAGCCCCAGCCACACTGAGCACTCACTTTGGAAAGTATTCTGCTGGATTTTCAGGCTCAGAGGGTAGATTAATTTCTCACATGGGAGGTGGCAAGAAGGAAGGGTTCAGGTTCAGAAAAAAGGTAAGGAAAGTGCTCTGGTCGTATTGGGATAATTGTTAAAACTTACGCTAGTCTCTCTTTTTGTTCCCTTAAGTTTTACTTCATAACACTTCTCTTCAAGTTCACTTATTACTTGTTTCACAGAAACCAGTGGAGATCCTTTTGTAATCAGTAAGAGAGAGGAGTTAATCCCTGCTGTGGGAGGATGACATCCTTGTAGGAAAAAAAGCAAAATCAGGGAATGTCAAAAAATAGAGGTCAAATAAAATCAACCCACCTGGCTCTGGGAGAGCTCAGAATGCTGTTTGCGTTGGGTAGCTCCTGATATGAACTTGTATATGAACATGTAGAGCTTTAGTCCATCTTTTTGGAAGGAAACAAGCATAATTTTGCAGTGTATTGAGCACTCCTGGTTTGTTCTTCTTTCAGGATGCAGTGCATTGTGACCAGACTGAGTCGCCTTCTGAAACCAGGGGGAATGATCTTGTTACGAGATTACGGTCGTTATGATCTCGCCCAACTTCGGTTTAAGAAAGGTATTTCCTTTCCTCTGGGAACACTTGCCCCATCGCTAGTATATTCTGCTTCTCTGGAGCTGTGTCTACCCTGTTTGGAGGCAGTTCATTGATTCTCCAAAGCACAGTGTGTGTTGGAGAAGGGCCTGTTGTTGGATGGCAATTACCGATTTTTAAATGGTGATTGTTTATATCCGTCTTGCCTTAGGTCAGTGTCTGTCTGATAACTTCTATGTGAGAGGTGATGGCACCAGAGTCTACTTCTTCACACAAGGTAGGAGGCCAGAAACATCAAACATCTGACCATCAAAAAAATCCCTCTTGACTCTCCTCACCATTTCTTGTCCCTGTGCCCTCCTGATTGGCCACTACTCTTTCCAGCCTCTTTCTTGGAGCACTGTGAAATGTTAAGTATCTCCCAATTAAACAGTGACCTGGGCTTGTCAGCTTCTGGTGCAAGCATAACATGGTCAATTCCTTGGTGGAAAATCCTTTAAGAGGAAGACTGGTGTTTGCTACCCTGGGAGGGGTGGGATTGGAGGAGCTCTCCTTGTATATTGGCTGCAGATGATGGAGGGAGATGGATACCACTTAGCGGAATTTCCCTTAATTTTTTCTGCTCTCCTATAAGGAGATCAGGAGGGTGGGGTTCAGCACGGAGCTGAGGCAGCCCCTCCAGTTCTGCTGCTGCTTGGTGTTAGCAGCAGTTGTTATTCTCCCAGTTTATCACTAGCTGCACCTCCAGTCCCTCCACTACAGGCTCCTGTGCACAATCAATTCTAGAGCAGTGGCACAACTGAACTGTTCCCCACTACACAAGTCTTGTTTGGCACAACAAAATTAATGTTTAATGCATGTTTGGCAAGCACCTCACGATGGAAAGCATCTGATAAAGGAGCACAGGCTGAGACCTGTCAGGCTTTTTGTACAGAAACTCCAGACAAACCATGTGCTCTGGAAGTAAGCTCTGCTGCTCAGCAGGACTGGGGCACTGTGAAACTTACTTGCCTGCTCAGGAATACCTGCCAATGGAACTGTTGAAGTCTTAAGGGCTCTTAGTGCTTTAATTGTACCCCAGAAGGGTGTGGGTTTTAAGGATTTTTTTTTTTCATTCACAAATTCAACCTTAATGAATCCCATTCCCCTCCAGCCTAGGCAGCACAGATCTTACTGCCACTATTTAAAAGCATAGGTCTGATCCTGTTCTTTGCTCTTGTGGACTCTGAAATTCCTCTGGGCAGGGGGAAGGAGTGGCTCTGTTCCAGCTTGCCAGAAGATGCTCTTTAATTGGTTACTAGAAGCAGTACCCATGTTTGGAACTGCTGCTGTTTCCTTTGTCAAGTCTCTGTAGTTGTAGGTGTACTCCAAATAATTAATTCCTTCTTTGCTAGAAAAGAAACTTGAGAAACTGTGATGTTAAACTCCCCTAGTAAAGTAGTTAAGTCTTATTTGATCATTTGCCTGACAGGGTGAGGCCATGGGTTTCTTCTGGCCCATCTTTCAGCTTAGCTTAGCCCTCAGTGTGAGCAGGTATCAGTCAAAGAAAAGTGATGGTCTCCTCAGTCTCCTTCTCTCTGCTTCCAGATGAATTAGATCATCTGTTCACCACAGCTGGACTGGAGAAAATCCAGAATCTGGTTGATCGGCGATTGCAAGTGAACCGTGGAAAACAGATGACGATGTATCGGGTGTGGATCCAGTGCAAGTATTACAAACCCACCACCCTTCAGCCATGAGGCATATGGACTTTGGGCTGGAGCTTCTTCATCTTCTCCTGGTGACATGTGTGTGATGCAGTTCTGCACACCCAGGACCTCAGTGCCTTCTACCATGCCAGGAATCATGTCAAGTGAGTTTTGCTAAGGACTAATGCCCTGAGAGTAGAGCAAGCAGTATTTTAGATGTCGTAGAATCAGAATATGCTGAGTTGGGAAGGATGCATGAAGATTAAGTCCCACTCCTGGCCCTGCAAGGACACTCCAGCAATCCCACCCTGTGCCTGAGAGCATTGTCCAAACTTCCTTGAGTTCTGGAAGCCTTGGGCCATGACCATTCCATGAGGAACTTGTTCAGTGCCCAACCACCCTTTGTGGGAAGAACCTTTTCCTTTTATCCGGCCTAACCCTACCTGCACACAGCTTCAGCCATTTCTTTGAGTCCTATCCCTGGTCCGAAGAGTGAAGAGATTGGTTCCTGTCCCTCAGAAGGATGTTGAAGATCCCAGTGAACTCTGACGTCAGCCTCTTCTCCAGCTGAACAGACCAAGTGCCCTCAGCCCATCCTCATATGGCTTCCCCTCAGGGCCCTTCACCATTCTCATGGCCCTTCTCTGGATAGTCTCTAGAGGTTTAATGTCTTTTTTATGTCATGGTGCCGAAAACTGCCCCCAGCGCTTGAGGTGAGGCTGCCCCAAAGCAGAGCAGGACACTCCTTTGCCTGACCAGGAATGCTTTACTGGATGCTCCCAGGACACAGATGTCCCTCCTGGCTGCCAGGGCAATGCTGACTCAAGTTCAACTTGCCATGGACCAGGACTCCCAAGTTCCTTCCTGCAGCTGCTCTCCAGCCTCATTTCCCAGTCCATCCACATATCCAGGGTTGCCCCTTCCCACATGAAAAATGCAGCACTTACCCTTGTTGAACTTCCCATGACTGGTGATTGTCCATTTCTCTGATTTGTCAAGGTCTCCCTGCAGTCCCTCTCTGCCCCTGAGAGGCTTGACAGCTCCTCTCAGTTTAGTGCAGACAGCAAACTTAGTATTCCTTCAAGTCCTGCATCCAGGTCATTAATGTGGATGTTGAGGAGCACAGGCTTAAGAAGGGAGCCCTTTAATAGTCAGGTTACTGGTCTGAGTTTTAAAAATCATTTAAATTAACCTAAGGGATATGGTCATGGTGTCTTACAGCAGCTGAGCAGGTTGAGTAGTGACTTGCTCATACTCTGGATTTCCACATGAAACAGGAGAGCTCTGACCTTTTCTCTTTTTTGTGTACTCTTGTCTTGGGAACAAACATACAAAGGATAAATCTGCTCTTCTCTGCAACTGCTCACTGATATGAATCCCTTGGCTAGCTTATCTTGTGCAGCTATTTCCTAATCATTCAGATGTGTGCCAATCCATGAGTTAAAATACATTGATCTGAGGGCAGGAACTGAGACTATGTGAGTCTCTCTGTACCAGTTTTCCCTGGATGCCTCAAGTTGTGGAGATAACCTGTGGAGAAAGCAAATGGTGCTGCTCTGTCCTCTCTGCCCACAGGAATGTCCTCCTAGGGAGCTAGCACACAATAGCTCAGGTGGTATAAATTTCTCTTAGGCAGGGTTCAGTTTTTCAAAAGTTTGGTGCTGATGCCGGCTTTGGGGCACCTTCAGAGTGCAGCAGATTAGAAGCAGCTAACAGGACCACAGTTTATAAATAATTACCTGCTTTTTCTACTGGCTGTAGCTCCTGGGTCACAAGCTGCCCTGTCATAGTGATGTGCTAAAACCAAGCAGATGAGACACTTTCTTTGATGTGAAATCTGCAGAATGCTTAATTTTGCACTCTTGTTTAATTTCTTAGAGGAAGCCAACACTGTGGCTTTCAGAAGGTATTTCCCTGTCTTTGACAGCAAATACCTTTTATCTCAGCCTGTTTTCTTCTGTTATTTTTAGGGTGTGGCATGACAGGTATTAGAATAAGTTTCATGCTTTTCAGTGGTGGTTTCATTCATATAAATCAGGCTTGCAAAACCTCATTGCTTGTGTGAGCCTGGGCCACCATTAGGGAACTACAATTTTCTTCTCCTGTTACAAGTCTCACTAGTGCCTGTCCTTTAGTTGAAGAAGAAAAAGCCTTGTCTGGTATCTCTTGCCTTATTTTAGTTCATGAAGCACGTGTTGTATGTGTCTTGCTGGGTGAAGCACAGTTCCCCTGTATTTTGTTAGCCGGACTTAGCCAGACATTTGTATTTGGAGCTTGACATTGTCACCTCTAGAGCCACATAGGTTATGAGATAACTGTTGTCTTGAACCGGAGGAGAGAGTGTGTTCTAGTTTGAAAAAAAACCAACAGGACATCCCAGGTCGGAACTACAGTTAAATAGGAAAATTAAAGGCAAGAAACACTGGCTTAACTTGACAGAGTCAGAATACAGCCTGACACTCTCTCTGTCAGTCAGGGTGTTGGTAGCAGTCTGATTCAATGGTGGCTGCAGTTGTGGAGTGACAGATATTGTTCTGTTGAAGCAGTGATCCTGTTTAAGGGTCTGGTCTTCCTCTGACAGTCCCCTTTATTACAGTGATGGTTATATAGCTCTTGTCCTCTGGAAATCCAGTAGTTAAGATTGCCTGTGGTGTTCCAAATATCAAATTATATGCAAGTAGGAATGCTTGGTTCCTCCCCCTGGGTGGAGCATTTCACAGTGGAATGATGTAATTTTATGAGTCATGCAGTAAGGCCTTGATGGCTTATTAGAAAAGATATATCCCCCTGAGGGAGTTATGAGGGATGTGTCATGGAAGAGATAAAGAACACTGTTCCACCTGGTTTTAATAACTTATGAAGATGGTGATAGAATACATACTTCTGGTTACATCCTACATTGTAACCAAAGACCAGAGGTAAAAAGCTGAGGAAATGTCATTGCTGGTTTTGGAGCTCCTGCAGGAGCTCTGGAGAGATGGATCAGGAGCACCCTGGGATTTGAGAAGCATTGGAAGAGACTGGACAGTATTTCCTCCTGGGCATGCAGCAGTATGATGAGTTCCTAACTTCCACATCGCTATGTCATCCTGCAGGTGTTGCTTTCTCTGCTACCTGAAGGCTTCTGGGTCAGGACATTTCAGCTCTCCCTGGGAAAGGTAACCCAGGGAATCGATTCACACCACAAAGGCAGTGCTGGGGCAATGGAAATGCACCATTGCTTTTTTGTGTATCTGTTTCTTTTAAATAATGTTGAATCAAATCAGAATATTTTTTTGTGGGGGGGAATGGGAGTCAAATAACCGAGAATTCTTGTTCAGTTTGTTGTAGTATATCTTCTAAAAGGCCAAGAACTTTTCCACCATCTGCAAATGAAACAGGAGGCGATAAAGCATGTCCCTTCTGAGTCATGTTTGGCTTCTCCTGAGCACAAGCCTGACCCACCCCAGAAGCTCTGCAGTCTAAACCTATGAAGTCTGGTTCCCTGGCAAAGCTGAGGCCTCAGGCAAGGTCTAGGCAAAACGCAGCTCAAGTTACCTGGCACTAGGTGAACAAGCTGGAGTCTCCTCAGCTTATCCAGGCACACAGTTAGGCTTAGCAAGGACGCTGTAAGCATTGGACCTGACATGACTCGTGTAACCACCTCAGTGATAGATCTCCTGTGTGTTACTGGGGCCTCAGGCAGTTCCCTGGGGTCCTCTCCCTCTTGGTCCCTGAAGGAAGACCTCCTCCTGTGACAGCTTTATCTCCCTGCAAGAAAAATTACTGGGGTACACAATCAGCATAATTTGTGTGAATTAAAGTAATTTGAGAAATGCCTTATTAATCATCCAAAGGTTCATAAGCAGTGCAGGAAAATATGGTTTTAATTAGAAACATGATTTATGTAAAGTTGATAGACTCCCCTTTAAATTCTAATTCCTGAATGGGAGAAAATGAAGGCTTATTTAACTTGGGCTTCAAACAAAAACTTGTAGCTCTGTGAGCCTGGAGTCATTGAAGTGACTCTTTGCCTTAATGTTCTTAGTTCTGCTGGAGTATTTAAGCAGTCACTCAGCAGTGCTCTTGCTGGGCAGACATGCTTTTGTTTCCTGTCTTCTTAGTGGTGTTCAGAAAGCAGCAAGTTAATGGCCTTGAATTGAGCCAGGCCTCCTACAGACAGATACTGTTTGAGCTTCCTTAACTAATCCCTGCCAGCTCCTATTCTCTCAAAAGCTGCTGCTCTCCTGCCACTCCAGGCCTTGCCTCCCACACAACTCTGCTCAGGTACCTTGGTCCTGACTTGCAGCAGCTCCTGCCATTCCCACCCTGGGCCTGCTGAGCAAGCTAGGTTGCTCAAGATTTTCAGCATGTTCAAAGGAAATCTCCAAATTGACTCTTACCATGCTGAAGAGACAGGTTAAGTGCCATTAGTGTTTTGGGGTTTTTTTTCCCCCTCTTCCTTCTTAGCAGAGTAATGTTTACTCTAAAGCCTTTCTGAGCATTTCTGTTCTGCATTCCAAGTCTTGTGGTCTGTGGCTTACAGGCAATGCCAGCATGGCCTGATGAGCCTCCCAAGCAGGAAAGATGATTTCATAGTTCTTCACATGCACTGCCCTGACAATCTTGGAGCCAGGCATTGTTACTCTTTGGAAAATCTGGTCCTGGCTCTTGCCAGAAGATGGTGGATATCCTTAGAGATTCAAAGAATGTTTTGGCTGGAAGGGAACTTTATCATCACCTATTGATGTGACCCCTCACATAATCCTTTAATGTAGAGATAATGCCATCAAGTCTGTGACTTGGATTTGGACTTGGACTTCAGAAAGGACTTGGATCCAGCCATGGTGCTGAAGGCTCCAGTGAAGGGCAAAGAAACTTTTGCCTCCCCAGGTACAACATTTTTCTCAGAGCATTGTGGTTTTGCAGACAGGTGGGAACAGAGGATGTGATATGACCAAGGGGCTGGGAGGTATTTCTGATGCTGTCACTGCAAAATTAGGTAAGTTCTCTGCAAATTGGAGCTTTCACAGCATCTTCCTGACAGCACAGCAAGGTGAGAACAGCAGTCATCCATAGTGATTTGGATTGTTACAACACTGGTCATCAAATCTTATGACCAGGAGCATGTGAGGTCAGACACAATTATTTTCTCTCCCAAATAATTCTGCTCTGCCTTCTTTGGGTATGCCACTACCATTTCTAGTCTGCAGTGAGTTTTAGAGCTCTGGGATAAATGAGACCTGATTATTTTCATTAGAAGAGAGTTGTGAGCAGAGGGAACCTCCCTGTGCACACACCAGCAGGTTTTGGCACTGCATCATAATGAAAGCTGGAAGAGCTTCTTTCTGTGCATTGGCATTGGGATGAGCCCTGGCTTGTCCCCACTGGATTCCTACAGGAATTGCAGACCCAAACGGAACTGTTTTTCCTGAGCACTACTGAAAGAAGCACGGGCTTCACTGCCTAGAAGTGAGGATAGGGCTGCAGGGATCAAGTTATTACAGGATTTGGGGACCATCCTTCCATCTCTATAAACACATGCGATGGGAAACTGAATCGTGCAGTCTTTGTTCTGATCAGTCAGCAGGCCCTGATTTATCAGTCAGAGAAGTGCCACCATTTTTGGTTTGTTGTCATATCCAGGAAAATAAATCCATGAGGGAGGATGCCATAATCAGGACCATTTTTGCTATTGTAACTATTCCTCTTCCTTGATGGGGGTGCCTGGCACACATCCTTGTGTATAGTGTCCCTAGACACTGACTTCAACAGAAGTTCTAATTTTAACTGTTTCAGCGCAAGATAGTAATTAGCAGAAAAACGAGGATTTTTTTGAAGGACCCTCCTGCAAAGTGAGGTGCTCTGGAGGAAAAGGAGTTGTCAGCTCTGTGTTTAACCAGCAAAGCTCTGGAGTTTGTGCTTTTAGCTCTCACTGAAGGCAGTAGATTCCTGTGTTTAACTGCCTGGCTGAATGGGAGCTTGTGTTGCTTAAAAGTGGGACAAATTGCAGGAAATTACCTTTGTAGGCAGCCCTGAGTGCTAATCTGAACTAAGTAGGGTACAGTATGAGCCAGAAGAGCTCAAGCCAGGCCTGGACACTTGGCTGGAACACAGGCAGGGAAAGGCAAGGGAATCTCTGCTTTTCCCTACTGCCTAGGGATTGTAAGCATGGCAGTTGTCATGCCAGTGAAGGCTTTTATTCTTGGTCTTTGACCCACAATGGGATGAGCAGGAAATGGCAGCAATTGGCAAGCAATGATGGCAAAGCTCACTGGCAAGTCTTACATGTCAGCACCTGCCAGCAGCTCCCAGCCTGTTGGCTGTTTCTAGGAAAGAAGAAAATCCTGGTGAGGTTTGGACCCCACTGTTCTAAACTGTGCTCTCTGGTGTTAACACAACCCCAAAAAGCCCTAACTGTAAGCATCAACATAGCATGGGAATAGCATCTTGATTTTGGGGTGGAGTGTGACTGCTGTATTCATGTTGTCTTTGCTGTACAAAGGACCCTTGTAGCTCTTGCAATTTCATGTAAGGTGGAAGTTAGGGAGTTCCAGGGAGGGTGGAGATCTTTGGAATATGAAACCAACTTTCAGCTTCTGTGAAGCGGGAAGCTGCTGTTGGCAGTTCCTGGCCGCAGGGGCCAGGCTCATACCTCCTGCTATGTTTGGAACACAAAGGGATCTGCTCAGGTGTAAGGAGAGAGGTACTACCCTTCCCCAGGGTCACTGGATGTTGCTTTCCTCATTTGGAGATTAAATTGCCTATCTCCCCTCAGATTCTTTCTTCATCCCTGGGACCAGGCTCAAGGCATGCTGCATATCCCCCTCACCTGGGAAGCAGTACCTGGACAGGGCCACCTCACTGCAGTCTGTGAATACACAGCCACATGGCTTTATTCCACATTCAGTGCCCAATGGTGGATGTGAAGAGATTACACAGAAAACTAAATCTGTCTTTTTCACAACTGCAAGCGACTTCTTCCCTACTGAGATGAGCCTCGTTAGGAAGGTTGGAATGTATTTGCAGGCATTCACAAAGAAGCTGAATATACTTAGAAAAAAGTGTGTGCAGTAACTCTGGCTTTACAATGATATGTTGATTTAATTTTCCTCTTACACAAATCTCAGACTAGTTTGTCTAATTAAGGCTTTCCAAAGCTCTGTAAGTAGTGTTATGTGTAACAACTAAGGCACGGACTCAGACTGGCATGACTCTGAATCGTTTATTCAAAGAAACGAGCTGGTTTTATACACTTCTTCATGACACGGTATTTCCTTCTCCGGTAATTCTCACTAAGACCTATCACACACAGCCATGCCAGCAGCGCGCTTGCTCAGTGTCCTTCTATGGCGTGACCACACCTGGTGCTCACCGGCTGTCAGCGTGGGGCAGGCTTCTCCCTGCAGGGCTCTGCCTCGAGGCACCTCCTCCCCTCTACAGCAGGGGAGACAAACTTCTCTGTGCCGCCACATGCTTCTTTGTGCTCCAATGTGCTTCTGCAGGTGCATGCCACAGCCTGCAACTCAACTCCATCCCATCTCTTCCCACAGTTTTGTCCATTTTATGCAGGACAAAGAGAAGCAGCAGGCAAACCCTGTTGAGAATAAAGTCTTCTGGTAGTCTGGGAATCCCGTAGTGAGTGAGGACAGGGAAGGACTTGCTGGCACATTCTGAAAAATCATATTGTTTCAGGTGCTTGCAGAATCCGCAGGTGTTTCCAGTACTGTGTGCTTTGGGAACACAGATGTGTGTTCCTTTCTTGCCTGCGAGGTTTGGTTATCCTCGGCCAGGCTGCGGAAGCTGCGCAGTTCCAGGTGCCTGCATGATTCCAGGTGTCTGCATTATTCCAGGTGCCTGCACACAACTGCCTTCCTTCTCCAGCAGCAGAACCCGCGTTGCCTTGGATCTGGGCTCTGAGGCCGCACATGGCTTGCTGCTTCTTGTGGAGACTGAGTGACCTGGATGCTTTCCTACTGGGTTTGGGTATCAAAGCCTCCCTAATGGGATACCTGAAGCTGTAGACAGAGGGAGGGGCAGGAACAACCTCAGAGATAAACTCCATTGTGTGAGAGGGTGGAGGCTCTCAGAATGGCCTCAGGAAGGAATCAGGCAATGGCATGTTATCTTTGGGGCACTAAAATACCGGTTTTCTCCCTAAGGAAAATGGAGAAAGACACTTTTCATGTTCCTAGTGTGGCAGAAGCCCTGCCCTTAGACAAGAATCCAAACAAGGGTGACATGTTTTGAATGCCCCAAGCCCAGAAAAATCTTCTCTGGCAGCCTGTGCCTCATTCGGTCTAACAGAATCTGCTGTGCAGACAAGGGTCGGCCTCTTCAGATTGTGATGCCTAAAGGTGACATCATTACCCTGGTGCTAAAATCTTTAAAAGCCTGTTGAGTGTTGTACTTTTGTGGGTTTTGGCTGGTTTTTTTTTTTCCTCCCAGTGCTATAAAATGTTTGGATTTGAGATCACTCATGCCAGTTTGAAAGGTTCAGGCTATTTGTTTTTCTCTAGTCCCCAGCTGCCTGTGTCCCAGTATCACTGAGAAATCTCAGCTCTTCTTTTGTCTACCTTTTATCAGTAGATTTCCAGACTTTGTGGCAGTACAGAAATGCTTGGCAAAATGCAGTTAGTGTATTCCACAAGCCTAGAAAGCAGAGGCAAAGAAAAGTCCCCAAAAACACATTAAAAAGATCAGAATGTTGACGGCTGACATTTTATCTTTTCAAAATTGAAGACAGAAGTAACTTGTTATGTGCTCTGTTAAAATCTCTATAAAATCTTACCAATTTCTGTCTTATCTAACCTGTAGGTTAGCAGAAAGGCTATGGTGGGAAAGCAGGCCTTGATGCTGTTTTGCTGAACATGCTGTACTTGTGGAGGGGATCTCCAAGCTCTGGGTGAATCCAGTGACAAAGAAAATGGCTGTGGCAGCCGAGATGTTCTTCAAAACATGATACAAGTGCTGTGTACTAGGGATATTACTGACATCTAAGGAGGCTGCGACACGAAGAGGAGAGCTGCTACAGCAGTAGTAATCAGTAGTAATCTGAGGCATTAACACTGGTTGATGGCAGACCTGGAGAACGGGATGTGCACAGGAGCGATCTGGCAGAGCTGATGATGGAGGAGAGCTAGCTTGTCCCCATGGATGAGATAATATTTGGTCAGGCATGTACATTGTTGCTCATAACCAGCTTTTCTGAAAGGACCAGAGCTCAGGGGCTCTTTAAAAGTTAATTTAAAAAAAAAAAAGGGAAAACAATAGTTGCATACATCACTCAGGTGTGGGCTGGAACCAGGAGTCTTCCTGCATTCTTTTGAATTCTTGGACATCCAAATAGTCTCTTGCTGGGCCAGAACATGAAGCACACAGAATTGCTCCCTAACTGTAATGGAGAAAATCAAGTTGAGGTAAACAGAATATTGATTTCTAACCTTACATTGTTTTAGTTTTGAAGCTTTATAAGCTTTTAGAAGTAGTATCTTAGAAGTTGACATTAGAATTTTTAATTGGATCAAAAAATGTCCTTTATGAAATGAACTTTTTAAATTTTCCAGCCACTTTGAAGAGCAAACCTTTCCCTGTAAGAAGAGAAACAAACTGACCTTTTCTGATGAAAAGTACATTCCAATAATTTGTTTTTTCTTACTAAAAACCAAACCAAAACAAAAAAACCCCAAACAATTATAAAAGCAAACAGTCCACACTAATTCTCTGCTGAGTCCAAACCTGGGGGATCAGTTTCCAGCAGAGAAGGTGTAATAAAAAATAGTCCAAGTGTGATGTGTCAACAGTGATAATTATATTTTTACCTGAGAGACCTTTGCTGTGTCAGGGAGCCCAATCTCAGATGTGCTGGCACAGCACAGTTGTACCAGGCTGGGCTGTGTGGTGCATCCCCTTTCAAAGCTGTGTCCTGATGGAGTGTAGGAGAAAAAAGTACCTACCTGTACTCTGCTGACAGCAAGTGGGATCCTTAAAGGCTGCTCTGAAATTCCTGCTTACAGCTAGAAATACATCTTGATGATTAGTTCTCTGTCTGTGCCACAAAGGGACCAGCTGCCATGTCTGGTGTGAGGTGCAGTTTTGGCATCTTGGAAAGGAAACTGCAGCTGAAACTGTTGCTCTGAGCTGCTCTTCAGAGGATGAAGGTGGAGGGAGTTGAGTGTGCAGCAGAGGAGCTTCAGGAAGGATATGACTACAGCCAAGGATGAGCTGCTGGGCATCCAGAAGCAGAGCTGAGCTAGCAGAGCCCTTGGACTGGAAAAACAAAAGGGCTGCCTTTCCAAAATATGCTGAAGGGGATGTGCCCCAGTCCTGAATTGGAAAGTGGGAAGAGAAGCCCCAATTATTTCAGAGGAATGCAGGGCAGGAGAGTGGGAGTCACAGGAGGATGGTGCTACCTCAGTTTATCTGTTCCTTATCAGATATCACCACCTCCTGTTCCAAACTGACCCAGAAGAGTCCAGGGTCAGTGGCCATGGGTCCTCTGTCAGGCATGGAACTCAAGGCCTGCATCAAGGGAAGTCTTGGAAAACATTCCTCGCTGCAGTGGATTCTCCAGAAGACTCTCTCTGGGGATTTGGTCCTGCTGGAAGGAAGGAGAAGAGGGGCACTGTGGGTCTGTGATTTCAGTGAAAATTACAGTGAGCAAACAACCACTGGAAAGTGACAGAGGTTTGTGGCTGCCCGATCTGTGAAATTGTCCAAGGGCAGGTTGGATGAGTTTAGAGCAACCTGGTCTGGTGGAAGATGTCCCTGGCCATGGTATAGGGTGGGATCGGATGGGCTTTGGGGTCCCTTCCAACATAAACCATTCTATGACAGCAAAAGTTTCTTCTGGTGGCTTACAGGGAAATACTGATGGCATTGTGGTACCTGGCAATGCAATCACTGGCAATGCATAGAGAAGGAGGAGGAAGTGCCCCGTCAAGCATTGTCCAAAAAGCACAGGAAAAATTAGACCAAAATTACCCCCATCACCCCTAAAACACAAAAGTGGGGGACAGTACCATAGATTGGGTGTTACTGGTGTCCAGTTCCTGCCTGGCACTCTGAGGGGGGTGAACTGCTCCCTTTGGAGCTGGAGGTGCTTCTAAGGGCAGAAGTCCAGAAGAGCTGGGAGGTTGAGTAAGTCAGTCCTTTTATTTGGTATAACAGCTCCCATAACTTCTCTCTCCACCCCAAATCAAACTGAAGTGTGCAAATGAAATTTAAGCCTTGAACAGTGTTCACTGCAAGTGGTCCTAATTAACGTTCCTTAAATGGGTGGAATTAGCTACCAGCTGATGGAATATTTACTCCAATATTTTTTCTTTTAAAAAAATACCTCACAATCCAACAGAGACACAAAGCACTATTTTTTAAAATAAATTTATTTATTTATTTATTTATTTATTTAATTATTTTACACATTTTTTGCCACTGGTTGTGCTGTAAATGTGACTTACAGAGCACAAGCTGAAACTGGAGTGGTTCTTGTACTGCAAAACAAAGTGATTAAAGCACAGGAAAAGTAGTTTGCACAAGCAGGCAGCACTCCCAGAGCCATTTGCTGCACCAGCTTAACAAAGTACAATAAATTAGCAATTTTAAAATAACACAACTTCACTGGTTGCCTTGCAGGAGTGGTTTTTCCACAATGTTCTGCTGGCTCCTCTCACATCCCTTTTGCCAAACTTGTCAGTTCCAGTTGGGTCATAAATCGCTCGATGTCACACAGTGAAGGGGAGGTGACAGACGTCCCTCGGCATTCGCAGCCCTGGCGAATCCTTTATCAAGATCCAGCAACCTCCACTCCCATTGCTAATCCACGCCTGCCTCCCCTTGGACAGGCCTGGCCACTTCCTTTCCCAACAATCCTGCTTGTTTGCTTTTCGGAAAGCTGATTCGGCCTTGGAGCAAGACGGGTGCAACACCCACAGCGTTTTGGGTCCTGCCCCCGCCGCCTGCAATGAGCCGAATGAACTGAGATGGAATCGCTTTATTCCAGCCAAGACAAGCCCTATCTTTATTAATTTTGGAGCCTGTTTTCCTGACTGTGGTGGCAGCTTGACCTTGGAAAGAGCTGTAGACTCTGTGTCATGGGGGCTGCTGAGCCACCTGGGTTGCGTCTCACACATAATAGCTGTGTTGGATCAGCCCTGATACAGGGGCCCGTCCTATTCCAGGTGGTGTTCCCAGGGGGCAGGGATGGAGTGGAGGTGAGTTGGGGATGCAGAGGTGCCCTTGCATTCTCCTTTAGGGGAATGAGGGTGGTTTGGGGAGTAAGATTGCTGATGGGTGTGTAAGGTGGAGACTGGAGAGGAGGTGAAGAACTAGGGGGTGCATGGATGTCATACCTGCACCCTCTCACTGGGGCATCCTGGGGCAGGTCGACCTCTGCTCCCTGGGGGTGACACGTCCCTAGGCCTGCTCTGCCCCAGACCCCCAGCCTTGGCTGGATCTGACCCCCTCCTTGTGCCTGTCACTCCACAGCACCTTCTGCCCCCCCACTAGGACCCTGACCCTTGCTGCCTGTGATCACTCCCTGCCCCTGCCTTGCTGACCCTCAGCCCTGACCCCACTCCAAGGCTGGATCCAACCCCCCTCTTGTGCCTGCTCCCTCATCCTTCCACGATCTCATAATCCACCCTCACATTCTGTTGCCCCTCTGCCCTGTGTGACTACCCTCCATACCTCCTGCACTCCCCAGACCTGCCCTGACCCCCAGGGCCTTCTGAACCTGCCTTGTGCCTACCATCCCCAGACCACAGCCCCATGGGACTCTGACCCCTATTCTTCTTCCCCACATGTGCATGACTCCCCAGCGGCTCCCACACCTGTCCCCATTCTGAAGCTAGATCTGACCAGGTCTTGAGGCTGCTGCCTCCTCAACCCCCCAACCCCAT
>VWZN01008003.1:171100-219969 GCA_013396955.1 Regulus satrapa
GGGCAGCAGGGGGCCGAAGGAGGGTGGGCACGACCTGCAGAGCCTCGGGCTGAGGGTCGAGGCGGTGCTGGAGGGGAGGAGGAAGAAGCCGAGGGAGTGCGGCAGCTGGCAGTGGGGCAAGGCTGCTCGCTTGGCGGCTGGTGCCTCTGCGTCCCCAGTGGGTAGGAGAGGGGTGCTGGAAATCCTCTCCCGCGAGGATAGCAGGGAATGCCTGCCCTGCGTGGAAGGGTGCAGCGGGTCCCGGGTCAGCCCTCGATGGGGGTACGTATGTCAGCCCCTTCTCCATGGCAGCATCCCGGTGTGGGGATGCGATTCCCTGCAGATGGTCGCCCCATGATGGGCGAGAGCCCTGGGAGCACTTGAACATCTTGGCGTTTGCGGCTTGTCTGTCATTTTCCTTGCTGCTCAGATTTCCTGTTTTGAAAACTGGGCTGAGAGCTTTGTTGGTCTTTTAGAGCCCGTGGCAGAAATATGTTCAGGTTCAGAAATATGGTTGTTTAATAACCACGTTTAGGATCCCATTAGTTTTTGAGGCATGGGACTGATTTGGGAGAGCAGTTGAGAATACCCCCGGATGGATTCACATTGCCCCTGTAACTTGGAGCCACAGTGTTTGGAGGAAGCAGCAGGGACAAAATGGACAGTTCATAAAAGGAACAATTGTGCACTGCCTGTTCTAGAGGGCACTTGCTGCCCTTCAAGAACTTTCCTCATCGCATATGCTCTTTACACAGCAAATCTTTATCTTCTGTTTCTGGCCTTTTTTTTCTACCTTAGTCCAGAAAATGAAACTGGAACAGACATTTCTGGAAATTAACTTGATTGGTGCAGTTGGGAAGATGTGATTCACAGTTATAATGAACAGTGAATTTTGTCCCATTTTTTCCTCAGTTCAGGATTTGAATTATGTATTTCCTGATTTTTAACCTGTTTATGCAGTTGTGCTGGGTAAATTTTTAACCCTTCAAATAAGGCATCCATAGAGTTGGATTGCCAAGAGGTACCCCAGGTACATGCAGGATGTAGAAGCTGCTGTTATTTTAGAAGTGTCTGATGTTTTACCTTGCAAATTAAAAGGTTTAATCGTGCATTATTTTCTTCTTATAATCCCACTCTGTGCTTGGAAGAAGCAAAGCTGTTATCAGTGAAATCTGGAGTTCGTGGAGATCGAGTATTTCCAGGATTGGCCAAAAATAAATTATGGGGTAAAGAATGTTGCTTTTTTTTTCCTCCTAGTCATGCAGCACAGATGAAAAGCTCTGAAGCTTTTAGTCATAACACTCTGGTCCCATGTTTTCCTTTTAATAAAGCATCCAGTGGGAGAATGTGACATAATTAGTTTCATGGATTTTGAGATCTTGAAATGGCTGGTACAACACAGGAGAGGAGAGGAAACTCCAGCAGAGTTACACTTTAAATACTATAATATGGTGGCAAAGTCATGTTGTTACTGCGTGGTAATCTTGCATTTCTCTTGCAAGAAAATGCTTTCTACGCAGTTGAGCTGCAGAACAGGCACTTTTAAGTCTCATCAGTGGCCCGGAATATTAAATGTCTCTCTCCTTTTCTTGCATTGCATAATCTGAGTGTTATTTTTCCATAGCAGCAGAAATGATGGAAGAATTGCATAGCCTGGACCCACGCAGGCAGGAGCTCCTGGAGGCCAGGTTCACCGGGGTTGGGGTTGCCAAGGTGAGTGTCAGTACCTGTGGTGACAAGTATGAATGCTTAGCCATCCTGCCTTGTGCTTTGGTTGGGTTTTTAAATTTCTACTTGGATAATTTTGCTTTGCAAACAAATTCTGTATTACTTGTTGTTTTTTGACCTCTGATTTGCGTGAAGTATGTTCGAGAGGAATGAAAATGGGATCTCTGTGAGCAGATGTTTTGCTGTAGAGAAGATTTTGGGCTTTAATTAAGTTGTTAGAAGTTGTTCCATCTTAAGGCAGCTTGTATGCCCAAAAAACTCCATGACAACTTTGTAGTAGTGGAATTCTGATCTGGCTTTTCCTTTCTCCAAGAATACCTCTGAGAGCTGAATTTGGCTGCTAGTGGGATACAGTTTCAGGTGTTGAGTGTTGGATACAACATGAACCAGACTGAAACATTGAGTTGTCTCTTCTTTGGGGTGCAGGAGCTAAAGTTGTCTACCCCATCACATGGAACATACACAAAAAGTGTTTGCATGGCAGCTCTCCTGTGTCTGATCCACAGCCTGCCAATAAAATCCCATCTTTATCCTCATGTACAGCTTCCACTTGGTCAGGAACTATCTAAAGCAAGGCACCTGAGTAACAGCCTTGTGTGGTTGCTTGGTATCCTGGCATTAAGCTGTGAGTTCTCCAGGTGTTGGGACTGTTAATGTCAGTCTTTCTGAGCAATGAAATAGTGACAGAACTCATTTTGAACTAAGTCAGGGATAATGAGTTAATTTTTGAGAGAAATACTGAGTTTTGAACATCAGGGTACATGGTAAAGCAACACATCGTTAGATAGTTTTCTTAAGCCACTTAAAATTATTTTGAGAATAAACCTTGCAGATGCCACATTTCTCAGTAAACCACAGAATGATTCAAAACTTGAAAGAGTTCTGTTTGAGTTCTCACTCTTCTTTCTGCTCTGCCTCTCAGACAAAGTTGAGTCTGGGAAGAGAGCACAAGAAAGCCAAAGGCTCAGCTGTAAGAAATTGTAGTAAGGAAGATTAACACTAGAAGTTAAGAGGTAACAATTTCAGTTGCTGAAGTAAGAGTGGAGTTTTTTTAATCTTTTCCCCTACTCTTAAGACTTAACATATTAAGTTCTTTTGATTGCATATAAGTTGATGGCATTTACTGTACTGTGATCTTGTTTCATACAACATTACAACTTTGTGTCTACTTTATCACCTGTTTCTTGCCTCCTTTCCCCCATTTTGTCACTTAAAAATCTAGCTGTACCATTGCAGATAAACCCAAACATCTTACCAGAATAGCTAAAAGCACAGACACTGGTATAGCTTTAAAGCAATGCCATTGTACTTAGTGTTCACAAAGAATGTTAGGAATTCTTCCTTTCAAAGGAATAACCTTTGAGATATACAGGAAAGCAAATCTTAACTATATTTCCAATATGTTTGGAGCAGAAAGTACATGTCCTTTTCTGTAGGGTTGAATATTGAAAACACATTTCTAAAGCAATCCAAGGAAAAAAGCCTCATTTATTTGAGGCCTCATTTCATGCAAAGCTGTTCTATTACTGAGTTTTATTTTTACCTGTTGTTATGTAGTTTTACCTTGTACTAGTCAGTAAACTGTTAACGTGCATTACACTTATTACAAGCCATTTATTTATTTATTTACTTGCATTCTTGCTAATTTGCAATAGATCAGCCAACCATTGATATAAGTTAGCATGACTCTACTATGTTGCAGCAAATCTTGGTTGCAATATTAATTTCAGCTACTACATTCCCTCCCAGGTTGGTGCTTCAAATTCCCTCCCTACCCCCCCAAGCCTCCGTCCGTCATGCTCCGCACTGGCATTGGTAGGTCACTGTCTTAAAGGGAATATGTTGGGAAAGCTGTGATACAATTTTGTGTGTTTCAGCTAAAATTTTTTGATGGCTCTTATGAAATGTTTAAGGGAAGAACCATGGAGTAAGTGAGTGCCATCTAGTGGGACAGGGTCTGGCCCATCCTCCTGGGATGGAAGGTGTCTGGTGCTGTGTATTGCATAAAAGGAAGAAATGTCATCTCAGATGCTCAGATGTGATTGGGTGAAGGCAGCAGGCAGTTGTACTGAGCTTCTTGTCTTCCTCCCACTGGGTGTATCTTACTGTTTATGGCTTCTTTCTTTAATGTTTAGAAACACAGAATATATTTTGGACCTGTATGAAACCTGTATAAAAGCATTAGCTTATACTTGAATACAACTTCAGCTTCAAGCCCACAGTTGCTCTGTGTTATTAAAGAACAACTATAGGTGTTTTGAGTTATGAATGAGAGCAGGCTGATCGAGAATAAGTTTTCAGGCTGGAAACTAGAAAAAAGCTTCTAGCCATCAGAGTCATGGGATTCTGGAAGAGCTTTCCAGTAACAACGGTAGAGGACAGAAATCCTAAACTGTTTGGACACAGTGTGTCACCTCCTGTGGTAGCTGAAGGCACAGCTCAATGACTGAAGTAGTTTGCAGCCCCGAGAGCCTCAAAATTCTGTTGCAAGTCTGTGATGAAGTTTCCTACTTAATAGCTAAAGAATGTATTTCACTAGAAGCTTGGAGTTAATTCTTTGAATCAAACTTATGAACAAGGAATGTTTCTAGGCAACTGTTACACTCTTGTGCTTCACCCATGTCACTACATATCTTCAAAAAGCTGGTGATGCTATACATGTCTATTCTTGCCATTGATGAAGTGCCATTCTTTCCCAAATTCCCAGAGCAAGTCCCTGAATTAACACATGACACTCTGACACAGACTATTCCTGCTTGTTATTATTCCTCTTTATATTTACCTATTGGGAAAACCTAACTGCATTCCCATGAGGCATTGTCCTAACTACATATCTTCCTAGGGTCAGGAGGCCCAGGAGACAAAATATGAGTTGTTTCTCTAGATAATATTCTTTAATTCAGTCTGTTCTCATCTTCTGCCTCCTTCCTATTTGGGTGCTGTCTTTAAGAGATCAGGTGGGTTAACTTGAAGGGATTTGTGTCATTTCCATAGACTTTTCCTGGATAAGAATTTGAATAAGTAATTGTGATGGGTGAATTGGTATTTGCACACAGCCTGTCTTGGGCTTAACCAAGGTGGGTCCTCACAGCAGCATATGTATCTTCTACAAATTTGGTTTTCGAAAGTTCTCTTAACCAAGCTCTGTGTGCTCCTTTTATGCTTAAACTAAAATGGCTGAAGTTCTTCTAGGGAGAGTAGGTGGGCAGTAGGAATCTTGTAGATCCATCTGACTGTGCCAGAATTTTAAAAAGTGTTGGTCTTGATGGTAGCTAGTGTTCCCTTTCCTCCTGCTTTGAGGTAATTATATATATGCTGCCAAAAATTGTTCATAAAGAACAGTATTTGCTTGTGTTAGTTTGGTTTTTACTTATTCTCTGTAACTTTTGAGGTCTTGATCACTTCAGCAACTCCAGTTCTATGATGTACTCAGGAATGGTTTTAGCAGCAAAGTTACCATGTTGAGAATTTGTGTTTGAGGATAAGCATGTCCTTCTTGGAGGGGAGTGATGATGCACAATGGTGATCTCCAACAGGTGTCATAGGCCATGAGAAGAACTCATTTAAAAGAGTTTTAAAACTTAGAATTGAATTTAGCAGCTGCCACAGAATGTGCCAGGACTTTATGCGAGATACTTGAAAATTGTTTAGATGCTTCTGTGTGCAACATTACTTCAAATGTGTTGTCTGGCCACTAGAGCCCAGAAATAGTTGTCAGATCTCAATCCTGTTCCTGCTCCTGAGCTGAGGGTTAGGATAAGTTACATGACCCTTCCGTCCAGTTTGCCTTCAGTAAAATAAAAATACTGTATTTCCAACCAGAGAGAACTCTAGAGGCATAATGGAAGCCAAGCAGATCCTGCTGCAAATCTGTTTGCCCATCTGATAGTGGGGGTTGCCTGTGAGCATCTGAGAGTAGCTTAACTTCTTGTGGCAAAAAGACCCCAGTGATTCAGGTATTTCATTATCAGCTGTAATACTGAGCTTTTCTAAAAGTCCAATTAAGAAGCATGTTGTAATTCTCATACTTATGTGATGTTTGAAATAAGAATATGTTAATGAAATGTGACACAATAGCACTGGACTAGAGTAACTGTAAAACCATTTGGCCATTTCATTCTGGTGTAAACGTGTGTGGGTCAGCACTAGCCTTTAGTAGAACTAAGGATTGGCTCTTTGCCTTTGAAATGTCTTGATCTGCCACAGAATTCAGAGGAATTTGGGTTATCCTGGCTTGAGGTAATGAAGCATGTCTATCTCCGTGTCTCCTTCATTTAGACAGCAAGAGAATTTTGCAGTGCATGTTGCTGTAAGCCTGTGTTGGAGACTGGCTAGGCAACCAGAATTCCTAGAGCTCCCTTTCAGTACAAGGAATTGGAGAGCACAGAATGGAGACTGCCCAGTTTGAGTTGTGGAGTGATGGATCATTTCTGGGAACTTGGGGAGGCTGTGAAAATGCACAAGTCATGGGAGGCAGGGGATGTTAAGGATGGCTGAGTCAGCTTGGAGTTGTTCTAGATGATCTGATGGGAGCTATTAGCAGGATAAGTTGTTTCTTCTGAAGTCTCAGCCATTGAAGCCTCACTGTGGGCTTTCCAGGGGCTCTAGCAAAGGGAGAAATGACTAACCATCTCCTGTGAGTGGCCAGACTTTAAATTCTTGCTTCTTGAGTAGGAGTTGTCAAAGTGCCTGCTGCTGTTGCATCCAATTCTCAACATGGAGGCTTTATTGTGCATAGGTAGGTCACAGACTTCGAAATAGCAGTTGATAGGTGAATCACAAGGCAAAAAAGCATGCCAGCTTATCTTGGAGAGAAATTCCTTGTGGAGGAGGAAGTGTGTGCTGTTCTTGTGCTTGTCATTTGGGTAAACACTATAGGAACTATTAAGCTTGTTTCAGATGACCCACGTACTTTGAATTTTTGCCGAGCCCCATCACCAATTGCCTTGACAGGGCACAGTGGATGAGTGGGCTGAAGTAAGAGCAGAGAAGTGTGGTATTATCCCAAAGTGGTCTATGCTAGAAAAGTCAGATAACTTCTCGAATAAAATTCATAGCCCTTCCTGTGTAAACTATTGCATGTTTATTATTCCCCACTGCTACTTCCCTGGCAATATACTCATGTTAATGTTCTTTGCTTACTTTGGGGTTTTTTTTCCAAAACTCATGTTCATTCCTTTAATTCCTTTTGTGTCATGTCCACTTTAAAATGGTATGCTAAATTAAGTCCTGAACATTTATCCCAAATCAGTTTTTGAGTTAAATATAAACAGTCAGGAATGATAAAATACAAATTTGAAGCATTTTTTTTATACATACACTCACTGACTCTTAGCTATGAGGAGATACTTGGATATGTGGTTTCTCACATCCATGCCTAAACTTGTTGCTGTAAGCAGTTGATACCTAATTTCACACATAACCTCATGTTATCTGGATAGTCAGGAAAACATGCTTTTCCTTTCTCTTAACTCATTACATGAGAAGAGGTACAGCTGAGCATGAGATCACGTTCCTGAAACATCCTAGGTATTGCATCTTTGTTGCTTTGAGTACAGCATGTTCTAGTGAACAGTTTGAGTTTCCATAGCCAGAATGCCTCAAAACAAGACTTTTTGCCAACTTTGCCAAGTTCAGCTCATGTCTGTAAAGGTCTAATCCTTTAGAGTAAGAAAAGTGTCAATGGAAGGTCCTCTCAAATGTAACGAGGGAGAGGGAAAGTCATGCATTTGATCCATTGCATGGGTTAAAACATGTCTACGAAGAATTATGTGTTCACACATCAATACAAGTGACAGTGAAATTGCTGGATACCTGTAGGCAATGACAAGCAGTTCTGTTCCAGTTCCATAATGAAGAAATTGGTTCCTTCTCACCCTTTCTACTACTGCACTGAGTTGCAATTAACCGCGTCATATCATGAGTGGAGGTTCTAGAGGAAGGTATAAAATACAGAAACAAAAGGGGTTTTTTTTCTGTTCAAGAATCTGACCAGCATCAAATTCCTCTTTTATTGCAATAAATGGTTTTGATTCTAGCTGGTATGGCTAAAAATTTCCCACATGGAGTAGTCAGTTCAGGTAGGTTGTAGTACTGGAAGCAAGGAAAACATTCTGGATTTTGTATTAGGCATTTTTCCAGCTGCTTGCATCTTAGAACTTTACATTCAGGTGCAAACTGAGTGGATTTATTGTACTGGACAAGATAAATTTGTATTTCTGAAAAAAAGTTGTATCATTTCTATCTATAAGTGGCCCCATCAGCAAATTATCCAGGTGATCCCAGAATACAGGGGCCTTGCAGAAGAGTTGTCCTGTGTAAGCCACCAACATTCCCCTTCAATCATGATGTTCATAGA
This sequence comes from Regulus satrapa, assembly GCA_013396955.1. Taxonomy (NCBI): domain Eukaryota; kingdom Metazoa; phylum Chordata; class Aves; order Passeriformes; family Regulidae; genus Regulus; species Regulus satrapa. Next base: position 179,166 of record VWZN01008003.1, read on the forward strand.
AAGTTCAAATGTGGTGGTTTTGGAAGAGTTGCTCCTGTCATTTGCTATTCATCTGCAAAATGGAAGCAGCAAGATTTAAGCAAATGTAGGAACAGCTTTCACTTTCATCTTCATCATGTTAGAACCCCAGTATAAGACCAGCAAATGCTTATTTAGAGAGGCTCCTGTATCTCACAAAGTTCTCACCTGGCACAGGAAGTTAATTGGTGCCTTGGATGTGCTGTTTGGGTTGGAGTTCCTGAGAGAATTGGAAGATACTGGAGGGCAGCATTTGTGTGGTCTATAAAAAACTTATTTTCATGGGTGAAAGGATACACTTTCTGTTGCTACTTGTGATTTTACAATTTTTTTAGCAGTGAGACTTAAACGTGGATGCACTAAGGTTAGTGTTGGCACTTCTGTTAAGTCCTGTTGGTCCAGGAGTAAGTTTCTGGAATAACCAAGAGTTGTACATATAACATTTGTGACCCATCATGTTGGGTGGTGAGGAACTTGTTGCTTTGCTTATAAGAAACTTGCTGAAGAGATGAGGTGGAACATTTTTCTAGTCCTGAGGTATTTGTGTGATCCCTTGAAGGGATAGTGGTATGACTTAAGGAATGTAAACCAGAAATTTTTCCTTAAGGGAATCTTAAATGTTTAGCTTCTTGAGCTATTCAGATGTTGGGTTTTTTGGTTTTGTTTGGGTTGGTTTGTTTGTTTGTTTTGTTGTTGTTGAAGCAACTGAGCATGTCATTTTAGGAAAAATGAATTTGATATTTAACACTCACAGTGAACGCAGAAGGTAAATCTTTACTTTCAGCACATGTCTACTTAGGAATTTGGGTTAGTAATAGCTAGGTTATGTCACAATTTGATAGTAGTGTCTGTTCCTTAAACAGGGGATGGAGAACTGGTCTGTTCAAAGTTACCTACTGTGGGGTTTCTCTGTGGTGTTAAAGACTTCTCTCCCACTCCACTACTTGAGTCTTCTGCTCAACTGTATAGTGAGAAGTGGTTTTGCTTTGAGGAAAGAGTGATTGGTGGGAAGTGGTTACTGCAAAGTTAAAAATGCTAAAATAGAATGCATCTTAGGGAAAAGATGCTTGCAAGTTATTAATGGACAACTGGCTTTATCATGTCATTCTTCCTGTTAATACATTCCATCTTTAATTGTGAATCTTGTTTTTACATCTTTGTCAAATTTGTCTTTATTTCTTAAGTTAGATCTGTAGGAGGATACTTTTGTGTCAGGATAAAACAGAGTGACTTTGCATGATTCACTTTTTCCTTTTAAAACCAGTTTTATTAGAGATCTTAAATAATTTTCGAACTACTTGGATACGTAAAAATGCAGATGTGTATCTAGCAGAGCCTACAAAGGTGCAGCAGACTCTTGAGGTACCTGGTTACAATTTTGGTAAATCTACTCTGGCCTCTTAAGTTTCTGCTTTGGCCTGGTGGGAGCAGTTGGTCTGTGGGCAGGTCACACATGGGTTTGTAATATAGCCAGGTGGGAGAGGTTGTATTAGGGGTACCACTTGTACTGCTATTAACACAGGTTTTACTTGTTCACTTTCCTAGTGTTAAAGCACAAAATGACGCATTTAAATCAGTGGTACAGCCAGCATCTGATAACAGTAATAGCTGGCTTGCCCGATGAAGATGCGTCTGAATGCTTAGCTCAAGGTCAAGCAGATGCTTGCCTGGAAAGCTGAGCTTGGAACTCCTGCTCCTCAACAAATCAGGTTTTCTTCCTCAGACCTTAGGCTTCTATAAATACCACTTTGGCTGTTTTGTGGATGTGGGTAAATAGATCAGCTAGGATATGAACTGATGCAGAAATACTTTAAAAGCTGGATCATTATCCTGAATAAAAATTGTTGAACAATCCAACTGTCCTTCTGCAAATGGCTTCTGAAGCCCCTTAGTATCCCATCCTGTGTGTGGAAGTTTGACCAACAATGTTGCTGTAACCATACTTAGCCCAGAAATTATTAGGATGAATCTGCCCTGTAGGGAAGTTGTTTCTAACAGTCTTTGCTTGCTTTTCACTAGGGTCCATTAAATAGCGAGTCTTCCAACCAGAGCTTGTGCAGCGTGGGCTCTCTGAGTGATAAAGAATTGGAGGTAAGCAGGCACAACTGCTCAGGGTGGTCGGGTTAAAGGTGAACATTACTGATCTCAAAGCATGAAGATCTTGTGTGAGAGTCATAGTTTGGAGAGTGAAAGGGACCAGGGAAGTATTTAGCTTGACCCTGCAGGCTTTCAACCTCTATCTGAAGCTCTTCCTCAAAGTTTCCCACCATTCCATGGCAGGTTTTACCCAATCTGAAATTCAGCATTCCTAAAACTCAGCTTGGGAAACTGTTTTCAGTTCATTGGAATACATTTTTGCATACACATAAAAAGCCAAAGAGCATTAATGGAAAAGTTTGCCATATCTATCAAATAGGCAAATTTGCCTAAGGCTATACGAGGCAGAGCATTTTGTGGATTACTCCGTGGAAGTGTGGGGAGGTGAAAATTGATGCTTTATCCCTGGTTCACTTCTTTAAGATTAACTATTTAAAAATGCTCACTAAAGCAGCAAAATTAATTGTAGTTGGATTTCAATTCTAAAATTCTGTGTTAATAAACTGAAATTTCAAATTTAAGTGCATTTTCTTTTGCATTTCTTACAAACTTCCTCCCATAGTTACCAGGTAAGTTTTGGATCATATTTCCCTCTATTATATGGCAGAACTGGTATGAGGGGCTTTTGAGTATGCAGTATCTTCAACTCCATAAAGTAAGTGTAGTTAATAATGAAAATCTGAGTATTTGTTGTTTTAACTGTTTGTTAAATGAACTTTTGTGGAGAGAGATAAATTGACCAAGTTGACGTACTCGAATCTCCTATTCCTTGCTTTTTCAGTCTGTAACAGATAATGTTGTCTGTCATTTTTGTTATGTAAGTACTTGAATGGAAAAACATCTTAAACTGATTCTCATTAATATGCTCACAGCTCCATGGAGGCTGTAATGGAGCCTGTGGTGTTACAGTCACGCCAACACTGTTCAGGAGCTGCTCTTCACTACACAATGAGGAGGCAGTGTCACTGACTTTTACACATGCAAGGGCTGGAACAGCAGGTCTCTAGGTAGTTTTGGGGTTTTCAGTCCCCTCATTGTAAAAAAGTACCTGGCAATCACAATAACCACTTTTGTCTTAGTATCCCCTCCATCCTCTTACCAAAACGCACTCTCTGAGTTCCCAGCTGGTAACAGGGAGCTGTAGATGTCCAGCACCCAGTAGGGATGCTGCCAGGTTTAGATTCAACTTAGTCCTTTTTATCCTACTAATGGAGGGAGATTGATTTCTGTGGTTAGTATGTGTAAGTCTTTTAGTAGAGATCTTTAAAAAGGGTGCTTGAGATTTGGGTTTCGAAGAGCATGAAACTCAGATTTACCACAGACTCTCTGGCCATGGCTTTCCCTCCCCTAGTGTTTTTCTCTCTGCCCCCCAGCTATAGTTCAGTGGTGGCTGCAGTGATTGGAGAACATAGAGCTTGGGAATTATTTGGGGTGATTTGGGATAAGAGAGATTTAAAAAATGAATATGGTAATGGGAATGACAAGACATCTCTTTCCAGCAACCTCAGTTGAACTGCTTCCAGCAGTGCTTCCCAATGTCTTCTGCAGGTTTGGCTGCACATGTGACCCTGGTGATGGGGAATGCACTGTGCCAAGGTCTCCTCCATTCTTACATGTTTAAGCTTGCTAGCATGACACTTCTGGAGCCCTCAGGCCTGTCAACTGTCCTCTATGTTGTTCCTATGTATAAATAAATTGATTGTTCGTAAACCCACTGATCAGCTGTCCATTAGGTCTCTGGGTGCTTACAGAAATTGCACATGCAACTGACTCTTGACTTAATTGAGAGCAGGTGAGGAGCAAACGGAAGTCTAGGTAAATTGCTGCATCTCTGACAGCTTTGTCCTGGCTGTTGTCCTGGGGTAGTTCTTGTAGCCATCTGCAGTGGGCTTGAGCCGAAGTATTAACTGCAGGCAAAGTGAATTGGCTTAAGAGACTGTGATTGGACTACAGATTTGGATATCAGTACTTAAACATCTCGTCATTATTCCCCTTGTACTGGTACTATGATCACCTTGAAGGGGTTTACATAAGTTTTTATAAATGTTTGAGCTTGCTCTGCTAACCCAGAGAGGTCACTGGACAGTAGAGGCTGGCTTGCAGCAACTGAAGTAGAAAAACTAAATTTATGTCCTTGTTAACCACATTCTCTCCCTCCTGCAGCACATCTATGAGAAGGTAGCAACTCTTCAAGTGTTTAAGTACCAACAGTAGAAACAAATGCACCAGAGAAATAAAATGGCCACTGGGGATATGGAAGAGATCATTGTGTTTGGGTATTTTCTTTAGATCTTGGAACAACTGCAGTAACGTTAATTTTGAAGTATTGTTTAACAGACTCCCGAGAAAAAGCAGAATGACCAGCGGAATAGGAAGAGGAAAGCAGAAGCCTACGAGACCAGTCAAGGTAATCTGTGCTCTCACCCTGCTACAGGATTACCGCATGCTTGGTAACTCGGGCGCAATGTGCACAGGCAGTGTCCTAGGAAACTAATGGCCCTTCTCAAGGGTGTGTCAGACAGCCTGTTATAAACTACTCCATGATAGTGTATTCTCTTCTGGGAGCCTTGTTATCCTTATTGGCAGGAAAATACTTGGCTTATTAGCATGAACTCTTGCATTTTCATGGCACAGGCTGCCCAGAGGCTTCCTATGCTTCTCTGAAGTGTTGTTTTGGTCCTGTGCCTCTACATATACAGCAGCCAGACCTCAGAATACAGCCTGTTCTCTCTTCCTTGCTTTCCAATACGTATGCCTGCCTTGTTAGAGCAAGTTCTCACCATGATAAATCGGGAACAAGCTGTGCCCAAGCAGGCAGTGCTGTCCTGAATGCTGTGGAAAACCTGGCATGTTCAATCAAGTTCGCATTTTCTAGCAAATGGACAGAGGGGCAGATTTTGATTTCTTTCATTCTTCAACAAGAAAGTAATGAGAATTGTGTTGACAGAATTGCTTTGATAATATGATAGTAAGAAAAAAAAGACTAGGTTTTAATGAGCTGATGTTAAGCCACTGCTAATTATCTCTCAAACTCTTACAGGAATGCTTGTGAGAGATCTAATATGCAGTAATTTATCTGAAAGTGGAGGAGTAAAAGTACGTTTCGCTCCCTCCTTATCTTGAAGGAAATTTTGGAAAACCTTTGCATCAGTCAAGACCTTTAGTGTTTTCTAAGTACTTCAGCAAGTGCAAAGTCTGTTTGATGGGATCTGACATGTTTGGAATTGAGAGTTAATTGAATTGTCGACTGTAGAGCCTCCCAAAAACAGCACAAGGGCTGTAACTCTGGGGTGGGCTTTTATTGTGCAGAAGCTTTGTTGTGATAGGTGTTGCACTGAACAAGATAAGGAGTTTCAAAATGTAGGAGGAGATTTTTAGAATGGCATGGTAACTTCTCTTCTGAAAAGTACAACTCTTATTTTAATCCTTTGCTTTCCTTTTTAGGGAAAGGCACTCCTAGAGGACATAAAATTAGTGATTATTTTGAGGTAAGAATCTTTTCATTGACAAATCTGTCTTAATTCACATTTTGCAAAATCTGTAGATAGAAGGGTGTGATGTGACATGTGTTACTGATCCATCACTGGGATTGATGATGTCAGCCTGATAGGCTCAGATCTGACTAGGCAGAGGATTTGAGGAAGTTGTTTAAATGACATTTAGTTGAACAGTTGATAGGGCATTTTTTTCACTTAAGTATAGGTTTGAGGTTGATTTCCATTGGAATCTGTATCTCAGTTGAGGATATCTGTAGGTTTGCAAACAGTTTTAATAAGGGTCCAGTGTTGTGAAAGAGCCCACCTGCACAATTCTGCTTATTGGAGTAGGAAGTTGTTTACAGGGCTCCCTCTAAAGAAGAACTTTCCATGGGAGGCTGGCACCATAGGGGCCAAACCCCTCCCCAAAAAAGTGATAGACATTCTAAAAATCAGTATTTTTCTTGCACTGCATAATATCTGAAGTTTTCTAGGGTTGCACACTCCAGAGCTGTAGCTTTTCTCAAGTTTGCTTTTTATTTTATGGACTAACTCAGAGTCAGAAATTAGGTGCTTACTAGTGCTTACTTCTTCTGGTAATTTTTTTTATGGGCAGTACACGGTAGGGGTTACATTACCAACTGGAGCAGTTCCCCAGCTCCTTACCTGTCCTGCCTCTTAACAGTGACTGACACAGTGCTTCAGTGGACGTGAAAATTCTCTACCACTCCTGTAGTGCACATCAGACACATTTCCTCACAGGGAATGGGCTTCCTAATTCCAGAGAGTATATAACTGATCTATGGCTAAGCATGCAGGTTTATATATTTTTGTATTACCAAGAAAATTTACTTTGTGCAGATACAGGTATTTCTCTTAGGTACTTCTGTTATTTTGAAAACTTCATGAACTGTTAAGGTTTTCCTCTTAATTTATGTCCAGTTTATGTAAATTATTCCATGAAGCCTATAAGGACTCATTTTTAAGAGTGTGTTTCTTCTGTCTGTGTTAAATTCGGTTAAATGTAGTATCTCTGTGGAATTCCTGATGATCAAATCTGTTTGTGTGCCCAGTTTGCTGGGGGCAGTGGCCCAGGAACCAGTCCCGGTAGAAGCGTGCCGCCCGTCGCCAGATCCTCTCCACAGCATTCCCTGTCCAACCCCTTGCCGGTGAGTGTTCCTGGGGACACAGCTGGTGGCCTGGCATCTGTTAACTTGGTGGCCATGCTTCAGACAGGTAATACAAGGTTCTGGACAGGGAAGTGTCTCTTGGTGAGTGATTTGGCATGTTCTCCATTTTAAGTCTGAAACTGGATTCTGAGAGCAAAGCCATGTCTAGGACCCTGGGACAGTGGCTAGTCTAGCCGAAGCTGACATGAATAGCTGAGCTTAAATTGTGCAGGATGAATGTTTGTAGCATGATGTTTGGGAGGATGCCTGTCCTTAATAAAGGTGGAACTGACCTGTTAGTTACCCTGTATTCTGTTGTAGCACATTAACTTCTTCACAGAGTTGGGAATATGTTGTGTGTTTGTACAGTACCTAGTCAGGGATATTCTGATCTTGATTGGACCCCTTGGGTATCTTGGACAACATGCCCACCACAGTTACTCTGGGAAGGCCTTTTACTTCTGTTCATGTGCACATGATGTGCAAGGGGCATTAGCAAAAACTTACAGAGAAACGTGTATATATGCACAGCTGGTGCTGATTTTTGGCACATAATTCCATTTTACTTGCAGCATTTCTGCAAAGTCTGGATGTGAAGAAGTAACCAGTATTTTTAAACCCTTTTAGGACAGAGCAGCTAAAATAATATGTTGCAACTAGCAAAACAGTATTCAGAGGCTCTGTTGCCTGAGCTTTAGTGTTGACCATTGGCTGGGCCCCTTTTTAAGAATTTTCAGCATTTGTTCAGTGTCACAAAAGTCTGGAGACATTGTGGGAAAGGTTGGTATTTCTAACGTCAAATGCAAAGTCTTAGTGATTACATTATTCTACAGAGACCTTTGTGCAGTTCCTGAATGTACTGAACTAAACCCCAACACTGAACACTGCTCAGAATTCCAGGTGTTGCTAGATTTCAGAAGCTTTGTAATGCTGCTTTATGGGAGAGCTTCACATACGCATCTAGATACTTTTTAATATTTCTAAAAATTAAAATGCATCCTATTAATTGAATGGACTTTCATCGTGTCATATATTAATACACTAATACATCTCTTTAAAGAAAAGTTAATGAAGAAATAGCATCTCTGAAGATTGCAGATGTGTGAGGAATTAGAGACGATTCTTTATTCCAGCAGATTAGATAACCCACAATGGGACAAGTGGATTCTTTCTTTGGTTTTCTTGTTCTACATTTGTATGTATTGAGTAGGCAGTAGTTGAACAGAGTGTTTCTGGTGAATATTGATGTCGCAGTTAGTTTCAGCCCGGCCAGTTTGTCTCTCTCCTTACTCAGGTGCTTATCTTCTGTTCTTTACTCTTGCAGCTAAACCTGTGATGTTTGCCTATTCATAACAAACTATTCTGGGCTTTTGCAAGATCTGTCCTCTTTTTTACAAGAGGAATATCAGTGGTTTGATCTAATCCCAAAAAAACTGGGGGATGAGTGAAAATTGGAGGACACTGAGTGTTTTAACCATTACAGGTGTCAGTGTGATCTTGAAAGGAAAGAGAATGTTAAAATGTCTTTCACATGATACAAGCCTCCTCCAGACCTCAGTTAATCTGTACTGTACTGGAAAATTTCAGCAATCAGAACTTGCAGAGGAATTGTAATGGCCTCAGGATGTTACTACTTCTCTTCAAATCTCTTGGCTGATTTGAGTTGCCTCACTTCTCATTTGATTAGCATGATCTGCAGGTCTTGAGACTCTTGCAAGGCCACTCTCAGACACAAGCATTCTTTTTGGGAAGGAAGTATACACTTTTGAAATTGGTAATGTTAACCAGAAAAGAGGTTGTAGTTAAAGTTTGTAAGAAAAATGAAGCCTGACCTGACTGTTTTCTTTCTCAGAGGCCTGGAGTTACAGCTTGAAAGGTCTCGGGTGGTTATTACCCAGACTGCCAAGTTTTAGCAGTGATGGTGGGGCTTTGGATGCCAGGGTGTTGAGATGCTGTGTGCTGTCATCAGTGTAGCTCAGATGATTCTTGTTAAACTCAGTTCTCCACCACAGTTGGAAAACTAATCTACTGCAGGAGAAAGGAGCTGGCCCTTAAGAGATGTAATGGACCTTTAAAGGATTTTGGGAATTAATTAGTACTTCCCTTACCTTGCAGGAGTTGTGCCCCAGCTGTAATGACAGAAGTAAGCTTACCCTGATGTCTGGGTCCTGGACATGGTTAGGTTACTGCCATTTAGGACTTCTGACACAGTTTACCAGAACAGCAATGTATCAGGAAATTGGCTGCTTGAAAATTAGCCCATAAGAAACATTAAAATAAATAATTGTGAATGCATTGACCAAAATCTAAATTGTGAATCTGCATTGGCCAGTGTAGATTTTTGGACCTACAGTCTATTTTGCCCCACTGACTCTGAAGCACATGCATTTCAAAGAAAGTGTGTCAACTGACAAGGAATTCTGTCCTGTGTGTTGATTTGTTAGGGTTTTCTCAATTGTAATTTCATTTCCTTGTTGCTGTCTGCCATTGGAACAATCACTGCAGGAGTCCTGTTTGAGTTTTCAGATCCTCACCATGCTGCCTGCTCATTCCTGAGCTGCTGCTTCACTGACAACAGTTTTGGCAGAGTTAGAGAATCGCTTTTTTTAATTAAAAACATAAAAGTAGTTCATTGTCTGTTTTTTGACTGTGTTGCAGCGGCGAGTGGAGCAGCCGCTGTATGGGGTAGACGGCAGCGCAGCCAAGGAGCCGCAGGAGGAACACTCTGCTCTGCCAACGCTGATGTCGGTGATGCTGGCGAAGCAGCGGCTAGAGAATGAGCAGCTGGCACAGAGGGGAGGTGGCCTCTGTTTTACTTTTGTCTCGGTGAGCAGCTACAAAAAGATTTTAATCCTAAGGCATGTGTCTAGTTAAGGGATGGGGAATTTGAAGCCTTTCTGCCTAAGTGCAGCCTTGTTTTTATTGACCCCAGTCTGTCACCTTCTGGTAAGTTAATCTTTGTGAAGAGTTCTAGGTCCCAGGCTTTGCTTGTTGAATAAAATGGTGTGAGTTTTAAGTTAACAGCTCAAAATCTTACGTAGATCAAAATGATGTCATCTGAGAGATGCAGAAAAGCAAAAGATTGAAGTATAGTCTTGTTGTGAGAAGTGTTTGGTTTGGCCTTGCTTAATCTCAGCTGCAGTGAATTATATCAGGCTTGTAAAAGCTTTGTCTTCAGCAGGTTGGGCCAGGCTTCTTGAAAGAAACTGACGCTGCATTTATTGAACTGTATCCCTAAAGCATCCTTAAACCTGAACATGAAAGTGTCGTGCAGGCCAGGCTGCAGCTCCAGTGTGGAGATGAACGTATCTGCGTGGGCACTGGTGATAGTGCTGAGGGACATGTAACAATACACCACTTTCTTTTACAGGCCCAGCAAGGCAGCCCATCTTCTACTGGATCAGGGAATACTGAGCATTCCTGCACCTCCCAAAAACAGATTTCCATCCAGCACAAACAGTCACAGGTATAGCTCACTAGACAACATAGCTCTTGGATGTGAGGTTGAAGCTTGATGCAGCTTGTCTGCTGTGCTAGAGGGTGCCACTGGTAGTGGACATGATGCTTCCAGTGAGAAGAGCCAGTATTCCCAATTCCATCTGTAATACTGAGTGAAGTTAATTGCTCTAAGCTTTGTTCCTCATTCTGAAAAGAATGTTTTCAGTTACTACTACTGCTGGAGTTTGTCTAATCTGCTGCTGGAGGCTTTTCTGTGTCAGTGCTGTGGGCATTTTGTCAGCTGTGTGCGATTGTGCTTGGGAGAGGAACACTTCAACTCTGTTTCTGCTCTGTTGTATCCTCAATGTTCTTCCTCTCTCGGGAACTGAAGGTGAGAAGGAAACCTGAATGATAGTTGTGAGTGTCTCTGTTCAAGCACTGAATCTGTTCAGGTGCTGGGTCATAGGTCCATCACATTGCTTACAGTACAAATAGCCACAGTCTGCCTGGCAACTCTTTGACCTCTGCAGAGTCCACTCATGGAATAGTTTGTCCTGTCAAGGTGGGACATGGTGCATTCCTGAAAGTGCTTCCCAGCAGCTTCACTAACCTGGAGTCAAGAAGAGGAGTAGCTCTTCTGACTGCACTGCTATATTTTTGGTGCCATTTAAATTACTGAGATTCTTTTAGCTGTGTCATCTTCTGTTGCTTACCAGTGTACCTAGCTTTATCTGCAATGCACCTGGTTTGTCTTTCCTCCAAGCTTGCTTTTAATCTTCTTTGGATTTTCATGTCAGATCTCTCTGTCTTCCCTTGAGCAATTTTTAATCAATAATTTCCTCATACCAGTCTGTCAGAGATTATTTTGTTGCTGGGAAGGTCCATTCTCCATTAACCCTGCAGGTGGTACAAGTTCTCTGTTCACCAAGGACAGCAGTTCCCCTCTAGGGGTACTCACTTGCTCGAGTCTGGGCTCTGTTGTGTCACTAGGGTCACATTTGTCTGTGTTGTTAAAATGCTGGTCTGGGAAGATCCCTGTTTCCTGACAGTGCATGGAGAGGTCTGTGTGTGAGAGTGATGCCACAACTCAAGAACCTGCCAGAGATTATGTCCATCTTTGCTGCCCCAACATCCATGCTTAAAACAGCGGGCTTGCCTGAAGGAAAACAAGATGTTTTTATTTTCTTCTGTGTTTAACATGCCCACAAGGTCCATGTTCTTAGCAAGACATTATCTGAGCAAACTTTCTGCCAATTCATGCTATTCCCCAGAGGTCTTGGTGGAGCATATATATGCAGGAAAGAATCTAGAAGATGTTTGTTTGCATGATGAGGACATGCACATTCTTGGTTTTTCCCTTCCAAGCCTGTTTGGAGGTGACAGAGTTAAAAAATAGATAAACTTCAGTGATTCCTAGCTTGAATCACTTGTGGCAGTGCCAAAAGTAAATCAGCATGATATGATTTCCTCAGTGTTTTCAGTTAGTGCTAGGGCCCAAGTGCCAGAGGCGACTTGGGGTGAGGTCACATTTAAGAGTATGTATCCTGACTTATTGGACATAGGGCACTTGCCTAAGTGAAATAACAGTCACTTACTAAGTATACTTTCTGCTGTTTGGCCACCAACTACACCAGGTTCTCCACAGACATCCTGCACAATACTTCCCATGGCAAAGCTTTCCCTGCAGGCAAGGAATCGTGAACCAAGTTAAGTCAGAGATGGGGTGACCTGTCCAGGCCTCCTCTTTGTCTCTTGGGATTTAGGCCCATCTTGCCTGATGTGCCATGCTGGCAGATGCTCTGTTTGAGCTTTTCCATACTGGGCATATGTCAGGAAGCAACAGTCAGCCAGGTTTGTCTCTTACTTCATTGTGTTGGCTTCCAAACAAGCTTGAGATTTGGAAAACAGTTACATAACAACTCCACAGGTAAGTGTCTGCAGTCTCTTCTCAGAAACAGAAGAGGTGCCTGCTAACCTTAAGTGTAAAATCTGTGTGCAGTCCTGGAGAGTTTCCTCTGTGTTGACTTGGCTGTTAAAGATTCTGTGTTCATGTACATACTGACTCCTTCCCCTTTTCTTCCCCACCCTTTAACTGGAGTGCTGAATCTGAAATATTCAAAGAATATAATGTGCTGACTATAATTCCTCACTGCTTCACTGAAGGTATTTGAGATGTTCTGCACCCCATAAAACTTTCCAGATAGTTTTCACTCAAGAGCTATAAAGCTCTTGTCCCCAGTGGGTACTAATACATCCGTTTGTCAGAAACAAAAGCTTGTGCCCAATGCTCTTGCTCTTAGTCTGTTACAATATTTTAAAATGAATGCCTGTGTTTTCTGTCCAGGACCACTTTGGAGCCCGCAGGTGTTGTCTTTGTCTGCAGGTGGTTCTCTGTGCTTATGAAAGATCATAAATTTGATATTCCATCTAAGGACTGGGATTTAGCGTGGGTTTTTTTCGTAAGCCTTCTTTATGTACAAGCTCTCCTGCATAGAGACCACCAAAGAGTGTGCAAAATTCAACTCTAAATGTAAAATTCACAGGACACAGAAGATATTTTAGGCCGTTGAGAGTTACCACTTTGTGCTCTTCAGAGCTCTGTGCTGGCTGACTGCACTTCCTGTGCTGGATGAGCCCGCCATGCAACAACAAAATGAATAATGAAGGACATTCTTCCTCTGAATGCCAGGATGCAGGGGATCAGTTCTTCTGAGACCTAGCAGTTCAGATCTGAGGGGGTTACACTGGGACGTTAGTGCTGACTATTCAAATCATTATCCATTTGTCTTAAACATGGTTTATGGTGATTTTTCCCTACAGTCTGACCTCACAATGGAAAAAATATCTGCACTAGAAAACAGTAAGAACTCTGACTTGGAGAAGAAGGAGGGGAGGATAGATGACTTATTAAGAGTAAGTATTTAAAGTGAGACAACTCTTCTAAAAGCTTCTATTTAAAGGTACTTAGAATGCTTGTTCCAGCCAGGCTGCAGAACAGGGGCTTGTATACCAGCTGTAGAACCAACACTTGCAAGGTGAAACAAATCCAGTGATCCCTTACCAGGATAATTGTCTGGCGTGTGGACACTGTTAGGGCCTGCTTGAACCTAAGCAGCATCTGGAGATGTACATTGCAGAGTTGTTGTAGCTCAATTGTTTTTGTCCTCAGCAGTGCTGGCCTCCCTTTGCTCTGTTGCACACTTGTGTATTTTGATTATTAATCTAACAGGTTTCTGTGCAGAATTCACAGAATCATGGAATCATTAAGGCTGGAAAAGACCTTGAAAATCACCAAGTTCAACCACCAGTGTAACACCACAATGTTCTTACAAAACCATGTCCTAAAGTGCCACATCTGCATGTTTTTTGAACTCTTCCAGGGATGGCAACTCCCTTTTCTGTCCACCCAGTTACTCCCCTCTTCTAAGTCCTGAGGAGCTGACTCTGCCTTTTGTTTGGCAGCGTGTCCAGTAGCGTCTCAGTAACCTGGGAAACCATGTTCTGAAATGCTTATTCAGGAGAATCAGAGATATGTATAGAGATGAGAACGTCCTTTGGCCAAACCAAAGGAATAAAGCTCTTAATCCATTAGTATTCTGCAGTAAAAGATAAATACCTTCAAATCAAGGATCTTGTCTTAGTGGAGGAGTTCTAATTGACTTGGCTTTCATCAGCTGGAGAGGCTGCTCTTGTGAATTGTTGAAAAGCATTAGAAAGTACATTAAAGGGAGTAGAGAAAAGGCTTTGTGTGTGTCTCTTCTCAGCACCTGAAGGAACTCAAGTTTATTGGAGACATGGGGCACATGTGAGCTTGTGGGAAACAATCCACAAAGCAGAAAATTGATTTTTTTTTTTTTACTAGACTATTAGTTGAAAGGGAAACGATTGCATTTTATTCTGTTAATGAAAGTGGTTGCATGTACAGTCCTGCTGCACGCTGTGGTGGTGTGAAGGAGTAGCTGCCACTGGAAGCAGTCTGTGTAGAAAGGCTGACGGGAAGTGACTCAAACAAGAATTTAACTGAAAATACAAAGAGTTCCCCCATCCTTTCCCTCTGCAAATATGGTGGGCTAAAAAGGGAGGATAGTTGAGCAATGACCAAGCTATTTTGAGACTTCATAGCTGTGGGAACATCTTAAATGCTTTAAAAAAAAAACCAAGAAAACTTCTGCTTGTCTTTAGTCTCTTTGTACCTTAGTTCCTTACATGTAAATCAGGATGACAGAACTTCCCTGTTCTAGAGGGGTGTTAATATGTGAGTGAGTTAAAAATTTAGAAGTTTGTCTTGGATATTTTGCTAAACAAAACCTGTTCTTTTACCCTGCTGGTTTGCTGACTTTAATGTGATTCCCACAGCTAGCTGGAAAAACTTCTTCCTAAATGATGCTTAGTTTGGTTCTTCTGAGTGGTTTAAAGTCACAGGCTTTATTGTCTGTTCACTTCTAGGCCAACTGTGATTTAAGAAGGCAGATAGACGAGCAGCAAAAGATGCTGGAGAAGTACAAGGAGCGGTTGAATCGATGTGTAACAATGAGCAAGAAGCTGCTTATAGAAAAGGTGAGCAGGGGACATGTCTGCAGTCACAGTTCATGTCCTTGAAAGCATCTCTATCTTCTTAGCAGTAAAAACCCACTTCTGTTGCTTTTGTGATAAAATATAAGTGGGATTCTGTCTTGAATTATTTTTCTGCAAACAGGAATGTAATCCAAGGACTGAAGTGGTTCAGAATGTTCAGATTTGGTCACTCTGTGCAGTGGCAGAGTGAACTTCTGCTTAAATGAAAGAGGTCTAAATGCAACAGGCATTGCTTGATTTGGAAACCCATACACTTGAAAAGCAACTCTGTGCAGCGCTGGGAATGCAGGAGCAGTGTTCCCATTGTGCAGTGGAATTGCAGATATGCTCTGGGACATAGGCAGGTGATTTAGACCTTTCTTTCTTTCAGATAGCAAAGTTGGAGATGGTTGCTTTGTGTAACACTGAAAAGAACACACTGGGGACAGTGCCAGGTTCACTAGCATCCAGCCTGGTTCAGTATTGAAGGATTTCCAGCTTTTCTGATGGTTAAACAGTGTGGGGGTTTGTTTGCTCTTTCACCTGTTGGCCAGTTGCACCTATTGTTTGTGGGCACTGGATGGGCAAAACTCCCTGGGTGCTGGCTGGGACATGCCGTCTATTTGAGTTGATTTTGTCACAGAGCTGATTGTTCTTGGCTGAGCAGGGCTCCCATCTCCAGGGTGGTGACCTAGCTGAGATGGTACAAGAATAGGAGCAAGCTGGCTATCACTGTATTTTAGTCTGAATAGTGGTTCAAGGTACATTTTCTTCCTTCGTCTCCTGAATAAGGACCTGGTCAGAGCAAGGCCTGCAGTCCTGCAGTCTTGCTAAAGCTGCTGATACAAAGGGGGATAGTTGTAATCTTACTGCCAAGCTGATCTCAACTGATCATAGGATGGATGAGCTGCCCAGGCAGTCATCTGGAGGGAAGAGTGAGGCAGAAATGTCATGATGGAGGTGAACAAATGTCTGCCAGATGAGTCCAAAGCACCAGCAGTGATTTGATCAATGATATTCAATTGGGTTTCAGATAATCAGAACTGAAATAATAGAAAGTGGTAAGAATTGGTGGTAATTTAAAATGCAGCACAACCCTTGGCTAGTAGTTTATTACTTGTATTTTCATGTGGCTTTATTTTGCTTTCAGTCAAAGCAGGAGAAGATGGCATGCCGAGATAAGAGCATGCAGGATCGATTGAGGCTGGGGCACTTCACCACAGTGCGGCACGGCGCATCCTTCACCGAGCAGTGGACAGATGGCTATGCTTTCCAGAACCTCATAAAGTGAGGACAAACAAGATTGTCTTTAAATTCAGAGGCAGAAATGGAAAAAAACCCTAGCAGTTGTGTGTGATGTCTTGCACATCAGAATGTGAGAATGGTGTGACTGATACATGGAAAGATCAGATAGGAATTCCTGACGAAGGTTCACACTGAAGTAAGAAATCTACTTCCACTGAAACTTCCAGAGACTTGAACTGGAATGAAGTAGTTTGAGTTGGCCTCTGAGTTGTTTTTATGTGTTGGGATTCCACAGTGCCCCTACTTGGCTTTGTAGTGCTTGGGGTGGAGGGGTGGACCAAAATCTCAGATATATTGTGAGTCAGTCAATTTGATTTGCATCCTTGCATATATTAGTCAAAGAAGGCTAATTAGCTTGCACTTTTTTTTTTTTTTTGTTCCCTTAAGTAGAAAGTGGAGAAGCTTGAAAGAGAAAATCCATACTATTTAACTTGTTTTGCCTTCTGGTAACAGTGATCAAAGGGGTTGCAGAAACCTGGAAATTAAGATCAGAGACCCTTTATCCAGGATGTTAATGGAAATACCCAGTCGATTCCCACCTGGCCTAGACCTTTAAGTAGGACTTGGCAAATTAATTGCACTAGAGAGCTATGTGTGTGATCCTTTAAAATTGCATCACTTCTCTGTAGTGTGATAGAGAGGTGCAGCTCCTGTTAGGCACATTAAGGACTTTATAATTCTTCCTTAGTTTGTGGTGTAAGATATGGAAAAAATACTTCCAGAATACTTACCTGCAGTCTCAATCGCTTTTTAAAAGGTAATTAGGTATGCAAATGCTTAGGTAATTTCAGCTTGAAATTTCAAGAGTGCTTTTATTACTGCAAAATGTTTCAAGATAGTCTTTTTATCTTGAAGGAGAGACAGTTCCTTAGTGAAATTGGGAATTATGTTGGTTATATTCCAGAGCATTTAGGATAGTATTTTTATTTTTAGGATACTGTACTTTTGAAGTGTAAGGATACTTTTTCAGTGAGTGCCGGACTTCAGGAATAGTTTTAACAGGAAAATCTGAGATTTTGAACACAGGCTTCTAGGAAAAAGTCTGTGGAAAGTTAGTGACTTGCCATGGATCCTAGGTTTCTGTGGGGTTAGTAGCTCCTTTGGATGTCATCTGTATGAATTAAACGTTTCACTTACTGAAAGATTTCTGTGAGCCAGAAAAAGAATCCCATTTTATGTAAAAATACCTTTAAAAGTCTGACTCATCATGTTTAGCACGTCCTCCTTTTCTGTATAAAAATATTTTGTTACAAATCTTACCAGAACAACTGATTGGAAATTCATGGCTCCAATCTGGTGAGAACAGATGCTGAAGACAGCCAAGTGCACACCCTTAGTTATCTGTGTTGTGTTTTTTTTTCCTTCTCTGCTTTTCAGGCAACAGGAAAGGATAAATTCCCAACGTGAGGAAATAGAAAGACAACGAAAAATGTTAGCAAAGCGGAAGCCACCAGCAATGGGCCAGACACCGCCAGCAAGCACTGAGCAGAAGCAGCGCAAGAACAAAACCAACGGAGCAGAAAATGAAACGTAAGTTCCATGGCCTTCTTGATGCATGGCAAAGCCACATGCTTTGATTAGAGCACAAAATATCTCCTGGGAAATAGAATCTTGCCCTTGCCTCCAGGCTTTACTCCAGGCTTTACATGCACAAATGAATGTTGTGGAATTAGCCTAGCATTCAGCAACATCTGGCTCCAGTTCTAAATAATTTTCATTGAAGTAAAACAAGGATCATTGCTGAGTCCAGACTTTGTATGATATTAACTATATTAACTTTAGTTTTTTGAGCCCAGTAATTTTTTCAGTATTCCTGTTGTGGTCGAGTTTGAAAAGTGGGCTCTGACTTTAGTGTTCCAAGTTCAGAATTTATATCAGTATCAGGGTATATGTGGTGCTTTTTTTAAAGGAAAACAGAATTGTGTTCATTTAGAAGCCTTGATTTCTATGTATTCACTGTGGAGAAATCTGAGTTAAGGGTTTTGAAACAATTCATTTCAGATGCTGAAGGAATAAGATCCTTTCTATAGAGATTGCATTGAGCATTGGCTTGTTCTCCAAAACAGTTCTTCACACATATGTGACTCAGGGAAATGGTGCAAGTGCTACTCTTCTCATGGATTTTTTTCTTTTCCCCTGCCTTTTTTGACGTTACTGATGCTCTAAGAGACTTGATATTCTTCTAGAGCGAAGCTGAGGCTCGAAAGAAGTCCAGAACATTCTTTTTTCAGAAGTTTTTGTGAGTTGGAAATACATTTAGTCAGAGACTTAGCCCTGCCTTCTCCTAGTTCCCTTTATAGACTTCATTTTATTGCCGTAGACTAATAATAACTAAATGGACTAATAGTAACTAAACCCTAATACCATAACCCTCATTGACACTTTTCATTTTCTATTATTAAATCTGGGCTTAACTTGACCTCAAAGTTCTAGAAGTCCTTTGGATTCTTGGCCTTGAATGTGATGTGATGTGATGCAAAAGCTCCTACTGCCTTTGCAGTCTCAGCAGAGATGGTACAAGGCTGGGTAAATCTTGATATCCAGGGTGCCCTCAGCTCCAGGGCTGTGCCCCCAAAATGGGCTACAGGTACCTGCAGATCCAGGTGGGTTTTGTTGGAGAGCACCGTGTGTTTCCTGTAAATAACTAAGTAAATGTAAATAACTAAGTAAGTTTCCTGTAAATAACTAAATAACATTTCGCCCTTGTTCTGGCCAAGGGAGCCTGAAAAGATCTATATAAAACTTTTAAGTCATCCTTTTGTATTGCCAGGTTTGAGCTGGGAGAAGCAAATGGAATGTCTATACATGGATATTTTGAAACATTGCTATTCACTGTGGCAATCTTTCACTTCAAAAAGGGCAGGATGAGCTCTCCCCATTTTTGTAGGATTCTTTTTATCCAGCAGTCTAGTGCAGTTGTAGAGTGGCTTTTTCTAGAGAGATAGTAGCACAGGTCCTGCCTTTGGGAGTCCTGGTCATATCTGTGATGCTTCTGCTTGTGCTGTGAGCTTGTCTTGGCATAATCCAGCTTTACCATGATCTGCTAGGAAGCTTCTTGGACTCCCAAGTAATTTTCTCTGCTCTTGCTGGTTTATCAGTCATATCTGATACATATAGGGTGATATTTTTGTGGTTTAGAAAAGCTTCTGATAAAAACTGCTGGCCAGGGTATGGATATGGTTCGTGTGGAGTGTTGTAGCTTATGTGAAAACACTGGAGTTTTTGCAAATCAGCTCTAGCAACTGGACTGACTGACTACTTGCTTAATCCTTAGCTGTACAGTGCATTTGTTGGACCATTGTGTATCAGGAACAAAATTTCATTGCTTCTGGAGGGAGGCTTTTCATTTTGGAACTTTTACGGAGGCTGATTTTTAGGCAATATAAATATTTCTAAAAGTTGAATGAGAAGCAGACAGCCAAATTCCTTTTTGATTTTTCATTCCACTTTGGTTTATGGTTGTTGCTATGTCTTAAAAAGGAGAGGAAAATCTCCTGTGATGAGAATTTAAACACAAGCTCTCCCAAAATGAGCTTTCTAGCCTGTGAATGAGAAAAGAGTTTTTATTCTGGAAGATTAATCCCCCAGGGCTGGTTGAGATTTATTAGGACAGCTTGGGCAGCCTTCAGGTGCACTAGAGGTAGGTAGGGTGTTTTCTGCATGTTTCTGTGAAACAGGAGGCTGGTGTTTGTCTCAGAGCTCCTTTAATTTTTGTGATGGTTGCTGTAACAGGCAGCTGTTTTGCGCAGTGTTAGCCTGGTGGTGCTTGTTACATCTCTGTCCTAATTGAGTAGACTGATGGTGGTTGCATTTGTGCACTAACATATGTGCAAACCTTATTGCTGGTTTATATAACTTTCTCTTTATTCCTTACATGGCAACAGCAACCAAAGAATCACAGAATCACAAAGGCCTAAACTTTTGGGATGGTCTTTTAGATTCCAAATCTAATTAAAATTCAGGCTATATGTGTGAATTAGAATCATAAAATCACAGAATAACCTGAGTTGGAGGGGACTCCCAAGGATCATCAAATCCAGCTCAGGGCCCTCAGCGGTTTTATATGAAATGAGACAACATTGTGACCATTTTCGGTACTTGGATTTGTTTTTTATGTATCTTTAGTTTGTAATAAGCGGTTCCTTCTGCTCAATATTCTTTCACAGGGAACTTGACTTGTGAGTTTTCCATTAAATTTATCAGGTAGTAACTGTTTTAGGCCTTGTTTCAAGTACCTGGATTCTCTGTATTATCAACAGAGGGAAGTTGGGTCATTTAAAGATGAGCACTTGATGACCTGAATGCTCTCTCCTCTCAATTTACTGAGTAAGGTCTCCCTGCACAGATGTAGGACTCAGTCCGCCCTTTGATAGGAGTGGAGATGTTGATGCTCTGGAGGCCTCTTGCACTAACCTTGTGTGAAGTTCTCTGTAGAGCATAACTGCTGTTGCAGAAAATCTCCTGGGATATGCTTTGAGCTCAGTTTAGGTTTAAAAGATTTTTGTATGCTCTCACATGCAGGTCCTGTTTACAGAGTGAACAGATGCAGTTGATTAAGGGCATCATAGCTTTATGTTCACATGTGATGCTTCACCAAATTCCTTGTTGATAGTAATGAGACAATTAATATAGTGATCCATTTTTTTAATCCTGAAGATCTCAGCATGTCAATGCAGAGATGCATTGACATGCTGAACCAGTGATGGGCTCTGTCATGGTTGTAGTGTAAGGCTGTGCTTTGTCCTGTGTGGCATACTTGGTGTGGAAGATGTCGAAAACATTATGAAACTTCTTTTGACCAACAACCTAGATCAGAAACTTTGTACATCTTCTATTATCAATAAAACAGAGATTAGTCTGCTTATCCCATTGCTTTTCCTAACTACACATGAGGTCAAAAATACAAAAAAGTAAATTTCCCAAAGTTTCCCTGGAAGCCACCTGGCAGAACCTGAAACAGGAAGAAGTTCTGAATCCCACGTCACTGCTCTTTTTGCAGTGGCTGTGTGGCCAGGTGTGCTTCTAGTCTCAGAGTGAATAACTGGGTTGAATTATCCAGCTTTTATTACAAAGAAAAAATTGAAAATGAGTCACTAAAGCAAATTTTACATGGAAAAATAAGATGTGGAATATATTGGCTTCACTTTTCTATGTTTAGATTATGGTTTAGCTGTCTTCGTTAAAAGTCAATCAGTAGCCTAGATAGGTGTTATTAGGGACTTGAATTTGAAATTAATGGATATTGTTGAAGTTTAAGGTTTTGTTCTCCTTTAGACTGATTATTTAAAAATAGAGGTTGCAGAGTTTATCTAAAATTTTGTACTTGCTATTGATGTACTCTGTGGAGTTGTTACTTCCACTGGCAGTGTGCGTTCTGCAGATTGTTCACTTTATCATGTTTGCAAACCTAATGTGTTGAGTCTTTTTTTGTGCAGGTTAACATTAGCTGAATACCATGAACAGGAGGAAATCTTCAAACTCCGACTAGGTCATCTTAAAAAGGTAAGAACTAGTTGCAGCAAAGGCTTTTTGTGCAGTATTCTCTGAACAAGAGCATTTCTCTGTAGAGATCACTACTCATTTGATAATCAAGAGGGTTTGATGCTTGGAAAAGATAGTCAGGATTTTGTAATAATTTTCTTGGGGTGGTGGTATTCACAGAAGATTCTCTTTGTTTCAATAAATAGATTTCTGTGTCCTTACAGTCAGGATATCATGCAGAGTTCTACTTTTTTTGGTACATTTCCTGTCACTGTGCCCTGCTTGATGCTGGACTTTGAATATGTATAACATGGGGGAACAGTAAGGAATGGAGACCAAGGGAAAAAAATTATAAAAACATAACCAAAAAAATGCAACAGTCATTGACTTTTCCAGTTCTTTGAAATATTGAGTAACCAACGTCATCAGTCCAATAAAATCTCTTGGGCTGTTGTAAACTAGTCCTGTTCAGGCAGCTGCAATGTATGTTTGTTTTCAAATACCTTGGTGTCAGTAGGAACTGTACCTGCAAGTGAGTTTATATTTAGATAAACTGTTGGGTACATTGAAAGTGATTGCAGTGACCTATAAATAAGTTTTCTAGGACACTTCAACAGATTAAATACTGGGAAAAAAAGTTGATTACTTCTGCCATTTCCTGGTTAGGTGTGATCTCTACTAAGGCCATGGAGTTTTCTTTTGGACATGAACCAAAGAAGCAGCAAATGTCTTGCTGGAGTACCCCTTCCTTTCTCAGGTGGTGTTTGAGATACCCATTTAGTTTTTTTCCTGTAACCTTGACACACAAGCTGAATGCAAAGCCTCATTAATGTATCTGTATTCCTTGGTATTTTCTGTGGAAGGGAAAGTTACTGCACACCCAGAATCTGCTGACAGTCTGCCCATTATGCTTTATTGACCTGTGAACAAAGAGAAGTGATATGGGCAGGAGAATGCTGCAGGCATGCTGGCTCTACAGCTCCCACATGGCTCCAGGGGAGTAACTGCAGGTCCATCTATCCTGGCATGTAAAATTGCCACTCTGGAATGGAGGAATCCATTTGGAAATGGATCTTAATGGAAATGAAGTAATGTGTTAGGATCATGGGATTGTCTGAAGCTGTGCTTATCTTTTTCCACTTCTGGAAACTGGCTCATTCTTTATGTCTAAAAATAGAACCAGTTGGAAAGGGAAGGAGCAGTCACAAGACAGATGGGTAATGATGTCCCCTGAGTCACATACACAGATTGTCCTGCTCAGGGTGCATGCTCGAATTGAGGTTTGCACCCCTGGCCACGGTGATGTGAATTCTCATGTCACTTTTGAGGGCACCAGAACTTCCACTTTGATATTGAGGAACACTGACCTGTCTGAGCAATTACCACTAGTAGAATACAATGTCATTCTCTCACACTTTCCATCCTCTCCAGATGCTGCCCCACCTAATGTGGCATCACATTATCCCTGCCCTTACTGCTGAGAGCTGTCATCTTTCTCTTGTCCCACCAGAACTGAAATTCCTTCAAAAACAGCTGCATAACACTTATTCAGGAAAGGAGCAAGACCACAGCAACGAGGCTTCTTAATTACAGAAAATATTATAAACAAGGAGGTGTGAAGGATTTGTCTCCTCCTGTCTGTGTAGGTGTGAATCTAATTGCCCAGTCAGTTTTCATTCCTGTTATTTGCCACGTGACTGCATCTCTCTGATCTCCCAGACAAGTTTTATGCCAAAAACCTCTTCAGAAGTTCAATTGCATTTCCATAAATGAGGTGTAAAGACTACCTGCAGTACCTTACAGAGTGTTATGTTTTCCTTTTGTTTTTTCCTTGTGCAGGAAGAAGCAGAGATCCAGGCAGAGCTGGAACGGCTAGAGAGGGTTAGAAATCTACACATCAGGGAATTGAAAAGGATACACAATGAGGATAATTCACAGTAAGCATATGGGGATCAGGGATAAGAATTTAAAGTAATTTTTTATTTGTTCTCTTCATAATGAGAGACAATCTTGTCATAATGAGAAACATTATGTACTTTAAAATTTATGTTATAACTCAATAGTCACTTGATTGTGGGTTGGTACAGTTTTAGCTTGAAGTTCACATAAGACAAAGGCTTCCAAGTGCATCAAGGTACCATTAAATAATTTTTCATTGGTGCAGAATAATCAAATAGCATCAAATTTATCACTCATTAACATGATTATATTTTTCTGTCTAAAAGTGACAACATTGTCTCTTAGCTGTGCAGTAGCTATGATTTTATTGTGCAGATGTCATTATTTCTGTCTTTTTAAAGTCTGTCTTTCTCACCAGATTTAAAGACCATCCAACGCTAAATGATAGATATTTGTTGCTACATCTTCTGGGTAGAGGTGGCTTCAGTGAAGTATATAAGGTAACCTGGAAGTGGCAATCTGGTGTAATCTGAATCTGCAGGAAGCAGATTTTACACTTATTTTCTCAATACTGTGTGCGTTATAGAGGGAAGAAGGGAGGACATGGTGCATCTGGCTTGCACTAGACATCAGAGTGGAGATTTTCAGGTGCATGCCTGGTCCTCAGGGGTCAAATTTCCTTCAAATATTTGTCAAAAAAGTTGCACCAAGTCTTCAGTTTTTGTTAGGATAGAGAAGCAAGCCACTTGTTTCTTCAAATGCTACACACAAATACTGAGCCTTACTGAGATGGCACAGCAAATATGAACATCCCTGTAAATAAGAGAAAATAGCTTCAATAATAAGAGCAAAGCCTGTGCTTCCTGGGAGTATAAGGCTTTGTTTCTGGTGCCTTTATTTTATCATCTGAAATAGCAGACTGGGGGTACTCTGTATGTGTAATTTTGGGATTTCCTTAGAGCTGAGAATTCCTGGTGTGTCAGTACTCCTGACAGCCAAGACCTGGGATACTTTGGTGCTTGCGATTTGACTATTACACTTAGAGCTATTTCAGTTCTCAGTATTCCCCATTTGTACTCAGAAGTTTGGAATTCATGTTGAATTTGGCTGGAATGGAAGCAATTGTACCAATGCAAATATTGAAAACTTCATAGTGCTTTGGTATTTTGATGCAGCACAGCAATAGGAACCTAAACTAAGGGGACTAGACTGCTCAGATGGGGTGGGGGGAAAGCATGTGCACTGTGTGTTAGTACTTCGAGCTGCTTTGCTGACTAAGCAGAAAGTTGAGGCTCCACAGATGAAAGCAAGAGGATATGAATGTTTCCTACCTGCCTGCTTTTAAGAGTTACTTAGCCCTTCTTCTCTAGGGTCTTGGTCAATCTATTAAGCATTAGGAATTAAGTAGACAGCTTTTGAGATGAACACACATTATATTTCTTTGCTTACCACAGCATTTTGTTGTGTCCTGGAAATAATTATATTATTGTTGCTGCTCTCAGGCAAGGCAGAAGATTTCTGCATTGCTCCATGAGTGCAATTTCAGAGGTTCATTCTTTAATGACTGTTTAAATAACAAAAAAGTAGAGGGAAGGATAAAGCACAAGATCACACAACTCTGCCATTGAATTCTCCAGCTTTTATATGTGCTGAAACATTATGCCACAAGTTGGAGAGTTGAGCTACTAGTGTGAAACAAAGCATTGAAAAATCTTTCTGTGTTTTGGTAGTTGTTTTTTATTAACTCAAGTGTAGAAAATAAGTTTTGGACTTGGGAGAATACTAGCAGGGTCTTTCCCAATATAAAAACTATCTCTATTTTGGTAATTCGTTCTTTCTGGTCCCTTTGTAACTCTGGTAGTAAAATGCCAAAATCAGTGCAGCGTGACCTTCCTTAGGGAAGGTCAAATCAAAGCACAGAATATTCAGTTGTTTTCAGAGTTGCTTGAATTCATTAGTGCAACTTATTACATCACAATGGGCATTTATGTTTTAATGTTTCACTATGTTTTAATGCTGATTTCCTGGGTGGGGTTATTGGTTTGTTAGAGCTTGTCTGCTTTTGCAGTATTAACTTAAGCCTGTGAATCCTACTGATCTTCAGGTCTTCTCTCTGCAGGCATTTGATTTAACAGAACAGAGGTATGTAGCTGTGAAAATACACCAGTTAAATAAAAACTGGAGGGATGAGAAGAAAGAAAACTATCACAAGTAAGTGAGTTTAAAGTAGCCAGCCATGTTTCCCAGTTCCTCCTGCATTTGATTGTCTAGTGCCTGTGAACAGGCTGCCAATTTTTTCCTGTGTTTGCCACATTTCAAAAGCCACTTTGTCCCAGTAGCTACTTGTGAAAGTTCTGCTCAGATGAGAGATGTTTTAAATGTATGCATACACACAGAGAGTTTTGTATAAGCCCTGTGCCTCCACATTTTAAAGCATCAGTGCTCTGAGGAAACTGCTGAAGTGGCTTCTCTCTAAAATGTTCAAGCACTTCCATAGGAAATGTTTTTTTCTTTCCATCTTTCATGTACACACCTGTACTGTGGTCCCTAGAAGCCTCCTGTTCCCTTTGTTTCCTAGAATAAGTGATCCTAATTGTGGCTTTCCACTACCTGAAGGGAGCCTGCAAAAAAGATGAAAAGACACTGTTTTCAAGGGCCTGGAGTCACAGGACAAGGGAGGAATGGCTTTAACCTGACAGAGAGCAGGGTTCAATGAAATAGTAGGAAGAAATTCTTTACTGGAAGCTTTTTGCTGTTCGTAACTCTTGTTCCCTAATGCCATGGGTTAGATAACTCTGCAGAGTGGCATCCAAGCCTTCTCCATAGGACTTCCAAGATAAATCTGTGTTCTTAATTCCCCAATAAGTCACTGGGACAAACTAAGCTGAATTTGAAGACTTGGAAATTAGGCTGTTAAGCATCATGGAATTCTTCTAGAACTTGCTGATTTTTGTATTCAGCTATCTTGGATCTCTTAAGTATTTATGAGGCTATTTTATTTTGGCAAGCAGTACCATTAATCGAAATGAGTTATTTTGTAGCGTTG
The DNA here is from genome assembly GCA_013396955.1 of Regulus satrapa. Classification (NCBI taxonomy): domain Eukaryota; kingdom Metazoa; phylum Chordata; class Aves; order Passeriformes; family Regulidae; genus Regulus; species Regulus satrapa. Next base: position 205,649 of record VWZN01008003.1, read on the forward strand.
CCAGGGTTGGAGCTGCACTCAGGTTCTGTGGCTCCCAAGAGCTGTCCTGTGCAGTTCCTCCTTCACTTGATTTTTCTGAAGCTGTCTGAGGAATGTGCATGGGTTTGATTGAAGCTGGATGCTGTGTGGTATGTCTGGATTCACTATCTGGAGAAATTAGAATCAAGTCCCTTGTACGACTAATGCTCAGACTTTGCTGTTTTCAGACATGCATGTAGAGAGTACAGAATTCACAAAGAACTGGATCACCCTCGAATAGTTAAACTATATGACTACTTCTCACTGGATACTGACTCGTAAGTTGTGTTGATCTGTGCTTTCCCGAGATTTGACCTATTCACTAAAGGCAAAGTATTTAAAACTTTCCAGGAGAGTCCAGAAGATGTCCACACCAGTGTTAGACTTTACTGCAGAGATAACTGAGATGTACGTCCAGCATACACTGGTTTATTAAAGACTCCAGTTCACAAACCAGTGTGGTATATTCTATCAAATGTGGTGCTTTCCTGGTAAAGCCTGCTCTTGGCCCTGAGCAAACGCCACATCCGATACAGCTTTCAGCCTCTGGGTCTTTAATGGGGAATCTCTGACCTTTGTACTGTTGAGCATTGAGGCCTGTGCTCCTGGTAGCTTACTTCTAGAAAGGGATTAATAGGCTGAAGGACTCTTAATTTAATATATTGGCCAAATAGGTGAGTTACAGATGAGCAAGTAACAAAGTGTTCTGGTTTCTATCCTTAATTGCAACAACTCCTGTTTTTCTTTCAGGTTTTGTACAGTGTTAGAATACTGTGAGGGGAATGATTTGGACTTCTACCTGAAACAGCACAAGCTAATGTCTGAGAAAGAGGCACGATCCATTATCATGCAGATTGTGAATGCTTTAAAATACTTAAATGAAATCAAACCTCCCATCATACACTATGACCTTAAACCAGGTATGCTGTGCTGACATGCTTAAGGATGCTAAGGTAATGTAATGAGTTACAGGTAATATGAGGAAGTTTCCTTTGGTCAGACAGCAAAAAGAAGACAGGGCTGTCTGGAAAAGCTAACTTGCTGCAACAATAAAAACATAACATGCATAGAACTTTTGGAAGATGCATAGAAGGTGTTGTCTCCCAGAATTGCAACATAAAAGCAACATTAAAACAAGGAGGCATAACATGTAAAACAAGGAGGTGTAACATTTTCAAGAATGAGACCTTGAACCACCAAGTGGTTGTGTTTGTTTTCTTAATGTCCTGCTTGTATTCTGCTGTTGAGAACTTCTCTGATTGTGTCATAAAGGTTCCCACAATTACTGGTGTGCTTCATGTTCCCATTCTTCTGGCTTATTCTTTCTGTAATCGTCTAGCTGAAAATTTGATGGCAGATGCTAATTTTTCACTTTTTCATATTGTGTGTCAACCCCTCCCCCCCCAAAGCTGAGGACACACAGTCAGGCTGCTCAGGTTTGCCTTTGAGTTCATTCAGTTACATCTACCATGGAGAAGATCCTCCCCAAATGGTGTTGTATATTTTCCATCTACTACTCGGGCAGAGCCACAAGGGGGAAAATGGAAATGCTCTGTTTTGAGATAGTGCATATTGGCTACATAGCTTTTTTCCTAGTCCAGTACATTTATCCATCTTTTTGGGCAGCCATCCCTGGCTTGTTTCCCTGTACTGGTGGCACCTCATCGGCATTGTGTAACTGGTTTGTGATGTGGTTTGTTGCATCAGCATGAGGAATGTGTACGGGAGATGGTGCTGTTGCACTGGTTGTAGTGACCCCATTTCCACCCTGGCTGTTCCCAAGTTGTATGAGCTCTGCCTGCAGCTGCCTAGAGCTGTGATTCATCCACTGCCATCACACACAGTACTGCTACTTTATTGTAGGCTTGGAGAAAAACAGCGATGATATGACTTCTTGATGGGTTTGTGAAAGACTCTTGCCTAAGCAGTAATTGTTCTTTTTGAGCTTGAAAGTCACTGGGGAGCACTGTCAGGAAGGAGAGAGTTTCTGACATATTGAGAAGACAGAGTAGGTCAGAACTTCTGGGCAGAATGAGTCATAACTGTGTATGTGTACTTTTTGACCTGCCCTTCCAATGGGACCTTTGGGAGGCATCAAAACAGCCTGGGCTTAAAGCTCATTTGGCTAACAGGGTCAGGATCTGGAGGCTCCAAGCAATATGGGGTCACTAGGTCATTCAAGATGGAGAGATCAGCTCTAGCACTTGGTGGTCCTGGAATTGTCTCTGAAGTTCAGGGTTTTGAGTGTTAAAACATCTGGTGCAGCTCACTGTAGGTCCCTTGTCCTTGTGCAGTGCAGGGCTCAGTGCAATTTTATTCTTCTCAAATATGTATCCTAAAGGCTGTTTCCTTCCTCTGTCTAGGTAACATTCTTCTAGTCAATGGTACTGCATGTGGAGAGATAAAAATCACAGATTTTGGACTTTCCAAAATCATGGATGATGACAGCTACAACTCAGTTGATGGCATGGAGCTGACATCGCAGGGGGCTGGTACTTACTGGTAAGCAATGCCTGGGGCACTTGCAAGTTAAGATCAAGAACAGTTTATAAACAGCTTTGGAAGTGTGTCAGCTCTGTGTGCACTGCCATTGGACGTGACAGCTTGACACACTGGAGGTTTGAGACCCTGGAAATTGCTCTTCTTGTCACTCAGCTCCTTTCAAGGTGGGCAGCTTTTCACTGTTCAGTAGGTCAAGTGTTTAAAAGTCAGCTCATATTCAAAAGTGAATTAAGTAAAAATGGTGAAAAGCTGTGTATGCTGCTGTGACAGCAAGCTTCAGAGTGGAGTTTGGCTGCTCTTTCACAGTCTAGAGTGGTTCTGTCTTGTATCTTAAGCAAGAATGAAGTAAATACTATACCTATTTGGAAATTCAGGTGTGCATGAGGGAAATGAAAAGAATATTCCTCTGAAATGAGGTGGTGAAGATCCACAGTTAGCTCTCAAATAAGATGTAAATCTCATGGTGTTGTCTATAGCCAGAGCTTCACTTGAATGTCATCTTTTCAGCAATTTTTTTTATCTTCTGTGCCAAGTGTCACTGTATCAACCTTGGCTGAGAGCAGACCCTTGGTGAGTGCCACTGAGTGTGACTCTTAGATGTCACCCAAGCTGCAAACTGTCACCATGGGCAACAGAACGTTTGTTGGGCCATTCTGTGTTGTACAGTTTTGTTCTGTTCCTAAAAATGAAACTAGCTGTACCCTGAAATGAAGCTGAGTGTCTTTAATTGGGGCGAGGCATGTGGGGTTATATTTCTAAAAATATGTATTTTGGCTGTGTGCTTTCATTGTGGAATTGTTGGCCAAGCCCTTTCAACAGCAAATACCAGTTCTGAAGATAAAAGAGAATGGGCTTGTTTTACATGCTCTGCTGAAAAGAAACTGACTGTGCTGACTGGGTCAGAACATGAATATCTGGAGAGTCCTTCGAATCACTGTTCCCAGAAGGAGTAGGTATTGGTGATCTTGGCCCAGAGGTGCACAGGAATGAAATGGGACCCTTGAGTCCCAAGTGATCATAGAATTTTCTGTTCTAAAGGAAATACTTGAAGCTGCTGCTCATAACTTCTTAACTTTCCTTCTAATCAGGTATTTGCCACCAGAATGTTTTGTGGTTGGAAAAGAACCTCCAAAGATTTCAAATAAAGTTGATGTCTGGTCAGTGGGAGTCATCTTCTATCAGTGTCTATATGGCAGAAAGGTAAGAAGGCGTTTAATTCCTTTTCTTAGTGGTGTTTCCCAAACTTCCCTGGGGAGGCAACCCAGGCTTCTGCTTCCTTCTCCACAGACTTAGAATGTGCTCCCTTGTCTCCTTGCCATCAGTTCCAGGGCAGTCCATGCTATTGGAAGTGGGGAGCGTAGACTAAGCTGTATTGTGCTCTACCTTTAGCATTTCCTTCAAGAAAGACACTCTGCAGAACATCTCTTTCCACTGAGCATGTTCCTACTGAGGCTGTTCTGGGCAAGACAAGTGTGTCATTCCTGGTCTGAGGTTTTTCATATGGTCTTGTGTGTGACACTTGCAATGCCCTGAGTCTTTGTTGGTCTTGATGGCTGCAGGTGCTTAGGGGGAATAAAAATAGCTACAAAGACCCACTTGCGAAGTTTTTAGGATGGCTTTTGGAAGGGAAGAGTGTGGATCAGGAAAATGTGATTTGTCACAAGAAAAGTGATTTATGTCAGCAGGAGAGATAGGATAGAGAAGGGAAAGGATTCCATGGGCTCTTGTTTTTGGGAGTCCCTGGTAACCAAGTGTTTTGAAAGCCAGGGCTGACATACACGTGCTACTCAGTGCTTTCAGTCAGACGTGTGGAACCAGCCCAGCAGAGATGAGTTGGTGAATCCCTGCCAACTCAGATGGATGACAAATGCTGTAACAGACCCACAAGGTCTGGAAGCAGGTGGAGATCCCTACTGGCCAAGCCAGACATGTTCCAGCTTGATCCCTTTTGTTCAGTTGAGGATGGGAGCGATGCATCCTGGTTCTCTGCTATCCACAGCACCTTCCCAGCAGTTATGGGCTGCTTGCCTGGAAATATGCTGATGTCAGGTGATGATAAACAGTAGAGCTATGGGGTTTTTATGCCTGTCACCAACCTTTAACAACTTTTTTCTTTCTTTTGGTAGCCCTTTGGCCACAACCAGTCACAACAGGATATTTTGCAGGAGAACACAATCCTGAAAGCTACTGAAGTGCAGTTCCCTCCAAAGCCAGTGGTTACACCAGAAGCAAAGGTAAATCTGCTTGAGGGTCAGGCAGCACAGGCAGTTCAAGCCTCCTGATTTCCATAAAACCAGCAGGAGTCCCATGTTTAATGCTCATCTATCACATAGTGATTAGTGGTTTTGCATGTTCCATCCTTGGAGGTGTTCAAGGCCAGGCTGGATAGAGCTCTGAGCAGTCTGGCCTAGTGAAAGGTGTCTTTGCTTATGGCAGGGAGGTTGGAATGACATGACCATTAAAGTCCTTTCCAACCCAGACTATTCTGTGATTCTATGATTACGGCAGCTGTCAGGCTGAGTGTTGAGCAGCGGGTGCCTCTGCCCATGCTTCTGGTACAAGATGGGCCTTAGTGCAAGAGCTGGGCCGTGTCTAGGGAAGGAACATTGGGGCATTGGGGTTTTCATGTTTGGCCTTGCTCCTAAAGAGTCAAAAGCTTCCTGTTTCTGTCATAAAAAATTAATTCTTGCTTTGGCTTTGGGGTGCTGCAGGCATTCATCAGGCGGTGTCTGGCCTATCGAAAGGAGGACCGGATAGATGTCCAACAGCTGGCCTGTGACCCCTATTTGCTGCCTCACATCCGCAAATCTGTATCCACAAGCAGCCCAGCTGGAGCTGCAATTGCCTCAACCTCTGGATCATCCAATAACAGCTCTTCAAACTGAGACAGAGCAATAGGCCAAAAACTGCTTGAGAAACCGGCAAAAAGACAGAAACACCTTTGGAACAGAGGAATCCACAAGGGTCTCAAGAAACCTGTACCAGGTGCTTTTTTCTCTTGCTTTTTTCCATCCATAGAGCATGACAGCATCAACTCTCATCAAGAAAGCCTTCGGCATCTAGGCCAAGCTATGTGGATAGGAGATAGCTTGAGGTTTATCCAGTCAGTGACCACAAAGGGTGGCTGCTGCGAGCAAGGAGGAGAAACTCAAGAAAAAAAAACAAAAAAACAAAAAGACATGGTTCCATGTACTGTGAACTTCTGAACATGCAGCCTTGGGGAATCCAGGACGCCGTGTGTGCTTCATATGAAGAATGTGGACTTTGGAAAAAAGACTGGGCTAGTCCAGTGTTGATATTTAAACATTGTTCCTTTTCTTTTAATAAAGTTTAGGTAACATCTCCTGAGAAGCTCGAAGCACCAAGGTTCAGCTGGGGATGGTATGACTCTTTGCCCTTTGGAGGGGAAAAAAGTTGATCCTGCCTGTTCATGGCACTAGAGTTAGTGTTTTACCCCTAATTAATTTCAGTTTTTTTAAAATAACAATTTTTTTGGAAGAAAACAGTTTTCTGGTCTCAGTGAAACCCGTATTAGCAGGTTTGTGGCAGTGTCCATTATGCAGCTGGTGCAGCTTTCTGCTCCTTTGGGGTCACCTCTTAGAAATGATTCACATTCTCAGGAGGGTGGTGAAACCCTGGGAGAACAGGCCTGTGTCACTCTGATCAGAGTGGGTAACAGCTCAGGCTGCCACAAGGTTTCAGCTGCTGCTTCATCGCTCTCCCAACAGTTGCACCTTTTTAATGTGTTGAAGTGCTGTTGTTTTTGCAGACCCAGCCCATCATGCTTATAACCCAGCTCTCCACACTTTTGAGCCTGTTCTTAGCTGGCAGGCAGAGAGCAGGTGGGGATTGGTGCACAGCTCAGGTGTCGCAGGTATGATCTGTGCCTACACAGCTCTCTACTGATCTGGTTCATGTTAGTGTTCCGAAGCTGAAGCCTTGTCTGCTCCTCTCCATTGGGTGACTTGGCAGCAAAGCTTTCTCTCTCCCTTAACACTTTTCAAACTTGCTGACTCATGAAGCTTGCTGCCATCATTGCATCCGATTTCAGATGGGAGGGAATGAGATGATGTTCTTGAAAGGAGCAAACACTCTGATTATTGTCTCCCTCCTGTAATCTGCCTGGAGGTGTCTTGTACCTTCAGCTGGATCTGCCTACTGTGAAATGGGAACCTCCCACTCTGCTTCCTTCTCCCTCCCACATTGAAGGAAAACTGAAAACACAAAAAGCACAGCAATTGAACATGTGGCAGCCAGGTTGGAGTGCTCCTAACATGTGGCAGGAGTTCTTAGCCAGAAATATTTGAAGATGCGTTATTGAGGAGCAGGGTTTGTCCTGGGGGGGAGATGAGTGCTGCACTACTGCAATTTGGGATGGTGGTTAAAAGCCAAACCACCCTGTGCACACTTCCCAAGCCAGTCCCTGGACCACTGTGGCCTGGGGAATCCTTTGTGGGACAACACCAGGATTGTACCCACTGCTGTGGCAACCTGTGGGCTGTTTGGGTGGCTTGCTTACCCCAGTGCTGGTAAGTCCTGGTAAGTGCTGTTCTCCATCATGAACTCAGAACTGCCACTTGACCACCTTACTGCAAGCCATCATCTGCAAATACTGTGCTTAAACCTGATCAGGAGCTTGTTAACTGAGAAATGGAGCAGTCTGTTGGAAATAAGCAACAGGCCAGGGAAGTGGAGAACTCTGCTGCTTTGATTTTTTTCTTACTATTTTTGTAGTGACTCCTGGGCTTTTAATTGGATTTACTCCCTTGCCGCTATATTTAAGGTGGTGTCTAAACTGCTGTAGTGTTTTAGACAAAACATAAATATATTCTTTAAATCCTCAGCCATCCTCTTAGCCCTTTCCATGCCAGCTGCTCTAAGCCAGAAGTTAATTGTCCAGCAAGCAGCTTCAACATGTTTATTCAGCCTCTGTCATGAGAAATCAGGGCTGGTGCTTCATCCCATTTGCCGAAACTGGTGATTTGGTATCTGTCCACACTGGGGAGAATTCTAAAAGGGTTTTTTCTATCCTGGTCCCATTGTTTCTTGGCCATTCAGTGTGTGCATCTTTGTGGGTGTGATTAATTTCGTGTCAGAAGCGTTTATTCCTGCTGTGTGACACCCACCCATCCAGGGCCAGTGGACAGTGACGGCTGATAACAAGGAAGAAGAACCCTGGTAGAATTCTGGCTGCAACACTTCCCTTGTTAAGATGGGTTTCACTTCCAATAACAGACCTTATTGCGACACTGTTCATTTACTTAAAGTGTATGAAGAATTTGTAACTTAAACCAGGCCAGACTGTTTTGGCTCTACCCAACAGATGAGACATGGATATTAAAATAAGTTTTAAGAAACTGATTTGCTTGGCTTTTACTGTTTTCTTCTCTTGGCATCAGCATGAGATCTCTTGCAGTGGCTGCACAGAGATGACATAGGACGGGATGAGGAAGCAATAGCTCTGAGCAGTGAGATCTCTGCATCAGAAGGGGAGTCGCTGAAAATTACTGGTGTTGATCTTGTCCTGAAACATAAATTAGAAAGCTGAGGTGGGTTTGTTCCTAATTTCCTGTAGAATAGTGGCTGCCTTTAGAAGCCATGTATGTTGAGGACATAACAAACCACATTTTCTGTTGATAAAAATCTGTGGGTCACAACCCCCCATCCACTCCCCAGCCCATGCACATCCAAGTCTCCCCTCTCAGTCACCCATAATAACCACACTGAGCAGTGATGAAACTCAGCTCCTTGAATTTCTTGGGGCTGTGCCTTGTCAGCTTTACAAAAATACACAAGAAAAAATTAAAAAGGACCTTGGCAGCTGAAGTTGTTGACTGTATCTGGACTGGGGAGTGCTGGGGCCCTTGGCATGTGGAGCCACTGTGCTGGGCATCCCCGGCATCCTCCAGGAGCCGGGGCCGTACCTGCCTCTAGAGCTGCTTCCTTAGGTGAACAGTCACCAGGCCCCAGGTTACCTGACCTGACCACTGTGCCTGAAGTCAAACTCAGTGAATGCAAGTGAAACCAAACACTGAGTGAGCTTGGCTCCCTCTCTGCTGCTGCAATTGATAATTTTTTAGCCCCCTGTTCCAGTTCAGATGATGTGATACAGATTTGGGGCAGGAGAGGCGGCAACGGTGCTTCAGCAGCATCATCATTGTCCTGCAGCAGGTGGGTGGGTGCCTGCACGTTCAGGGACGTGAATAGCTGGATGCTATATTCACCCCTTGATGGGGTGAAGTGAGAAGTCATGCTATAAATGAGCTTCCCTCTGCTAAATGGGCAGTTTGTGACCTGGCAAACACACAATGTGAACTTTGCAACTGCTGCCAGTGTCTGCCTGGGATCTGCTGCTGGAAGATGTTGTTTTCTGGGTTCTACACAAGCTTGCCTCAAGCAGCCTTAACCTAAATCTCCCTGCTACCAGCATGGAGAAGAGGAGACTTTGGAGTGTGTGGGAGCATAATTAGGTGCAGCCCTGACTCCCACCCAGCCTGGACCTAACCTTTGCTACCACATGCTGATGCATCTTTGCACCAAGACACTGATTTTCCACAGCTTCACATGGCTGTGCCTGTCGTCTCTGCTTCTCCCTGGCACCTGCGCTGCCCTCAGGGGCAGCTGGGTGCCCCTCTGGCCATCACCCTGGGTGGGGGCAAAAGGTCAAACAAACACAGAGCAGCTCAGCCTCCCCTTGCTATATTCACACACGGAAGCAGGCTCTTGGCCACAAGGACACTATTGTCTGTTCTGGGAGTGGGCCTGAGACACACTCCCGTTCCATGCTTTAGCTGCATGGAGGTGTGAAGGCCAGGAGAAGCTGATGGCATGAGCTGATGGTGAGGAGCTGCATCTTGCCACCAGATCCCTGTGCTCTTCCCTGCTCATCTGTGCTCCCAGCCTGCATCTCCTCCTGGGGATGGGTTAGTGTAGTCTTTCTTCTTCCTCCACCTTTGGCTGCAGCTTGTGTTTTACTCACTCTGTTACTTCTCATTTTCAAACACATTAAATGAAATGAAAGGTCAAGTGCTTTGAGCTGATTCAGGAAAACCTGAAAATAGAGGTTATCCACCATCTGCCCCCCCAGTGTGGGATGAGCCTCACCAGCCCCCAAGCAACCCTGACCAGGAGCTGCTTTCCCATCCTCTGTTGCTTGGGCTGCAGGGATGATGCAGAGCAGTACCATGGTCCAAATGGAGTTAAAATACAGGGATGGAGATAAAAATGCAGGGATTCTGTAAGCAGCAGCAGAATGAAGACAGAGTGATTCATCCTCATGTTCAGGTCAGATATCTCATTCCTGCCTGGGCTGCCCTTAGGAATGCCAGCAGCAAAGTTATAAAATGATCAGCTCTGCCTGTATTCAAGGGAAGAAAAAATCCAGAGCTCTATTCAGCCCTGTCCTCTCCCAGCTGAAGGTGCCAGCTGCGTGGGAGCCACGAGCACGCACTGCCCTGTCAGCAGCTGCCTTGCTCTTGGCTCAGCTCCGCATTAGGATCAGGACTTCAAACCTGCTTTGTTCAGCATTGGCTCATCCCAGCTCCCACTAATCCTGAAAATTCATGAACTCACACCCAAACCCAGGAGAGTGGCTGAGATTGAGGCCAAAACCCCTCCAGGCTAAAGGAACTGGTGAGAGATGGAAATGGAAGGGGACATGCCCATGGCCATGAGGTAAGGCAGTGGCAGAGATGGAAATGAAGCACATGGGGCCAAATGGACTGTGCTGCTCTTGCTGGAAAGGGCCAGGGAACAGGGTGAGACCTCAGGGTGAGGTCTGTGGTCCCATACCTGCTTCCAGCAGGAGGAAGACACCAGAGGATGTGCTGTCCTCCACTACTCTCCAGCTGCTTTCCCTCCCCACTCTGCAGTCTAGTTCTGCCAATTTGCTCGAGTCATGCAGAGAAACTGTTTTTCTAAAAGTTAAATTTCTTGTAAATGGCTGGAATTCCCTCTCTGCCCCTTTCCAGGAGCCCTCCGGGGAGGCCAAGCAGGAAGGAGAAGCAACAGGCTCAGAAGGCAGCACTTCTCCTCAGGCAGTCCCCAGCCTTGTCTCGCCCCCGCAGCGGAAGGCCAGGATCTCAGCACTGGCCCTCACGAGGCTGGAGCGCCCTGAAATTCCTCATGGCAGCTCCAAGTGAGCACATCTGGTTTTAATAAATTATTTGCAGCTTGAACTTGCCTGACTTTTCATGGCTGCAGAAGACAGAGCAGCAAAGATCTCTGAGAGCTGCCATTTGGGGCACCCACAAAGGGACCCCTTTTGCAGTGCTGGGAGACTGCAAAATTGGGAAGGAGGTCGGGAGAATGGGGCTGACCAAACACATTAAGGGACCCTGGAAATGTTCCATTTGCTCCTTGCAAGAGCCTAAGGGATGGCTGGGCCGGAGGCAGGGAAAGGGCCCTTCATTCTGGCCAGGATCCCTCTACCCACAGCAGTGTCCAGGGGCTGATGCTAACCACTGTATTTCAGCTCCTGGGGGAGGGGCACGGGAAACAAACCGGAGGTGCCTCCTGACACTCTCTGCTTTGTGGAGCATCAGCCACCAACACTGAGACTGCTTCACAATGTTGAACCCTAATGAGAAAACCAAACCCTCAGGAACATCAGTATGGGGCCCCAATGGCAACCAACATGACTGGGGCTGTGGAGGAGCTGAGCCCCCACATGGTGTCCGCAGGCTTGTCCTCAAAGGGAAGGGTGCAAATGCAAAGCTTGGGAATGAGTCCCTTGCTATACCTCCATGGGATTCCCCACCAAACCCCACATCCCAGGGAGAGGATACCAAACACCCTTGCTGCCTGCAATGCAAAGCCTGGAGCTTGGAGAGGCATGGAACTGGCTGCTCCTGCCTGTCTAACAGAGAGCAATGTTGGAGAGGGCAGCATACCCTGCTGCTGCTGCTGCTGCTGCTGCTGCTGCTGCTGCTGCTGCTGCTGCTGCTGCCTGCATGAGGGAGAAGGAGCCAGCAGATGCCAAGACGGCCTCTTCCCCAAGCACTGACCTCAGTGCACAGCATCTGCCAGGTAAGTGTTGATCTTGGCCCAACTAGTCCTATTTGGGGCCAGGATGACGCCAAGACAGCGCTGAGCTCTTGGCAGAACATGGCAGGTACTGCTGGTCCCCAGCAAAGTAAAGCTCCTTCTCCTCCTTCGCCCCATCCCCCTCCCCTGCTGCTGCTCACAGGCAGGGCTTTGCTCTCCTGGAGCCCCCAGTCCTGTAGAGAGCCATGGGCTGGAGGGAACATCCTTGGAAGAGCACAACAGAAGGAAAAGCAGGACATGCTGCCTCCCTGGTCATACAATAAATAGACCCTCAGAACTTGCCAGTCCTCAGAAGAGGCCAGACCCTTCCTGCAGAAAATCTGAAGGCTAGAGATAATGTCCACAGGTCCCCAAATAATTTCCTCTAATGCCTCTGGCACTAGCAAACACCAAACATGCCCTTATGACAACCCCAAACTTAGTAAGTCATGGAGTATCTCACTGCCACTGAGTACCCCAGCTCCAAATCTGGGGTTTCTCCCCCACTCCTATGGTTGGGTCCCACTCTGCATTGGTGATATATTTTGCAACCTGTTGAACATCTTGACTGACCAATTTTCTCCCATGTGCTTCTGATCAGATCAGACCTCTAGCCAAAGGTGGGCAAGGGGCTTGAATTTGTCTCCATGAATGTTTTTCAAACCTTCTACAGGAGGACTTTCACTCAAGCTAATGCTGTTTCACCCATCCCACTCCAGTGTCTCCACTGTGACCACTCCCTACATGGGATGTTGCTTTGGCCAAAACCCAGAATTTATTTTTCCAATTAAATGACAGATGCAGATGTTTCAACTGTGGGAATCAGCTACTGACATTGAGTATTCCAAGTTGTGTGTAGTCCCGGGATAAGCCCATTGCTCCCAATCGACTTCCTCAGGCAAAGAGCTCTCCTGAAACTGTGGTCAGAGGTGCAGTTGGCCATCCCCTGCACACAGCCATATCCCCTTGTCCTTGTCTGGCAGCAACTATTAGGGCCAGAGGGGTCAGGCAAGCTGGAAACATCCCAAAGGAAAAACACATTTCCTCCAGATCCACTCTGTCGAGTAGCGACTCAACTGGTAATAAACTGGATTAGGATGAGAGTAGGTAAGGAGCTGCTGGCCTGTGTTGAAGAAATTAATAAATAAGTGCTAATTATCTGCTAATCACATGCAGCATAGGGGCCTCCAAGACACAGGATGAACTCAGTCAGGAAGTGGCAATGCTCCATGGGATCCAAAGCCTTTTGAGTCTGCTACATTCCTTCTTTTGGACAGGTTCCACTTCCTTGAAAGATTTGTCCAGGATGGGTGGAGGGCCTCATTCTTGAGACTTCGCATCATGTCCAGCCACTGGTGTCTCAGTGGGTGGCATCCTCCTGGAGTGGTCTCCAAACTTCAGGATAGGATCTGGATTATTCCTTCCTTTACTCTGGGCTGTCATGTTTATTTTCTGTGGCAGCCATGGAGGCCAGCAAGGCCTTTCTCTTGTGCTACTGCAATTAAAAAATAATCCCTGCTTTGGAAAAACCAACAGACCAGGTGCTGATGTGCTTAATTAGCCCCCCCAGAGGGTTTGTATCCTCAAAGCCCATCCTGGCACCAGCCTAAAAGGTCCTTTCTGCCTCACTGGGAAACAACTGATGGCTTTATTTTCTGAAGAACAGCTAAACCGTGGCTGGCTCACACCCATTCCTCACTTCCGCAAGAGGTTTGTGCCATCTCAGGGCCAGATCCTGCTCCGTGCTCAAGTGAACTCTGCCGTCAGTTTGGTCTCATCAAAAGCATAATCTCCTCTGAATTTCTAAGGCAGAGTCTGTGTGTTGAGGACTGACTGACCCTCCCTGCACTCCCCAGGAGAGCTCAAAGAGGTGAGGCTTTCACATCCTAATGAATGGTCCCACAAGAATGGGCACCATGAGCTTCACCCAAATGCACCAAATGGATGTAGAAAGCCAGTACTTTTCATGTATACTGCCTTCTTTGGATGGCTTTTAGGGCCATGGGCAGACCTGCTGGAGTGGTGGTGTGAAAAAAAAAAAAGTTTAAAAGTTCTTTAAAAGTTTTAAAAAGCCTTTTTTGTTCAGCTCCTGGATGTGGGATATAACTGCATTGTATATTGTGGATGTTCTTTGTCCCATGCCCTTAGCAGAGCACCAGAAGCTGGAGAGCTGCACCAGCTTCTGCAGCTGGAGGGATTTGGCTTGCAGTAGAAGATGCATCCACAGTTGGACTAGGAGCTGCCCAGCTCTGTGCGTCAGGGATGGATGGAGAAGGATTCAGCTGGGCTGGCAGTGCTTGGGATAACTCTGCCGGGCACTCTGAAGTGCAAGCAACCACGTGTGGTGGGAGCTCACGGCAGTCCCTGGCTGCTCTCCCCGGAAAGGTGGGGTCCCACGCTGAGGACCCGCAGCGGGACACGACGTGGGACTGGCGGTACCGCGGGCATTTCCCCCACACCCTTCGCCTTGTATCGGGGCATCGCGACCACCCCGGGTCGTGGAGAGGGCTGCGTGGGTACTTTGGTGGGGGAAACAACCATCCCCGGACGTCTTCAGGGACGCCCTGGCCAGGCTTCGCTTCTGCCACTCCCCCACTTCCCCCCGGATCCTCTGCCCCAGCGATAAACCGCAGCGGGTGGAAGCCCCCGGGCTCGGGCCGCGCCCCGCGCTCTCGCCGCCGCTGGGCTGGGCCCCGTTCTGCTGACGCAGTGTCTGAGCCCGGCGCGCACGCTTCGGGGTTTTTTTCTTATTTTATTTTGTAACATTTTTTCGGCCC
>VWZN01008003.1:220261-248545 GCA_013396955.1 Regulus satrapa
GGGCGGCGGAAACGCTTCCGCGGCCGCGGGGGGGCCAGAGGAGCTCCTGGGCCGGGGGGCGGCCGCCGGCCCGCTGCGCTCCCCAGCCCCTCTCCGGCCCTTTGTCTCTCCGGGGAGGGCAGTTTGCGGAGCGGGAGGTCGGGAAGGCGCCGAAGGGGTTTGTTGGAGCTTGCTGCCCTCTCCCGTCCTGACCCCCCTCCCCTCTGCCGACGTGTTAATCTTATGAAAAAGTGCCCCCCGGGATCGGGGCCCGAGTGGGTATTTGAATTTTTTTTTTTTTTTTTCTAATAACTACTCCCAAAAAAGTCAAGAGCTTGTATTTTATCTTTTTTTAGCCTTCTGAAGGCACCATGAGCCAGACACTGCAGGATTCTCTGCACGGCCCTTGAAATTACCGTTTGAGATCCTTTTTATCCCAGGACAGTCTAGCCTAGAACTAGGGAACTGCTTTTGGAGCTTCCTTAAATTATTTTGGCCCAATTGATAAAAATTCTTTTTCGTTTTTTTTTTTTTTTTAAGCAAAATTTGCTGCTTTTGCCTGAAAATAACAACTGTAAGCCCTTGGCCTGTTTTATCAGAGCACATTTAGCAAATCCAAAGCAGATTTGGAAATGGCAGCATAGGAACACACTGCTCCCCTGCCCCCTTATTTTCCTCTCTCCCCCCCATCTTACAGTGCTTGGGCCCGAGCCACCTCGCTCAGGGGGCAAACATGGGGTCATGGACGTGATGACAGTGGGAAGCAATCCCATGCCAAGCAAGGGATCAGTTCTGGGATCAGAGGATCCTGAACTGCTTGACTGGGAGATGGAGAAAGTAGGAAGCGATGGGAAAGAAGACCCTTATACCCTGGGGCATTTGGAGCAGCAGTCAGGGTTTGCTGCTGTTTGTAGACATCTCAGTTGGACTTTCCACAGCTGAATTCCTGTTATACCTCCCCATAATTTACTTGAGGGCCGTGGATTCCTCCTTCTGTGGACTTTAAAGGGGCTATTTAATTTCAGCAAGGTTTTGCTACCTTTACAGGCCTTTATGTTTCATCCCAAAAAATGTCAGTGTGATCCAGGTCTGGTGATTCCGAGGACAGAGGCACCTCTGTCCTAGCTGTGGGGTGGGAGCTCAGTAGCAGCCGACCCCATGCTGGGTCTGAGCAAGGAACAAGGCAGCTTTCAGTGGCCGCCAGCTCGCAAAGCCGTGTCATTCGTGCCTTGCTGGTGCTGAGCACCCTCAGCTCTTTCTTGTCCCCATTCCCAGTTTCAGCTGCTCCTGCCCTGCATCAGTCCTGCTTCAGACCCGCTGGATGAAGGGGCAGATGATGGCGCCAATGACGGTGCCACATCCAGGATCCCCTTGCACCAGGCTGGTTTGCAGCTCAGAGAAGATCCTCACTGGGAGTTTGGGATCAGGATGGAGTAATCCCAAGAGTTCCTTGTTTCCAAGGACACTTTCAGTGGTGGCCAGCCCAGAAGGCAGCATTGATTCCCCTGGGGAGCTCTTGCTTCCTTGAGAGGTTTGTGCCAAACCCTCACCTCTGGGACAGCCAGAAAGGTGGAGGTAGAGCTCTTGGCAGGAGTTTTGGAGCTCCTTGCTGGGATATCTCCTCCAGCTGATCCATCTGTGCAGCATTGTGTGTCACCCACATGCCTTCCCAGGGAAGCTGAGGCAACAGCTCTCATCCTGCCATGGCTGCAGGCAGGACAAGGTTGTTGTCTCAATGCCAAGATCTGGTGCTGGATCGACTTCCCTCCTATCCAGTGCTCAGTGTAGGTACTGCCATGTCAGCTGTGGGGCAAGAGAGAATGCAGAAGGGACCTGGAAAGAACTTACAGCCTGTAGAGCAAAAGAGCAGCCTTTGCATGAATTTTCCCCCCTATTTGCCCCTTCCTAAGGGAAAAAGTCCCAAAAAATTATATCTCAATCTTCTTTGGACTGTTTGGGAGCAGGAAAAGGGATTAGAGGTGGTAGCTTTGCTGCTGGAGCCTGGCAGGTCACAAGGGACAGTGGAGACCTCACCTCCCCAGTGTCTGCAGCCGCAGCAGACGCTGGGATATGACAGCAGGGCTGAGGATGGTGCTTGTGCAAGAATGACAAGAGTGAAAAGAGATTTAATTTAACCTTCCATGCAAAACTGTCCCCCTAAAGCTGCCCAGCTGGTGTGGGGACCCCAGGAGGTTTCCCATGGGGAAATGCTCCTTGCCAGCATGTGCAAAGGCGTTTTCAGATGTGAGGTCCTGGTGATGGTTAAAGCCACATTTCAGATTTTTCTCTCTGGCTTTATTTTCCCTGATTGAATTTTGCACCTTTCCCTGCAGGCAGAAAGCACTCTCTGTCAGTATTACTTCCTTAAGTATTTTACAAGGAAACATTTTGCACCAAAATCAAAGCAAATGTGTGCTGAGGGTGTTATCATCCCTCTAGATGATAAATGCATCACAAAAGGCTCTGGTCCCATTGCTTCCATGGGTGCTTAGAGCAGGGAAGAGAAGGCTTTGATCCAGCTCTGTCAGAGGTCTTAGTGTTACCCACTGGATCATCATGCCCTGCTCAACTCCATGAATGTGGCTGGATCTTGGGTAGGAGTGGTGGCCACCCTCCCACCAACTCCAACCCATCTCAAGCCAGCATTTCCTGAAGGATTGTTTAAGCAATTTGTAAAGTTTTTGCTTCTTCATGTGCAATGAGGAGCAGGATTTTAATTCATCTGAACCATCCACAACTCGCAGAGCATTGACATTTTTCTCATTCCTAAGATTGCTTGGAGCCCAAAAGAGACTCACACAGATGCTCTTGTTCTTAAAGAACCCATCTCTAATTTCTTAGGGATTAGAAAATGGTTAGTGGATTGACTTGCAAATTCCTGGGAGCACTCTTTAGTCTAGGAGCAAAGGTTTGGTTGTTTCAGGGGGCACAGAGTATTTTCCAGTATCATCTCCATCCCACTGCTCAGTCCTGCACTGCACCTTGTGCTGTCACAATAGGGATGCATATGGGATTTTCCATGTAAACAGCCTTGTTTGCAGGATGGTGCAGAGGTGGAATGGACAGATAGAGCTTTTCCTATTCCTCCACCTGAATCCAGACACAGCAAGTTGGGGTCCTGTAGTAATGGCCCCATTACCTCAGTAATGCCTGGAGCGGCTGGGCATGAGGTAGGTAGTGAGAAGTTTCATTGTAAATGTCATTTTAATTACAAAAGAAAAAANACCAGAGGCTGCCCCTGGTAGTGTAAGTGTTCTTGGGTTTGGTGCACAGAGGCGTCCCTGTCCAGAGACAGTGACACCACTGCTAAGGAAGTAACACCAGTAGTGGTACTGGAGAAATACGAGAGGAGAAATATATGGATCTTTCATCATTTTGGGGGGAGTTTCTTTAGTAGTTTCAAAAAATTTGATGTCTTCAGCCAACTGTGCTGGGAGCACCTGTCTACATGGACATGTCAGGACTGTCCTGCACGTCACATCACACCACTGTCTAGTTTGCTGGCCTGGGGTGCTGGGGTAGGAGAATGGGGACAGTCAGGATCTGGGGCCAGAGCAATGCTCAAGGGTGAGTGTTTGGCCACTGTGTACTGGGAGGGAGCCTTTGCCTCTCCCACTGTGCTCTTGGTGGGTCCATTGCACTCCTCCATCCTGGCTGGAGCCCATTCAGTGGGTGGTGCTGCCTTCATCTCCCTGCATTCCTGGGGAGACAGAATCTCTGGATAAATGCAGCTGCTGCAGGGCTGGAGCCTGGGCCAAGTCTAGGGAGAAACTGGGGGAGATTTCCATCCTATTCTTTGCTGGGTACCAGAGATTCTGAGGCTTTTGTCTCCCTTGTGGCCACTACTGTGGTGAGTCCCTTGGGCTGTCCAGGGACAGGCATCCCTTCTGAAATACATTAATTTGTCTGTGTTCCAGGCAGGATGCTGGGAGAATGGGCTTCTTAATGTCTGCCAAGAGGCTGAAATGAAGTATATAGCCCCTTTCCAAAACCTTTATGAGACAGGACTGAGCAGGGTGGTAGGTAGCTATCTTCATCGCAGCCAAGTAAGGAGCTCATCTCATACAGCTCCCACCATACAAAGAGCAGCTTCTCTCTGACTGCTGGGCCAGCCAAGAGGAATTTCTCAGCTCCAAGTGCAGATCCTGCTGCTCCAGACCCCTAACCAGTCTGTCCAAAGCTTCACTTTCTTCTTTGTAGAAAGAGTTCCTTAACCCTGAGGTCTGTTTTTAAAAAAACAAGACAACAACGACTCACTTTTAATCTGGAGCTTGACTTGGAGCACCCAGAGCTGCTTCTGGTGAGTCTGGCCCCAGCCGAGCCCCAGGGTTGTGCTGTGCTGGGTGAGTCTGTGGGATGTTAGGTATCACTGTTCATTTGCTGCAAAACCTCTAATTTAGGAGTGTTGGGTGGGGGTTGTGTCTCCTCTTAGCTCTGGAGCAGACGGGACTGATGCCCTTCTTGAGCCAAACATGTCCTGGGGCTGCTGGTATGGCTGCATTTCCTTCCCTTTTATTTTTTTTTTTCAAGTCTGAAGTTCCTCTCTAAGGAGTTGCATGGAGTTACCCATGCCAAAAGCATCTGGGGGGGAGGTGCAGCCATGACGTCTTTCCTACAGGCTGGAAATGCTCTTGTGTCTGGCAGCAGGGATGGTCTGACTTTGCTGTTGGGAGCTCCCATGGACACAGCTGATGCTTTTATCTTTGTTTCCTATTCCCAGCCCACAGAAGGATGCATAGGCTCCTTCTTTGGGCCAAAAATTGGTGCTACTCATGGCAATGGCTTTGCTTTTTGCTCTTCTCCACACCAAGACCATAAGGATGGCATCAGCCATGCCTGGACTGACTGCTGGAGCTGGGCTTTGCTGGGAACTTATCTCCAGGTGGGGGATTTTCCAGTATTTTTTCAGTAATATGAAATTCAAGAAGGAGTTGGGGCTTTTCTGTGACCCTGCTCTATCCCTCAGCAGAGCTGACTGGGCATGGTCACGGGGGCAGTCCTGGGGTCCTGTCCTCCCAAACGTCACTGGAAGGTGACCTGTTAGGCTGATCTCTCCCCATTCCAGCAGTTCTCTCTCCTCCTCAGGGCTGTGCAAGTTGGGCCCAGCTCTGTCAGGTGAAACTCTCCTGTGTTCCATGAGCAATGGTTTTTGGTTCTTTCTGGAGCCCCAAAATGGCTTGGGTTGAAAGGGTTCTTAAAGACCATCTCCTTCTACCCCCTGGTATTCTGGGACATCTGCCACTAGACCAGGCTGCTTCAAGCCCCATCCAGCCTGGCCTTGAGCATTCCCAGGAATGAGATACCTGCCAATTCACTGGGCAACCTGTGCCAGGGCCACTCCACCCTCGCAGGGGAAGAATTTCTTCCCAGTATGCCATCTAACCCTGCTCTCCTCCAACTTAAAGCCTGTCACTCCAGGCCCTTGTCCAAAGTCCCTGTCCAGCACCCTTGGAGCCTCTGGAAGAGGCTCTAATGTATCCCTGGAGACTTCTTTACTCCAGGCTGGACATCCCCAGCTCTCCAGCCTGTCTGCATTTCTTTTTGTCATCTTTTTTCTGTTTTTGGGGTTTTTTTTGTTTTGTTTTGGGTTTTTTTTTGTTTTTGTTTTGTTTTGTTTTGTTTTGTTTTTTTTAATCCAGGAGAATTTTTCTTCTCTGTCGCTGATCTTTTCCCCATACTTGGTGCACCATACCATGTTTATTGTGAAAGAGTTCCCACTTTCTGCAGTTTTTCACCCATTGGTGCCATGTGGATTTCAGAGCCACTGCTCACCCTTGGGCTGCAAAAATGGGCTGAAAAGATGGCAATTGGGAGTAGGTGGCTTGGGGGCTGCTGTGCCCTGTTTGCTGACAGGTGAGACACATTACAAGAGGAGGTTCAGGCTGAAACAGGGATTCCTTTATGCACCATGTAAGTGAAGGGTGGGTTTCTTGCTGCAGGATGTTACAGGTAAAACGTTTTCTGTAAAAAAAAATTGGATTGAAAATGAATGAAAAGTTTTTTGAAAATAAAAAAAAATTAATTTGGATTCACAAATCCAAATGAAGGTGTTAACACAGGGGGCTGCAACCCCTGAGGGAGCTCATGAGTCTTGGAGTGCCAATAGAGCCCTGTTTTCTGCCATGGCTGGGGCACCTTGTGGGCTTCAAGGCTTTCCTGCCTTTACCAAGTGGTTTGGAGCAAACCATATCCACACTGTGTCTGCAGCACAGGAATCCCTCTGAGAGGGATTGTCCCTGTGGTTCTGGGGATGCTCTGCCTGCACAAGTGACTTGGAGCTGTGTTTTTTGAGGAATCCCACATAAAGGGGAACCTTGAGTGAGAACAAGGGCAAGGAGCACCTTTGGCAGGGCTGAATTCCTGAGGTTTGCAAGGGGCTCTGGCATCACATGGTGCCATGATCACCCTCACAGAGTAGCCAAAGAGGTGGCAGGGGCTGGCAGGGTTGTGGTAACACAGCCTGACAGCACTGACATGTTGGGGACAGCATTTGCTTTCAATTGTAATTGCAGCCATAGTCCTGGAGCTGCTCCAGCCCAGGATAACTGGGACTGGGGTCCAGCTGTAGTTTCAGTCCTTTCTTGAAGTTGCTCCCTGTGTTTGTGCTAGTGATGGGAGGGTAACAAATGTAATGGAGCAGGGATGCTCTGGGTGTCCTGTTGTGGGTGGCTTAGCTGGTTGGGGCTGGGTGGTGCCAAGGATGCCCATCCATGTCATGCTGCAGGGCTTTCTCTGTCTACTGTCCCTGTGGCCTCTCTCATATGATGCTGCCCACAGTCCCCAAAATTGTTGGTTGTGAAGTCTGAGGGAAGGGTTGAGCTGAGTTCCTTCAGTTCAGGCTTCCTGCTGGCCAATAACTTACATTTTTGATTAAGAAAAATAACCTAGAGCTAGCAGAGGGTGTGTAAAAGCTCCCTTGAGGGCTGCCTCAAAAGATGGCAGCTTCTTCATCCCTGCAGTGTTCAACCATGACTGCCAAGGCAAATTTCTCCTGCAGTGTTGGGGTATGAGCATCCCAGTATCTTCCACATGGGAGAGGAGAGTTTTTCTGCTGGCAGAGCCAGTTGTCCTGCTTTCAGTCCCAACTGCTTTGTAGCACCAGCTGCTTTCCGTGATCCCACCTTCAGTAGGCTGAAGGCAGCATCCCAGTGTCTGTGTGGCTGGGACAAGACACCATCCTTGATGAAGTGTGTGAGATTTTGCTTTAGCTTTCACAAGTCCTCTGCAGATGAGGAGGACCAGGATGTGATGGGTCACAGCTGCTCCGAGCTGACCCAGCTCAAAAGAGGGAGGATGCAGGAGAGAGACAGAGCATGCCAATCTCAGCCCTGCTTTAATTTTGGTGATTCCAGGCAGAACATCCAGTAGGATTGCATTTCTAGTGCTCTTTGTCCTGTGCCAGAGGACAGCTCCTCTTTGGGAAGGATCTGCAGGTGTTGCCATGGGTAGGTTTCCATAAGTGGGGGGCAATTGGAAAGCTCTGCCTGTGTGATTTCAGGTCCACAGGTGAGTACCAAAACTTGAGGAACATCTCTGAAAGGAGTCAGCCATAGCTGTGCCATGGCTACTGAGGGCAGTGCAGGAGAGCGGGCCCTGAAAGGGACAGGGACATTCCCAGTCCCTTTGGGATACTCCTCTGGAGATTGCTGCTGCAAGGATTGATATTTGGTATTCTTGCTCTACAGAATACCAGCTTGGGAAAAAGGATTCATTATCCAAACTTGCCTCCTCCCACTCAGCTACACATCTGTTCTGGGATCAAGAATGCTGAACACTCTTTTCAGTGTCCAGGACCTTATCCAAGCACCTCTGCCAATGTCATGGACACCATAGACCCAGTCAACCCCAAATTCCATAGAAATAAGGGAAAGAAAGGTGTATTTTTGGTGAAGCACAGCTTTGCTGCCTTGTGTTGAGTTTGTGTGGGTTGTCGCTCCAGCTCCTTCCCAGCAGTGCATAGGGAATGATTTTGCACAGCAGTTTTGCTGGAAGAGCTAAGGAGGGGGAGTGTGCCAGGGCTGAGCTGGTGCTGGAGCTTTCCCATTTCTCTATTCTCCCAGCAGACACTGGGGACACACACTGCATGGCCTCTCATGCTTTCTTTGAGCCAAGGGGCTGAGCTGCTTGCAGCATGCAGGGGCTGCCCAAATCCTGTAGCCTATAATTTCCCACCTCCAGCTCTTCTCTTTTTAAAGTAAAATGGTATTTTGTGTTTCTCTGGCCCCAGGCCTGCCCCCTCCAGTCTGGATGGCTTCCTTGAACATGGTGCCACTGCAGGGCCCTGATGAATGTGGCCCTTGCTTAATGCTGCCAGCCCGAACATAGCACTGAGGACCCTGACACCGATTCCTGAGCTGCTCCAGGGCTTTTCCAACCCTAATTTTTCTAGCAAGATAGGGCTCACGGGTGACAGTGAAGAGTGTCCTGTTGCTGATGCTCCCTGTGGTGATGCTCAGGGGTAGAGCAGCTTTTTCTGTTCTAAGAAGCAAAGCATTGGTGTTTGGCTCCCTGCATCAGGCTGTGCCCCTGGGAGGCCTCACCTGCTCCAGTGGGTCACAGCACTGATGGTACATCACCCAAATCTGCTTAGGGACCCCCATGTCCCTGGTGCTGGAGGGACTGCACTGCCCTCACTGTAGGTGGGAAAGGGAGAGCAATGGGCTGGGTGTGTCATGGATGGTGCTGGCATGGGGAGAAGGTGTTTGGTGGGTGATGAGCTGGTCTCCCACTGTCCATGTTGGGATCGGGCCTGTTCC
Source organism: Regulus satrapa (assembly GCA_013396955.1). NCBI lineage: Eukaryota > Metazoa > Chordata > Aves > Passeriformes > Regulidae > Regulus > Regulus satrapa. The sequence goes on from VWZN01008003.1 coordinate 228,997, forward strand.
AGCTGGAGAAACACCAGCACCAGCTTATGGAGCCTGAGCTTCAGCCAGCCAGAATCAGCCCTGTCTAGATTTTTTGCTTATTTTCGCACTTGTCTTGATTTTAAAAATATTTTCAGTGAAATGAAATGTTTCCCTTAAATTAAATAAAGCCCTGCAAACAAGCTTCACTTTTGTTTATTTGACATCATCAAATAAATGTCATCTGGGCTGGGAAAGGAGCCTCTGACATAATTTCTGACCCAGAGCTGGGTCAATGCTGGAACTCCCAAAAGAAATGGGGGTGTCTGTCTTTCTCCACTTCTATTTCCCTTTCATACACAAGGTAAAGAAGATTTGTGAGCCAAGATGTTTGTTGCTTGAATGTGCCAGAGCTGCCTGTAACAACAGACCTGGGGCAGGGTTGTGGGGAAATAGGAAATGAAAACCTTTTCATCCCTCAAAAAATTCATACAATGGCAAAAAACCAAAGCAAACCACAGCTAAATATAGTGGGGCCTATGAGTTCCCTTGGACTTCTGGTGAATGTTTGTGGTGGAAAAAACTGGGATATTTTTTAACAAAAAAAGAACAACGAAAGTGTTGGTGTTGATGTGGTGCTTTGGGAAGATTCTTGCTGGGGTGTTGGGGCAAGAAGAGGTAGGTGAGAAGTCCTGAGGTGACTTTTTAGCTTAGAAACATTTAAAGAAATAAAGTGTCTTTTAAACATGACACGTCAGCTGGAGCAGCATGTCCCAGCATAATGTCTGGGATTTACTGGTTTATACAGGTTTTGGAATAATGTCACAAGGTGGGGTGGCCCCCAGTGATGCTAGGTGTCAGGGAATTTCCTTGGGGCTGCACGTTGGCCCATGGCAAGCATGCCCAACTTTGGAATGTGTGGAGTTGGGGTTGATCTCAGCCTGTCTTCCCTCGTGGGCTGCACCTCCATCTGCTGGCAGCAGTTCCCCTCACTTGGCTTCCCCCTCCCAATGCCTGGGCTAGGATGCCCAAGGGTCCTGACAGGACATTTTGTATTTGTTAGGGCTGGGGCTGTGCAGGCATTTTCCTTCACAGGATGGGAGACCTTCCCCAGCAGTTCCTGTTTGCCTCAGTTTTTACCAGGTCACCAAACACATGTAGCAGTGATGGATGAGCTATTTCCCTGCTCTCTTTTTTTCTGCCTGGAGCAGATGCCTGGTGCCAAAGCCATTGGCTTCTCCAGCATTGGCATCATTGCAATGCCTGGGAATGCTGCAGCCAAGTGCTGCCCATGGGAGGTCAGTTTTGAATCTCTCTCTAACGATGTGGTTAGAGTGGGCAAGCACTTTGCTGAAGTGGCTCACATTGATGATGCCACGCTGGATACAGACACCCACCCATGTCACTCTGCCTGCAGCCCACTAGTGGGGATGGGCACTGGGGCAAACCCTGAGTCAGTGCTGAAGGGAAGTGGTGCTCCCCAGCGTCCTGTGCCCAGGGATGCATACCAATCTTGCTTTGCACAGACCCAGGATGTTCTGTCAGGGCTCAGGACCACACATGGCACATACTGAATACTCAGTGATGTTTTCACCCTTTCCATTTGTTCTCTCCCCAGACTCCAAAGTCTTTCTCATCTACAACACGGGTGCGCAGGTCTGCCTGGAGACTAAGGATTCACTGGTGCGACTGGCCAAGGGCTGCAATGTCAGTGCCCCAGCCCAGCAGTGGAAATGGGTCTCCCGAAATCGCCTCTTCAATGTGGGGGCCATGCAGTGCCTGGGGATGTCATGGCATGGGGCCAACGCCACAGCAGGGCTGCATCTCTTGGCCACCTACGAGTGTGACCGCGAGTCGGTCAACATGCGCTGGAGCTGCCGTGGGCTCGGGGAGCAGCTCTCGCAGCATCTAGGTGCCCACCTGGGCAATTCCTCCCTGGACAGGGGTGACCAGGCGCATGGCTCACAGTGGAGGACGTATGGCACCGAGGAGGATTTGTGCTCCATGCCCTACTATGGTAACACCTCCTTGGGACTGAATTAGTCTTAATCCTGTAATCCAAACCAGCCCCAAAGTGTGAGCTGAGGCTGTGGTGCTGCAGCAGTTGGGTCCTGCCTGGGATGCTCAGTTCCAGCTTGCTGGGGCTAGAGAACCAGGCAGGATCAGGGCGATGGGGAGTGGAAAGCCTCCAGGCACCCCATAGCCCCCACACTGGACCAACCTGCCTGCACCCCTCACCCCAAATCTTCCTCCAGCCCCCACAAACACATCCTCAAACAAGGATCCTCTTTTCCCGTAGAGATTTACACCATCCAGGGCAACTCCCATGGGAAGCCCTGCACCATCCCCTTCAAGTACGACAACCAGTGGTTTCACGAGTGCACCAGCACAGGGAGGGAGGACGGGCACCTCTGGTGTGCCACCACCCAGGACTACGGCAAGGATGAGCGGTGGGGCTTCTGCCCCATAAAGAGTAAGTAGGGGGACGCATCCCATGGGAAAAAGCAAAAACCCCATACCAATCCTTCTTGGGGACTTTCAGGCTTCTCCTCTATCCCCATGAGCAGTCTGCAGTGCCAAAGCAAGTTATTGGGGTTTACTGAGTTACTGGGGGTTTTTTGTGTCTGTGTTGGGTGCTCACCCTAGTCATCACCACAGGCAATGACTGTGAGACCTTCTGGGACAAGGACCACCTCACAAACAGCTGCTACCAGTTCAACTTCCAGTCAACACTGTCGTGGCGGGAAGCCTGGAATAGCTGTGAGCAGCAAGGAGCCAACCTGCTGAGCATCACAGAGATCCATGAGCAGACCTACATCAATGGTGAGATTCCGGCAGCCTGGCTGTGCGCTCCTCATCTGGGGCAGAGCTGATGGCACCGTGGGCATTGCCATTGCCAGTTTCCTCTGCCTTCACCAGGTTTGGGGGAGGGTGACAAGTTGGGGACTGAGCTGGGCTTGGGGAACTAATTCTGCCCCTCTGGCTGTGTTGGCTCCAGGTCTGTTGACTGGGTACAGCTCCACACTCTGGATTGGGCTGAATGACCTGGACATCAATGGAGGCTGGCAGTGGTCAGACAACTCACCCCTCAAGTACCTCAACTGGGAGAGTGGTGAGACAGGGGAGGTTGTGGTGGTGATAGGGCCTGAAGAACACCCTTTGACCACCAGAGATGGCCCCATGCAAGGAGGGTGGCCCAGGCTGCTGCAGGGTATCCCCTTGCTGCATGAGGACAGAGAGCCCCTGAGAGCCTGTGTAACAGTTTGGGACATCTGTGGTGCTGGAGCAGACTAACTGCTTCACAGGGGAGGAGGTGGTGCACGTGTATGCTTGCTGTGTGATAAGTGCAAATGATAGTAGTAATGAAACAGAAATATTTCTGATTTACTTGTGCATTCACCATTCTCATTTCTGTCAGCAATTTACTATGCTATTTTGAATTAATATAGAAAACTGACAAAATCATCTCACCAACTAATTCAAGTTAATGACAGGTTCTGTTTTCTTACCCTTGAAAGAAGGAGCTGAAGTTAAGTGGGAATATGAGAGTGTTAAGGGGGAATTGGCCTTGTGGATAACTTGGGTTAACCTTCCTTGTTTGGCGGGTTGCTGCATCCCTGCTTAGTGCTGGAGTATGGCTGAGGAGTGGTCTCCAGGTGCAGACACCTGTCCCTAACCCTGAGGTACTCAGAGGGAATAGGGCCCATTGGTCATGCCTGGTGTCATCACCCAAAGGCACTTGTGAGAACACAGTGATACCCTCCGTCAGAGGAGGTTTGAGGACAGGCGGGAGCAGTTCAGGTCTGGTACTTTGACCCCTTTGACTGCTATCAACATTTTCCAGGTAAAACAGTGACTCTTTGGGTTCTTGTGCTCTGACGCACTATAAAATAATCCTGGGTATTTTGGGGTGATGTCTTCATCATGCAAAATAACAAAATAAAAGTGGTTTCACTGGTGTTGAAGCAGGGGGCTGTATTGGTGGCTCTCTCCTGGCACCTCAGTAGCCTGTCCCCTCCTTACTCCACTCTACAGACCAGCCCGACAACCCCAGTGAGGAGAACTGTGGGGTGATTCGCACCGAGTCATCTGGGGGATGGCAGAACCGTGACTGCGGCATTGCCCTCCCCTACGTCTGCAAGAAGAAACCCAATGCCACAGCTGACCCCTTCCTTACAGGTAAGCAGGGGATGACCAGCATCAGGAATGGGCAGCTGTAAACCATCTGGGTGTGCTCCCACCCCAGCATGGTCAGGGGATGCTGCCCATATAGGTACTCATGGTGTCCTCAACTTGCTGGTGTCACAGGTGTGTAGTGCAGGGCTTGAGCTCCCTAGATTTAGGAAAAGTCATCCCCAAGGAACATTTCCAAGAAGTGCTTGGTGCCATTCCAGGTTGGGTGCTAAGGGCGGGATGGAGAGCAGCAAGTCTCCATGTCCCCAGGGGAGGGGATGTTCTCTGCCCTGCTCTGCTTTGCTCTACCCTCATTCCTCTGCAGACAGAAGGGATTTTGTTTTGTTCCTGGAGCTCTGAAGCCACTGTTACCACATCTTGCACTGCCTGTTATCTTTTGGCTGTGTCTTTCCCACTGTGGCTTTGGCTCCATCTGCTGAGCATCTGCAGGTGTGCTAAGGACCTAACCCTAGGGGTTGGTTAGTTAGTTAGTTAGTTAGTTAGTTAGTTAGTTAGTCAGTCAGTCAGTACCTAAGGGACTGTGGTCCTTTTCCTGACAAGGAGAGGGCTGGATAGCTGGGCAGGAACTCTCAGGCTGCCTTGTGTCCTGCCAGACTCGTGGTCGGAGGTGAAGGTGGACTGTGAGCCCAGCTGGCAGCCTTTCCAGTCCAACTGCTACCGGCTGGTAGGAGAGAAGAAGAGCTGGCAGGAGGCAAAGAAGACCTGCCTGCGGAGTGGGGGTGATCTGGTCAGCATCCATACCCTCTCTGAGCTGGAATTTGTCACCAAGGAGATCAAGAAAGGTAAGGAGGAGCTTGCTGTGCCAGCAGCCCATTTCCTGTTTTATGGTGTCCATGGAAAAGTCCTTGGATGTGCTGGAGGCTGCAGAGTTGTGCAGGGAGCACAACTTTGTAGTTGTGCAGGGAGCGGAGGTCCCAGGCTGGGAGATGCTGTGTTCCTTGGAGGAGTCCATAATCTGGGCTGCATCCTCTGTCCAGCAAATGTAAAAGCTGTTCGTGAAGCCTGCAGTGCTGAGTCAAAATTACACAGCTGCAGCTGGGAATGGTGCTAGTCCCAGCTGGTTAGTGTAGGAAAAGATAGGAAAAAAATTCCTGCTGGACTTGCTGGAGGAGGCCAGCAAGGAGGTATAGGAGAGTAGAAGAAGGAGAGGAAATACTGCTGCCCCCAAGCTGGAAGTAGAATAGGATGTGCTGGAAAAGAATGTTTGAAAAACAGTTCACCGGACCTCAGCCTGCCGAACTGGAATTTTATTCCCATAATGCTGCCCCTCTTTGAAAGCTGCAGGCAAATGTCCCTATGTTTCCCACTCTGGGGGTCCATGTCCTCGTATTTTCCAATCTGGGCTCCAGGAACTATCCTGCTCTGTCCTGCCCTCTCCTCCCCACTGGCACAAGGAGGTCAGAGCCGAGGCTTGAGTGGGTTTCGGCAGGTGCTGTTCAGAGACCAGTCCCATCAAAAGGGCTGAGATCAGCGGGAGGTTCTGCACAGGGTCAGCCAGGAGGAGGGAATTTCACTTCCTTCCTGTCCTGGCAGATGTGGAAGAGCTGTGGATTGGCCTAAATGACCTCAAGCTGCAGATGAACTTTGAGTGGTCAGATGGGACGCCCGTGAGGTTCACGTACTGGCATCCCTTTGAGCCCAACAACTTCCGTGACAACTTGGAGGACTGTGTGACCATCTGGGGACCGGTGAGAACCTGGAGGGGATGGGAGGTTATCCTGCACCTCTGCAAGGAGTACCACAGTATCCTCATTGCTGAAGAAGGCATTCCTCAGGGAGTGTCTCCAGGTGGGTTCAGCCTGGCTCATCTGAGCTGTTGGGATGGGAGGAATGCATTTCATCATCCCTTGGTGTAGGGAAGGAAAGTCTTTGGACTGAAGGTAGGGGTGAAGGGGCTGGGACTTCCCCCAGGCTGTCAAATGGGCTCATTGCTACTCCTCTTCCTACCCTGCAGGAAGGCAGGTGGAATGACAGCCCCTGCAATCAGACCCTGCCGTCGATCTGCAAAAAGCCTGGTCGGGTGAGCCAGGAGAAGGAGGATGACCATGGGTGCCGAAAGGTGAGGGGCACCTAGGGCAGCAGTGGCTCTGGCTGCTTGATGGCTCTGCATGGTGCTCAAGGCTTCAGGGGACTTTTCCCTCAAACCATTTTGGGGAGCCCCAATGAGCAGTGCCAGGAGCAGCTGGTCTGTGCCTGAGAGTTGCTGAGTTGGAACATTTTGGGGCTGCTAAGCCCTTTGCTGCCTTGGTGGAGTCCATGGGAAGAAATAGGGACACAAAGCACATGCATCTGTGCACATTGTCCAAGACCTTCCCCGTCAGGCAGCCTTGGCTGCCAGCAGGGATGTTCATTTCCCCCCCCGCCACCCTTGCCTCCCTTTGTGCCAAAACACAGGAGCACGTGGAAGCCTGGCAGGATAGAAGTGGCTGCTGGCCCTATGCCTTGACATTGATGTTGCCTCCTCCGGGCAGGGCACAGGCATTTTGGGGACTCCAAATCAGCGGATTATCACTCAGCCTGTGCCCTGCCTCAGTTTCCCCAGCTGTCTCATGGGGCTGACGCCACCCCATTCCCACACTTGCTGGGAAGTGGCTTTTGTGGTTCTCTACAAAGCCCCCAAGCACTGGAGTCTGGCAGTGCTGTGGCTCTTGAGCCTCTCCCAGCCTTTCAGAGCTGGCCGGTGCACTTGCTGACTAGCAAGCAGCCACTCTAGGCCAGCTCCCAGAGGTGCTGCTGGGCTCCTCCCATGTCCTCACCCCATTTACAGCAGCTTCTTCTGGCTCTGCCAGAACTCAGGGGAGCACAGCAGCCAGGAATGCTGCCATGCAGGGCCAGATTGGAGGGCTGCCAGACCAGCTGGAAGAGCCCCAGTGTCCACAGGTGCTGGGGATGAGACACTGTGGCAAAGTTTTGCTACCACACATCTCTGTGTCCCCAAAGCAGTCCTGAGGACTCCCTATGCAGATTTAACTCCCTCCTGGCTCTCCAGGCAGTCTTATCACCACCCTGGGTGCCCAGCAGAGATGTGCTGGGAAACAAACTGCAAGGAACAACTGAACCAGTGAACCAATGCAAGGGACAAATGAACCAAGAACCATCCTTCTTCTACTTACTCATTCTCAATGAGGACTTTTGCCACCTAGAGGCAGAAGCTGGTGGAGAAGAGGCACATCTTACTCAGGGGTTTGGTCCTATCCACTCTGGCCACTCTGATGGTTTTTCATGGTGACCTTGCTGCTTTTCCCCCCCGTTTTAAAATCTCCATTATTTCGGTAACAGCCTTAAAGGAAGCAGTGAAGGATAGAGGTTTGGGCAATGGGAAAGGCAGATCAGGAGAGGGATGTGGGGGCACACTGGGATTGGGAGCTGGAGGCAACAGTTGGGGTTGGGGATCCTGTCCTGGCCCTCTTTTGGATCACAGGGACTTGCTGCGGTGCTCAGTGTGTGGAAGTGTACCCTCAGGGTATTGGTAGGGGTGCTGAGGCCGGTGCTGGTTGGGGACCCATCTGGGGATATTGCACTGTCCCAGGACAGGCCCCTTTCTTGGCTGCTCAGTTGAATCCATGCTGTTCCAGAGGAACCCAGCTTATGGGTCTGTTCCTGGATTTGCCACCTTCAGAGAAAGGCTGTAGAAACAGGAACTTGGGGGGAAAACTGGAATTTGCAGTTGTTTTCATTTCCCAAAATTGCTCTCCTGCTTTCCTGCCCACTGTGATGATTATACTGCATATGTCATCTGCCCCCACTGTCCTTCCAATGCCCAGGGGACCCAGGAGTAGAACACTAGTAATGCTTCCCCTTACAGGGGGTCCCTGAGCCTGGGGCCACTTGACTCCTTGGCTAAGCCACTTCACCCTTATGAAGGGTGTGTGTCCCCTCTGGATCCCTGAGTCCCTCCCCACTCTGCCACCACCACTGCCAGCCCCAGGGCCGCCCCGCTCCATGCTCTGGCAGAAAACAGGCACTATTATGTCTCCAACCCCGGAGAGACTCCAACATCAGCAAGGTGGGGGATTAAAGCTGGCTGCGGTGGTACTCACTTTGGACTCAGCCCTGCGGCATAAAGAGGAGGATTGTGTTCCCCTGCCTGCACCCCAGCTGGGACTGGACACTCTCAGGGAGAGCTGTTTCACCAGCTTTGAAGCTGCCTGGGTGTTTTTTTTCCCTGTAGCCATGTCCTCTGGGGCCAGAGCTTAAAGCTGAACAGGGTCAGGCTGTGGCAGCTGGGGACAGGAGACCTCCCAGAAGAAGGCAGAGGTGGTGGTGGGGAACTTGGAATGTTGCTCTTGTGCCCTAGGATTACTCCCATCCTTCTGGGGAGATCCAGGTGGGCAGTAGTGGATGTTCCCTGTCACCCATCCCCAGGGCTGGAAGTGGCACAGCCCATCGTGCTTCTGGCTGGGTGAGGACCGTGTCCCCTACAGCGATGCCCGCAAGATGTGCTCTGACTACAGCTCCACACTAGTTACCATCACCAACAGGTCAGTGCCAAGCCAGTGGTGGTGGGTTTTCCCCAAAACAAGCCCTGCAAAGTAGGGAGTGTCTTCCAAGGGCTGGAGCATCATGATCATCTCTGTCTTGGCTTGCTGCATCACCCACTCTTGCTGTCCCTCCAGATTCGAGCAGGCATATGTGAGCAGCCTCATCTATGGCTGGGATGGGGAGTATTTTTGGACAGCTCTGCAGGACATCAACGAGACAGGCATGTTCCGCTGGCTAAGTGGTGATGAGGTGATGTACACTCACTGGAACCGCAACCAGCCCGGTAAGGGATGGGGGTGGGATTGGGACTCCCCCTTCATGCAGGGTGGGACTGGCACTGCCTCCCAGCAGAGTCCAACCCTAAGGCTGGCATCTCCCCATCTCTTGTGAGCGCTCCAGGTTACAACAAGGGTGGCTGTGTGGCCCTGGCCACTGGCAGCTCCATGGGGCTGTGGGAGGTGAAGAACTGCAGCACGTTCAAGGCCAAGTACATCTGTCGGCAGAACCTGGGCACCCCAGTCAATCCTGAACTGTCTAGTCCTTTCCCCACGCCCAGCCTCACAGCCACCTGCCCCCCAGGATGGAGCTCCGAACCCAAACTCCGTCACTGCTACAAGGTGAAGGGCGGTTGGACTGGTTGATGGGGGGATGCACGTGCCTCCCCAGGGGAGAGAAGGGGCACATTTTGGTGCTTGCAAGAGGCACCCCACAACCCTGTCTGGGGCTGAATGGCAGGGTTGTGCCACCTGGCTGCCCACAGGTAGGAGCAGTGCTCTGCTCCTGTTCTGCTGCTGAGTCCCCCATGCTGTGGGTTCTTCCTTTCCCAGGTATTCAACTTCGAAAAGCTGCAAGGGAAGAAGACATGGATTGCTGCACAGGAATTCTGCCGGGAGCTGGGGGCCCAGCTACTCAGCCTAGGCAGCTATGAGGAGGAGCATTTTGTCGCAAACACCCTCAACAAGATTTTTGGGTGAGAGGCTGACAGCATCAGTGTGTGTCCCATTGCCAGAGTGTGCTTGTCACAAGCCCACAGTCCTCCTGGTGCTCTGGTACATGTGGATGGATGGATGGATGGATGGACGGATGGATGGATGGATGGATGGATGGATGGATGGATGGATGGATGGATGGATGGATGGATGGATGGAGAGATCTCTCTGAGCACAGATTGGTGTACAAAAGGTGCATCAATTGGTGTGGCTGATCTGGGAGATGTGCAGGAAGTTCAGTGTAATTTGGGGATGGAGCTTGGGTTTAAAGCAGCTCCATCCCTGAGATGGCATGCCTGTTGTCCCAGTTTCTATCTTCAGGTATGTGGGGATGGCAGGCTTTGAAAACAAAGAAAGAAGGCCTTGATTATAAATATATATTTGTATATATGAAAGGAATTCTGTACTCACCTGTCCCCCTGGCTCCTCATAGGGAGTCAGAACCGGAGCTTCACGAGCAGCACTGGTTCTGGATCGGCCTGAACCGGCGGGACCCTGCTGGGGACCAGAGCTGGAGGTGGAGTGATGGGCTGGGGGTGAGTCCAGGGGGCGTTTGGGTTGCGGGAGTGACAAATCTGGTGCTGGTGGAAATGCCCAACACTGCCCATCTCTCTCACCCCCCAGTTTTTCTACCACAACTTTGACCGCAGTAACTATGATGACGATGACATACGGAGCTGCGCAGTGCTGGATCTGGCCTCCCTGCAGTGGATGCCAATGCAGTGTGAAGCCCAGCTGGACTGGATCTGCAAACTGCCCAAAGGTACTAGCAAAAGGGTCCCAAACTCCTTTGTGACTGATCTGGAGGAGCATGGGCTGTGGGATGGTGGAATCTTTGGGAAGAGGGAGGGTGATTCCTAATTCAGGGACTGGGAGAGGTGTTGTCTCTTCTGGGGAAATTCAGGAGGGGCATCCTGCCATTCTAGCCCATGGATGGTTTGCAGAGAAGTATCCATGGGAGCATCCCAGCCTGCACCTCACTGACAACTTCTCCTTGCCCTTTCTCCAGGTGCTGATGTGAAGGAGCCAGAGATCACAACCCAAGGTGTGTTAGCCACAGCCATTTGTCACAGTCACAGAATATTCTTGAGTTGGATGGGACCCACAAGGACCATTGTGTCCAGCTCCTGGCCTTGCACCCCAACCATCTCATCCTGCACTTGAGAGTATTTTCCAAAAGCTCCTTGAGCTCTGTCAGCCTTGGAGCCACAGTTACTGCCTTGGGGAGCCTGTTCAGCGCCTGACCGCCCTCTGGGGGAGGAACCTTTTCCTCATTCAACCTCAACCTCTCCTGACTCAACTTCAGGTGCACAGACTACATGATGTCTTCAGTGGCTGTCTGCTGCAGTCCTATTAAGAGGAGGATGGATCCTGGGCAGGGTTGTGGGAGGGAGTGCAGCCCAGGCATCCTGCTGCAGCTCCGCTGCAGGAGGACAAAAGCAAAGCAGCCCAACAGCCAGGGACCAAGGGTCAGAGTGACAATGGCAGGAATGTCACAGCCTCAGTGTGACACTGATCCCTGCCTGCAGGTAGCAAAGCATGGGTGAAGTACCAGGAGGCCGAGTACAAGTTCTTTGAACACCACTCAACATGGCTGCAGGCACAGCGCATCTGCAGCTGGTTCCAGGCTGAGCTGACGTCAGTGCACAGCGAGGCAGAGCTGCATTTCCTGGGCCAGAACCTGAAGAAGGTACCAAAGGGACAGGAACTTCCCAGGCACTGGTGGGCTCTGCTGCCCTGTGGGCTGCTTCTCCTTGTCTTCTTTCACCTTTTTCTGGAGGAACAGTATTTGGGGGTGCTGGGCTTTGCTGGAGTCATGATAGACTTGTGTGGTGGCTGGTCCTGATGCCTGGGGATTGGTTTGGGGCTCAGCAAAGTGATGGGTTTTTGCCTTGCATTTGCAAGCTGGGGAAGGGTTCTGTGTCTAATCCCCATGGCAGNCTATGAGAACGACGGGAGGTTCAAGTAAGTCCCAGCCACTGTATTCCTGGATGTCCCCACACTACTCTGTCCCTACATGTCCTTATACTACTGTCCCCGTCTCTCAGAGTGCTGTGACTCAGCACCTGCATCTCTGCATCTCAGCACCTGCATTCTGGGGTGCTGGGCTGGAGGTTTCTCACCCTAGAAGGCAGGAGGACATGCTCCCAGTTAGGGCATTCAGGTGGTCCTGTTTGTCAAATCACTGCTCAGCCTCATGCTTCTGATGCTATTCCAGGTGGTCTGATGGGTCCCTTCTCAACTTTGTCTCTTGGGCACCGGGCAAGCCTCGGCCCATCAGCAAGGACAGGAAGTGTGTGTACATGACAGCCAGCCGAGGTGAGGGCAGGGCAGGGCTCCACATGGGGCTCTGGGGGGCTAGGACACCAGTCCTGGTGCAGAGGGACATCATGTCTGCCCTGTCCTTCCCCGCAGAGGACTGGGGGGACCAGAAGTGCATGACAGCACTACCTTACATCTGCAAGCGGAGCAATGGGACTGCTGCGAAGCCTTCCCTTCCTCCTGTACCTGCTGCCACGAGTGGGGGCTGTCCCCAGGGCTGGCTGCCCTTCCTCAGCAAGGTATCACTGGAGGGAAGAAGGGACAGCAGGATGGGAACAAGGATGGAGGGATGGGAGATGGGGATGGCAGGATGGAGAGGTGATGGCTATTTCCTGGTTTTCCACCAGCCCTGTGGAGGCACAGAGGGGGTGGCTACAAAATGGCGGGATGCAGAGGGACGCTTGCACATGTTTTGTGGGGCGTGCTGGGGGATGCATTTACATGGATGCTGGGAGACATGCTGTGGGATGGGAAAGGTGAGGTGTGTGTACAGGTTTGACAGGGGAAATGTGGGAGGGTTGGAGGGGCTAGGGCATGAAGCATGAGGCATGAGGCAGGCATGAGGGTGTAAAGGGGAGAAGGACCATTTGGGCAAAATGGGGCTGTAGAGGATAGCTGAGTAGGGAGGGTGAAGGGCTCAGAGTTGGGGGCAGCTGCATATCCTGGCTCACCCTGTGCCCCTGCCTGTGCAGTGTTTCAGCTTCAATGGCCACAACAAAGGCGAGATAGTGAAGTGGCCAGAGGCAAAGCAGGTGTGTGAGAGCCAGGGTGCCATCCTGGCCACCATTGCCAGCCCCCTGGAACAGGGTAGGTCTCCTCTACCCTACCACCCCACCAGGGTTCTCCCTGCCAGGGGTGGTCCTCAGTGTCTCACCTGTCACTTGCAGCCTTCATCACATCCATGCTGCCCAACATCTCCTGTGACCTCTGGATTGGCCTGCACGATGCCCAGGGGGAGTTCCAGTGGGTGGAGGGGGAGCCACTGCAGCACGTGAACTGGGCACCTGGAGAGCCCTCAAGCTGCAGCTCCTCCAGCCCCCGTGACAATCCGGTGAGGGAGATTCTCCATAGCACCTCCATCCCCTAGAAAGGTCTCAGTGCCAGGCCCAGCCTTGGAAAAGGAAGGATTTAGTGGGCTAGGGTGGCTCTCCAAGGGCAGTACAGGATGCAACCCTGCAGGGTGGGGGGTTTCTGGCATGGGCATCTCTGTGATGTAGGACAACAGTGACAAGGGCAGTGCTGACCTTGTGGCTTGGCTGTGCAGACCAGCTGTGTTGTGGTGTGGCATGGCTCACCCCCCCTCTTCACGGGACGCTGGGATGACCGGAGCTGCCTGGAGGAGAAACATGGCTATATCTGCCAGCGGAGCATAGGTAGGAGGGGGACAAGAGGACAGCCCCAGCTCTTTTGGCTGGGGATCTGCCACTGCCACCCTGGTACCCCATGCTATGGTTGGATTGGGGAGCTTGGGATGATGGGTTTAGCTTGGGGAGAGCTGGGGAGACAGACTTAACTTGGGCAGGTGAGTCTCTGGTCCCAGCCTTTTGTGAGACAGCCCCAAACCTATGCACACCAGCCTGACTCAGTGTGTCCCATAGGGACATGCATCCTGGTGGACAGCTCCCAGGTGGGGATGGTGCTAGAGTGTCATTGCTTGTCATCCCTGGGGATGTCCTTGCCCTCCCCAGTTGCACCAGAATGTTGCCAGGTGCAACCATCACAATACTGCTGGGGAGAGACAGGCCTGGGTAGGGACAGAAAAGGGGGTGACCCACCTGAGATGCAGGCATGTCCTCTGTGCCCTCTGATCGTGTCTCTTTGCTCCTCCAGACCCGTCCCTGAGCCCTGCGCAGGCACCATTCCTCCCTTCTCCTACCGGCACCCTCTTTTACCACAACAGCACTTACCGCATCCTGCAGAAACCCCTCAGGTGGCACGAGGCACTGCTGCTCTGTGAGACCCTCAATGCCACCCTGGCCACCATTCCCAACCCCTACAGCCAGGCCTTCCTCACGCAGGCCGTCAGCAGCCTGCGGGCTCCACTCTGGATTGGGTTGGCCAATGATGAGGTGAGGGAAGGGAGCAGGCACCTGGGACACGGGTCCTCAGAGGGATCACAGCAGCCCCCAGGCATCTCCTTCCTGTGGTCTTCCAGGGAGGCCGGAACTACTTGTGGCTGACAGAGGAGAACCTCATCTACACTAACTGGCAGGACGGAGAACCTCAGCAGATTACCGGCTGCTCCTACATGGACGCAGATGGGAGCTGGCGCACAGCTGGCTGTGACACCAAGCTGCAGGGGGCCATCTGCCAGCTCCAAACAGGTGCTGGATGGGGGCCTTGGGTAATCCAGGTGGATGTGACCAAGGGTTGGAGATGGCATCCTACCAGAGGCCTTTTGGAGCATGTCCTTGTGTTGTGGGACCCGAACATTATGTGCCCTACTACACCTTTAATGTACCATGTGTGCTCCAGGTCACCCCCGCACACACAAGTGGAGCTACAGTGGCAGCTGTCCCAAATCACTGGAGGACTCGTCCTGGATCCCCTTCCGGGACCACTGCTACACCTTCCACATGGAGATCACCCTTGGGCAGAAGGATGCCATGAAGAGGTGCCAGAAAGGTATGAGGGGTCTGGGATGGTAGAGGAGGGTTATGCAGCCTTGGAAATGGAAGAGAGTGGGATCCCCAGGATGTTTTTGGGTGCAGCAAAGCACCCTTGCCCATGTCCAGCCTTGGTCAGCCATAGTCTCCTTGCTGTTCCATGTTAGGATTCCCCATCACTATGTGGTTCATGAGTGGTTCCTCAACTTTTTCCTCTTGGGCACTGCTGCTCCCTAACTCAATCCTCTCAGTTCTGGGCTCCTCCATGACAGTCTTCCCTCTACAGTTGGCGGCACAGTGTTGTCCATCCAGGATGAGATGGAGAACATCTTTGTGTGGGAGCATCTCCAGGCGTACGAGAGCCTTTCCAAGGGGGCCTGGCTGGGCATGACCTTCAACCCCAAAGGTACAAAGGAAGTAATGAGGTTTGAGATACTCCCCTAGGCATCTCCATGAATCCTTACCAAGTCTGCAGGGAGCAGAGGAAGCCCTTGGTGGTGACACCAGGGAAGAGGGCTCATGTCATAGTGTGACTAGGTGCACCAGTGTCTCAGGCCGTGCTGGACATACCATGTGTGTCCTCCTCTGGCTTGGTGGGATAGGAAACCCAAAGTCTTCTCCGAGGCACTGGAGCCTGCAGGTTCAGGAAGCTGCGCTGTAGCCCCTAGTCCTCCACATCACATCTCTCCACCATAGAATCACAGAATCATGGGATGGTTTGGCTTGGAAGAAACCTTAAAGTTCATCCAGTCCCACCCCCTTCAATGGAAGGGCCACCTTCCAATAGACCAGGTTGCCCAGAGCCCTGTCACACCTCCTTGTACTTTCTGAACTGGGAAAAAGGTGGGGTGTCCTCTTCAGCCTCCTCAAGCCTAATTTTCCCATTTCCCAGGTGGCACCTTGGTTTGGCATGACAACAGTGCGGTGAACTACTCCAACTGGGGCCAGCATGACACGGGGCCCAGCATGCTTAGCCAGAACAGCTGCTACTGGATCCAGAGCAGCAATGGCGTGTGGCGTCTAGGCTCCTGCACAAACATAACCATGGGGGTCATTTGCAAGATTCCCCGAGGTAGGCCCCTCTCTGCTCCTGGGCTGATGTAGGGTGAGCTGGGGGTCTGGGCAGGGAGCTGCATGGCAAAGCTGTCACACTGGCAGCACCAACCACGTGTTTTGGGTAATTCCAGTGCAGGGGCTTGTATGGGTTGGTGTTGGGGTCTGCAGGTTCCCATTGGGCTCGGTGACAGGCTGTGCATGTCTCAGTGACTGGGTCAGCTCCTTGGGGCAGGATGAGGCAGTGGGACTGGTAGAGCAGAGCCAGAGAACCACCCTAGCTGTTCATCTCCCATTGCCCATGTGTTGCAGCAGTGCAGGATGCAGTGCTGAGAGCAGTGCAGGATGTGGGTCCAGTGGTGCTGGTGGTGGGAAGATGGGAGGGTGTCGTGGCCATGCACTCACCTGTCTGTGTTGCCATTGCAGTGGAGGAGAGCAGCTTTTCCAGGACAGGTGAGTGGTACCATCAGCCTGGGCATAGTACTGGGACTAGAAACCAGGACTGGGCACCTGTGCCACAGCCCAGCTTGTGTAAATAACCAAAGGAATGGGGTTTGTGGGTGGGGAATGGCATTCCCAAGTGACTTTGACCCTGACTTAGGATTCCTCAGCAGCAGGAGCCATCCTTCCATGAAGATGTGTGTCTGCCCAGCCACTTGCCATACTCTTCTTCCTGTGCCCACAATGCCTGGTCAGTCTGGGGCATGGCCAGCATGTCTGTTGGTAGGATCCCAAAGATCCATCCCAGGCAGCTGCTAATGTTCATACCAAGGAAAGACCCAGGGAGTCTGCCCAACCCCAGGAGTTCTTTAAATGGCAAGATGTCCCCAGAACACCAAAGCAGAATTGCAGAGTCACAGAATATGCTGAGCTGGAAGGGCCCCACAAGGATCATTGAGTGAACTCTTTAAGTGAATGACCCACAGGGGAATCAAATCCACAACCTTGGTGTTATTAGCATCATGCTCAACCAGCTGGGCTAATCTCATTCCAGTCTTGTCCTGCTCTGACCGACCACGGGGGAAACAGGCTCCCCAGGCAGTGGTTGGCCCCAAGACTACCAGAGCTCAATTGATGTCTGGCCAGCACTCTTGGGGTGTCCTGTGCACGTCCAGGAGTTGGACTTGGTGGCCTTTGTGGGTTTCTTTCAACTCGGGACATTCTATGATTAAATGATCTTGCCCAGAAACATAGCCCCACCAGCCCCAGCCTCTTCTGCAGGCTGAGGAAGGGACAGGAGCCATCTGTCTGCCTCTCAACAGCCTTTCCTCCCTGCAGCTCTGCCAGAGAGCACAACAGCTGTCGCAGTGGTCGTGCTGTCGATGCTGGCACTGTGTGCCATGCTGGGGGTTGTCGTCTTCCTGTACAAGCGCCGACAGAATGTGGAGCGAGGTGCCTTTGAGAGCGCTCGCTACAGTCGCACCACCTCCAACCCTAGTGAATCTGCTGAGAAGAACATCCTGGTGTCGGACATGGAGATGAACGAGCAACAAGACTAATGACAGAGGGGACGCTGGGGATGGGGACCTGGGGAGAGGGGAGGACGGAGAGCATCACACATACTATCCCCACGGTGCAGGGTCAGGGGTGGCAGCAGGATTGGTGTTGCAGGGCAGGGAGAGGGGCTGGGGTCAGGGTTGGGGTCTAAGCAGGTGGGCAAGAGGAGGGAGCCAGGGTCCCTCCTCCCCCCGCATGTCACTGCTGTCACCTCTGAGCTTGTCCACAGCTGCCAGGGTTTTGCCTGCAGGAGCTGTGGAGGCAGTTTCAGGGCTAAAAAGTTTTGAGGGAAGTTGCTACACAAGTTTGAGAGCTTTCTAGCTGCATGAACAGGCTCCAATACACATTTGCCTTGGGAGAAGGCAAGTGCAGGCATTCAGGGCCCTGCAACAGGCTCCCCTCCCCAGGAACTGAGCTGGTGTCCAAAAAGACATCCTCCCAGGCAAGACATCTCCAAAGCCGATCTACCTCCCCTCTCTGTGCAGCGGCAAGGGCCTTGCCAACTTCCCACCCCACCACTGTGCCTCTCCTTCCCTCTCTTTGGCCTCATCCCCCCCGCCTCCAGCAGAAAGCATCGGAGACACTGTTGCAGTGATCCCAGCATGGATCCCCAGGATCAGTGATGGAATCCCTCTCTCCTTCCTGGCATATTCCTAGGGTTGCGATCAGCCCCAATGAGGCTGTGGGCAGCTTCACTCTCCTGTAAGCCAGAGCTTGTCCCATTTTCTTTGGTGTGTGTATGTCCCCCAAATAATATGTCTCCCAAATAAATGTGGTGGGAGAGTACCACAGCAAATTGCTGGCCCAGCCCCTCTGGTGGGAGCACCCTCAGCACCCCAGACCCCACAGCGGCGTGCCAAGGCAGGAGTTGCTGCCAAGGTCCAAGGCTCTGTGTTTTGGGAGGCAGGGATAGTGTGGAGCTGGGGTCACTTGCCACTGGTGCCTTGTTGGGCCCAGAAGGCCAAGGATCAGTGCTGTAGCTTGGGGAGGATTTGGAAGTCTTGGCTGTTGAAGTTGGTGGCTTTTGTTTTTTTAAGGAAATGATGGTAGCTTTTGTTGCTATACTGTATTGAGTGTGTGCTGAATATATACGTTTTTTCACACAGCTGGCTGAGGTGTGTGTGGTTGCCTGTTTCCCATGTAGGGTGTAGCGGAGGAGAAGGTGGAGGAGGCAGGCAGTGTGGGACTAATCCCCTTCCTAGGTTTTGAGCTGTGCAGGAAGGAGTGGGGGTGCCCAGGGCTGAGACATTCTCCATCAGCTGCATGCAGGAGCATCCCTGAGATGAAGGATGCCTGGAGACAGCGAGAGTTGTTAGAACCCTGACAAGAATTCTCTGCTAGGAATGGGATCCACAGAGCCCCTTGGACCTCTGAAGTGGAGCAACACAGCCCTACAAGAATGTTGCCTTTAGCCCTCTGCCTCTGAGGCTCAAGTTGGGGTTGGTTTTGCTGCAAGAACAGGAACAAGCAAATTTTTGGAAGTCTCCTTTTTGACACTTGTGTGGATTTAAAAATCTGTTGATTTCACTTAAGCTGGACATTAAGTGTTTAAGAAACTGTTAGGGGGTGGGATGGGGGAAGAGCAGGTAGCACTGGGTTTTTGTTTACTTTTTGGCAACCTGCAAAAGCTGCCATGACATTTAAGGGTGAGGAAGAATCTGGAGCACATAGACCTGCCCTGGCTCCATTTTTCTATCTCAACTTTCTCTGCCTTTATTTCCTAAGGTCCTTTCTGGTTTAAAGCAGTTGGTGCTGTCCATGTGCCTATGCCTTCCTGATGTGGGAGCTAGATCCTGAAAAGCCAAGTGAGAATCCTTTCTCACCCCCAGCAGCTGGAAGTCCTGCTGCAGAGGTGCTTGGAAAAACATGCTGAGCTGGAAGCTGTGCTGCTGGTGGGAATGGAGGTCTAGGATTAACTCTGGATGGGCAGACGTGTTAGGAGGTCCTAACAAAAACCTAGGTGGTTAGGATTGATGGGTGGGTGTGAACGAAGAGCAGTGCTGAGGGTGCAGCTGGACAGGGTTGGGATTCCTTTGAAGTGATGATACCTTGGGCAGGGTGGAAACAGGGTAACACAGGGTATTATCATGGGATGGTGGGGAGTAATAGGTGCTGGAGGAAATTCTATGCCATGGAGAGGCTGAGAAGGAGCTCCCACCGCTACACAGGAGGTGTTAAACTTGGCTGTCACCCAGCCCAACCTGGAAAGACCTTGCTTAAGAGTTTTCTTTCTTCCTTTCTTCTGGATTACTTTGTATTTTTACCTTCTCCTTTGCTTTTGAGGAAAGAAATCTCTACAGTCTAGGAGAAATGTTGTCTGAGAAGAGTTTTGTGAGCTGTCAACAGTGATAAGGATTACGGGAAAATGCATATATGGTTACATGGAATCTCCTATCACCATTACATAATGTGAAGAATTGCTCAACAGGACCCTGTCAATTATATATA
>VWZN01008005.1:430-22742 GCA_013396955.1 Regulus satrapa
GAGGCCAGGCCATGTAAACAAAAAGATAAATAATTCTGTGTTTTGTACTGTGCAGTCACTTGCCCTGTAATTGGACAAATAGGTCTGGGGTAAACCATTTGGGAAGTAACATTTACATGGTTTGCAGTTACTTACACAGTAATAGATGTTTCATGGTTTGCAGTAGCAAAACCCACAAGAAAAGACTTGCTCATAAAATTGACTCATTTTCTATTTCATGTAGCTAGAAACTGAAAAATAAGAAAATAGATTGAAATTTTCTCACAGTCCACTCCTTTGAAGTGCTAGAACATGCATAAAAAATGTTGAAGACATACTGACTATTTCAGGTTAAAAAGGAGAAATTCTGATTTGTTGGAAGTGACAAGGTTTTATACTTTCATTTGAACTATTACAAACCTCTTTATAACATCAGAAAGCCCTTATTAATTCTGTCAAGCAGTGTTTGGGACTTCTTGGGCATCTGGTTTTTTTGGGCAGCCACTAAGATGGGGGAAGAAAATCTGCAGTTCCCAGTTTCTGCAGCCTCAAGGCAGCCTTTCTGTAGTTCAGGCCTTAGATTTGATGAAAGTTAATCAAATCTGAGATGTTTCGGGCAAAACATTTGGAGCTTATATATCAGTGCTTTTCAATGAAACTACATTTCATAATGATGTATCAGATAAACTGTATTGCCAAAAGCAGTTATTTCTCTTTGTTCCTTTCCTTCCCCTTTGCTTTTATTCTCCTTGAACTCCCATCTTTATTTTATTGCTCCTCTTTAGCTTTCCCTTCTTCCTGTGCTTTTAAAATCTACTTAAAGCATTCTTTATATCTCCCCAATCACAAAACAGATCTTCTGTGTTATTTTGCCCTCAAACCCTCTATCTCCTCAGTAAGACTAAGCAGTATCATAGTTGTCAAGCAAGCTCTTGTTTTTCTTACACAGAGGGAAAACACTGGTCAATTTCATGAATTGATGGAATTATTATTCCATATTACTGTTGATTCTGCTAAAATAGCAACATTTTCCACCTAAAAATGTCTACGTTATTCATTTTGTGATCAAGTTTTGACTGATACAACATTTCAAATAAATTTGCCTCAAGAGAAAATAATTTCAAGTTAAAGTCCAAATATGCAAAAAGTATTTAAGGAGAATGCCAAGTTTTGAGAGCTCTTCCCTGATAGTAAGCAGCTTAATGGTAGAAGGTCAACCAGCAAGGAATAGGAGCAGTAATAAATTCAAGTGTTTAGAAACAAAGACCTATCAGAATGATGATTTGTTTCCCCTCAGCATCAAAGACGTGTTCACATAATGTGTAATTGATAAATGATAATACATGGCTTCAAGGTTTCATTGCTTCTGAAAGAATTTTGTCACTAAAGTACATCAGAGATCTGGAACATTTACTAAATTTCATTGGTCTCCAGGAATGGAGAAAAATCAAACTGGAATTTGCACGAGGAAACTAGTGCCCTCCTGTGAGAAAAATTTCCCAGAAATCTTTTTAGACTTTTGTCATGCTTTTAGACTTTAAAAATGCCCCATGTAGCCACTGTAAAATGTTGACTTACTTTTGGCTTCTCGTCTTTTAGGTAATTTATGCCTTTTAGGGCATTACTTTATTACAGCTCTGTTTAACTAACTTCAGTGAGCCACACTGGTGGTGTGTGATATACAATTATTCCCGAATACCACAATTTTTACTGACACTTGAAGGATAGAAGGTGTGCAGTCAGCTCTAACTGATGAATGTTGAAAGTGGGTGACGTAAAAAAGAGGGATTTTGCTAATGGACAATATTCCTTGACACTGTATGCACTATAACAGAAAGCAATGTATGATGTGCCCTTACAGAGCTGAATTATAAGAGCAGGCAGACTCATTTTCAGTACTTTGTGATGTCTTTCTTACGTAGAGTTCTCCATTATAATGTGTATAATAGCTTTCCAATAGGTCAATATACCTGACTGCATACGGTAGGTTGTTCAGATGAAATCGGATCACAGTTTCATCTCATGTTTTATTAAATAAATGTCCACATAGAAGACATCTGTAATGAAAATGGTTGGAAAACTCTACAGGTTGTCATTCGGGTCTATGAAAACATCTAGAGAGAAGTTTTCATGCTCAGAGAAGAATTCATGAATCTCCAGCACTTTTATAAAGATATCAACAATTTCTAGTTGAGATATTAACACATACACTTCTGAAGTAATAGCAGAAATTATTTGTATGCTGCAGCTTTTAGAAACATATTGGCCCAGCCGCTCAGCTGTTGTCAAAAAAGTAATCGAAGTTATATCAAATTGCATTGAATGCCTGTATTTTTATTGGTTTCCCATAATTTATTTTCTGTGTTATTGATTGTTGATATAAATGTGATTTTTTTTTCAGAGTTGTTTTGACATCTCTCAATACATTGTTTAACATAATGTGCTGGCACAGCTTGGCTGGGCAGCCTCCCAACAATACGTCATTCTCAGAAAATGACAGAGAAAATGTTAATAGTATTGAAAGACAGGGTTTTAGAAATACACTTACTGAAAGTAGTGTCATTGGAAAATAGTGAGTAGTTTTCAAAGAGAGGTATTAAAAATCCTGTACAACAAGGAAAAATAATCAGAATCTCACAAAATGATGAAGGAAAGAAATAGTACTTCAAGAGAGAGAGCAATGTGGGGGGGGGGGTGGCTTGGAAAGAGAGAGGTCTGCACAGGAGCTATTACTGCATCCACAGTCTAAGAGAAATAAGCTGTAGCATGTACAATGGGTATGATGAAAATGTTACATTTTGCGTTAGCTTGCAGAAGCTTCTCTATTGCCCCATTTACTTCTATATCTGCATTAAATATAGGAGCATCTTGACAGATATTGTAGATTAGAATTTTCTAAAAATACATCTGAAGCCCTAAAGGGGATGTCTGACAGCTTTTGGCATGGATAAAAACAACTGAAATTGTAAATTCTGATATATTTGTGTTGTAAGTATGCTTAACATTGGCTGGTAGTGCAGAGAGCTACTTAAACTTGTCATTAAGTGCCTTGATTAATTTACTGAAGTATAAACCCAGATCTGGCCTTTACTAAGCTCCTGCCTTACAATCAGTCCGCCAGCTACTGTTATATTGTGATTGCCAATAAATATAGCCCTTTTAAGGTCTTAAATAGAAAGGCAGTTATTTCTTTCCAGATATCTGGATTTTATCAAGCTAAAATAATACTTTCAAAAGAGCTAACATGTGAGAAAGTCAAACTGTTTTACTCTTAGTATCAGTTTTACGCATAATGTACAATGTTTGACTTAAGGGAAGATACAAAATGAGGCTTAAGCATGTTGTTAATACTTCAGTTCAAAAAAGGAAAATCACTTTCATACATATATAACATACATAAAAATCTTGAAATACCTAAAATAAATGAAAACATATTTTCTTAATCTGAAAATTCACTGTGTCTATGAAAACGATCCTAATTTGAGCACCTGTTTTCCATTCTTTTATATTTCAAGAAAAAGCACTCTTCTGACATGTTTACTCCTTTAATTTGCTTGATTGTTTGTTTGGGTTTTTTTACAAAAGCACATTGCAACTGTAAAAGACTTCTCAAGATCAGTGAATATTAGAAGTTTGTTTTGTATTGTGTGTTAGTTGTGACTGATATAGGGTTGATAACAGGCAAAAAATTAGGGCATTCCTGATAAACTCAGCAAGAATTTCTGTTCTCTTCTTGAATCTAACATACTTGCAAAAAACAAAAACAAAAACAAAACAACAAAAAAGGTGTATGATAGGAGTTCTTCTGCTTATTAATCAGGATGTAAATATATTGGATTATTTACTGTGCAGGAACTGGGAATTGTTGTGGCATGTTTCATTGGCTTTTCATTGATGACAAATGGTGTCCAGAGTAAATATATTTCAACAAATAAAGTGGACTATATTGAATATACTGTTTGTAAATTTGCAGAAAACACAAAGATTACATCTTTTAAAGGTGCTTAATGATAATACAAATCTAAATAGATGTATTAGGAGTAATTAACTAATTATATTTTCATATAAATTACTACATATCAAAACATGCACTGTTACATTATTGTAGGTTAAAATGTAGGTTAGAACCTTTTGGTGTTCTAAGATTTTACTTTTTGCTAAGGTATTTTTCCATAAAATGTTTGTTATATTATTTTTTTTTAAAGAAGGTTAATGGTCATTTATACAACAATTATACCTCAGTTAGTAACAGAAGTGTTCATCCATACCAGTGCGCTATTGTCACCAGGGAAAGATATTGATCCCTCCATGAAATTCAAATAAAATACTTAATCCTATCAAATGAAAACATAATGCAGTCTAAATTATGGGTCTGTTTGGAGACTGGGATATCAATTTCTGTTCCATCATATTTATTGCAATAACAGCAAGAAATATTTATGAAGGCAGTATATACAGTGATCAGAATCTGGGAGGATATGACTGCAATTAATTACAACTGAAGTGTTATACTGTTGCACCCAAACGTTGCATGCTCCTGCTTTCCTTTCTTTCTTCGTTATTGCCATGTTCACTGCTTTCTTTTATCTCTCAATTAAAGAAAGACATTAAGAAGCATGACTATGCTATAACAGATTGAAAGCCTATCTAGCTTGTACCTTGACTCCAACAGTACCCAACAGCAAGCGCTGTATTTATTTCTGCTTCCAGGAGTTTATAGCTCACATATATTTGGAGCCAGAGGTGGTTTGTGTTTAGGATTCCCAGTGGATTTTCTCTCTGATTGAGGTATCTAATCACCTTCTGGATCCATGCAAACTTTTCCAATCTATTTTTTCCCCAAACAGGGAATTCCACAATTAAATTCTTTCTCAGGTTAAAAAAAAAAAAAATAAATTACATGTTTGGCCCTGACATCATTATTTCACTTAATGTCTCCTGTTTCAAATATAAGGCATGTAATATGCTTTATGGCCTCTAGACTGTTCTTTATCACATGATAACAAAACAAACTTCAATGAAACAAATGTGAAGACAAGACAGAATAAACTTTTCACTGCCCTCTGATGGGAAAATAACAACCAGGTGTCTTCTATCACTTGAGTTATTGATGAATGATTTACCCAAAAGCTAGTGTTTAACACTCACTACAGCTAAATGTTCACTAAATTATCTTGTTCTGCATCGTCTCTTTTTTTCTTGCCTAAAGAATTTTCATATTTTTGCACATCATTTTTGATGGAGCAATACCTGCTATCTAAACGTGTTTGGAAAGAAAAAAACATCCCAGAACATCTATAAGAATATGCAAGAATGCCCAAAGTTTTCCTAATTTAGGAATAAGTAATTATAATTTGAAAATTTGCAGATGAACTGATGTATTTGTCATTAATTATTCCTAACTGATAATTATTCCTTATTCCAAACATTTTAGTGATTCAGAATACAACAGGAAAAAGAACAGCTGAGATCCTCAGCTATGTAATAGGAATAAAAAAACCCTAAAAGAAAATAATAACTTACTATCTGGTTGAAGGGTTTTATGTTTTCTTGTTTGTTTGTTTCTTTGTTGTGGTTGTTTGTTATAGCTTTTAGTTTGTTTCTTTTTCAAAATTATCTGTTGAGTTTCTCCTTTTTGCTTAAACTTTCTTCTGGTTCCCATTTGCTTAAAATGTCCTTGACAAGTATCATCTTTTTTAACACATGTAAAGGGTATTTTATATTTAAGTGTATGTTATTTTGTATTGTATTACCTTCTATATGTATTGTATTATCTTCTGTGTATGTTATTGTCCTTCTGAACCACCCAAGTATTTCCCTTTCCAGAAAATACATAGAAGGTTTGGGGTTTTTAACCTAAACATAAAGCCCTATTTTTTAGCAAATATAGTAGAATGTAAGTTAAAAGAGGTTGAACATGGTAAATCACTTATCATAACTTCATGGCCAGTAGACCCCAGAAAATCAATGTCTTAAAGTCCATAACAGTGTTGTAATTAAAAGCATAAAGCACCATCATGAGCGTGCATGGGGGAACCTTCATAAAGAGCCCTCAAGTTCACTGGTGTGATCCTGAAAGGGCTAATTGCATTGTGCCTTGCCTTTATGTGCCTATGTAAATAGCACTGGCTGCTGCAGCAGAGCTCCAAGGCTGCCTCTGTCAGGAGGAGAGTCCTCTCCCCAAGGGCTTTCTGTTTGTGAAACACCAGCTGGTCAGAGTTTTGCATTGTTGGCCCTTATCACTGGTGGCAAAGAGGGGGAAAAATTGATGAGGAAAAACTGCCTGATTTTATCTTTTCTGTTTTAATAGAACCTTGTTCCTTGTGCCCTCCCCTTCTCCAAACGGAAGCTTTAGGGGCCTACAGCAGACTCTATTTATCTTTTATTAGTACACATAAAGATAAGGTTCTAGCTCTGAGTATTTCTGCAATGCATAGTACTCTATTCACTGGCACTCTTCAAATGTGTTCAAACATTGCTATTTGCACTTTTACCTCTTCTGAAATCCCGGCACTTAATCCAAGCGCTTTCTGTTTTCTGCTACTTAAAATGCAAAGGAAAAACTGATAAAGAGAAAACATTTAAATTCAGGAACTTCCTCCACTTCAGAAGCACACAAGAAAATGTTAATATGGCATGAAATGTGCACTTATGAAATGTTAAGTTTACTGTTAATAAGCTTGTGAAGAAAATGTAATTACATATGATGATGCCCTGGTTATTGTGAAATTTAAAAAAAAAACAAAAACAAAAAACAACCCACCCCCCCAAAAAAACCCCAAAAAACACACACAAAAAAAAATCCTCGACTTGATCCTTTGCAAAAATGCAGCTACTTTTTTACCATCTCTGTATTAGCCAGTTATAGGGGGGAAAAAGCTGCTAAGAAAGAGACATTCTTCAAAATCTCATTCATTACATTTCTGCTATAGTGTTCTTTATGTGCTTCAGGCCCAAAATGGCAAAACCATGTTATGCAGCTGTTAATGTGGAATTTCTCTTTGTAGGGCTTTTAGTTGTTTTACAGCAAGACTTGTGCTATTTAATTCACAGTATGGAAGAGAACTAGTCCAAATGATCAAGGCTATGATTTCTAAAAGTTAATTGATACAAAGCTATTTTATTAAATCTAGTGATGCAAATGAGAATGAAAGCACAAGGATTACACATTAAAGCTCCACTGTTCATGCATTGGAAGAATGACAATATCAGTATTTTGTAGAAATAATAAATAAATAAGAAAGTGACTTGTGAAAAATTAGTTTCTTTTTCTACTATATCCTTTTCTTTTCTTTTCTGTCCAGACATCTTCAGCATGTGTTGTGCACAGGGATTTACATGATCTCATTCTGTAGAATTGTTTATTGAAGCAGAGAATAATCTGGCAGTTCATATGTCATTATTTTCACACTTTCCTCTGGTCTCTGTAAACCTTCTTTAGAACTAACCTCTACAAAGTCATTTTGCTAGGAAAAGAGAAAGGGTAGCAAAATTAATTCCTGGTGAAAAGAGCCAAGTATTTGCATGAGGTAAACTGGCAACACTTCATCAAAATGTCATTATGCACCATTTCAGTGATTCAACTAGGAATAATGGTTCCACAGTATCAAGCTGCACATATTTGCTACAGAAATATTTGCATTTACTACTCTAATTATTCACTGACAGCTTTTAAATGGTTTGTCAAAGGGAGGAAACTGTGTATGCAGTTTGTTCTCAGTTTGAATGAGGAGCCTTGGAAAAATTTGTGAAGATAATAGTATCCATGATCCACATAGTGACAATGATTGTACTATGATTTTTCTTTCTCAGCGATTTGATCTTCAGCTTTGCTGTATTTATAACAGGGATCTACAACCTTTGAGACTGAGATGCGCCTTACTTTGATATGACCAAGCAGAGAAGTGCAACAAGAAGTCTCAGTGTTGCACTGACATCATATTTCTAATGAAGAGATTTCCTTTTGCAGATCAAATGGACTTTTCCAACTTTCCACAGTGTTCATGTTTAAGTAGTAGAAGGAAATATATAAACCAAAACTTTCATTTTCATCTGTAAGGGACAGTTTCCAAGGAAGGTATTTTTCAGGAGCATAACATGTTAAAAAAAAAAAAAAAAAGAATCAGAATAAAAACAATTTCATTTGCTATTGCTTTTGAAAATAGATAAATAAGTCTGTAACAATCTGTTCAAAAGAACTGCAAAACCAGTAGGCACTTTTCTTTCTTTCTTTAGCAATGCAGCAGGCGACCAGACAAACATATTGGTTAATGATGCATTATCCTGCAGTTGGAAAAAGAAAAGATTATATTTTTAAGGATTTTCAAAAAAGTAGGTATTTGTTTCTTCAGGGACTTGAGCATTCTTAGTGATGCTTTCTTAAAAATAGATCACAGAACTAGAGACAGACAAAAACAAACTTTATGTCACTCTTATTTGCTTTCTAGGTTTCCACTCTAAAATGAATGTTTTCTGCCTTTGCTTCACAGCCACAAGACTTACTTTATTAATAAATACTCCAGTGCTTAAATAATATAAACTGACCCTTTGTTCAATGCCAACCAATAAGGGATTTAAACTCTTCAGAATTGCTGCTACCTATTTTATCCAGAAAAGACATAAGCACACAAGGCTATTTTGCTTCCAGTTTAAGCAGAGAATGGAATATGGAAATGGTGGGGTTTTTTGGTGATTTTACACTGACTTCAAGGAGACTCTAAAAGATTAAGTGGTTATAAAGTCTTTCAGGAAAGTCATTGTTTTTGGGCTTTGTTTCTTTTTAAAATAATTATACACTAAGGTATGTTTCTGCAAATTGGTAGTCTTCATTGTGTAACAATAGCTGGTATCATATATAGATTTTTTATATGTAGTGAAAAATTGCACATTGCACCTCATGAAACCATATTTTAAGTATAGGAAGATTGACAGTAGTATTGTCAGGATTACCAGTACTAAAACAGAGGCACTGAGAACACCACACCTCTCAAGAATGGGGTGCCACACAAGGAGAAGGAAATTTGTTTTCTATCAGCTTAGAGTCTTTTTCTTTTACTTAGATATATATTACCATGTTAACAAAATGAAATTCAAGAAAAAAATATAGTTAAATAGATCACTGGCCTCCTAAAGTTGAAACACCAAATGATCAGTAAGAGGTCCCGTTTGGACCCAAATTGTTGGTGATATAAAAATGAACATATTAGGACCCAAATAGTGATATGCAACATCAGAGAATTCAAACAATCAATAGAGTATTTTCTTGACTTTTTCTTTTTGTATTTTATTTCTGTTATGAGTTATGAAATTTTTTAAAAAGCAGTAAAATCATATAACACTTATGGGAGAGACAAATAATAAAAGGCTTCTTCACGATAATGGGTGATTAAATTGTGTAGGTCACTAAACTTCAAATTTAATAATTCTTTTCATAATAGAAGAGAATAGTCTTGTCATGGATGAAAACTAAAGGGAAAATTTTTATTGATTTAGGCTCCTGAGCAAAAGGTCTTGAAATTTATTAGCCTTGGTCTTAGTTAGCAGCAATCCTGAATTAGAAAGAATAACCCCCTTGTCATTATTTCTATAATGGCATTTTAAATGAAAGTAGCATTCTATTAATTACGAGAGAAAACACTGAAAAATTCTGCATATTATTAATAAATTTAAAGTGAATTTTAAAAAATGTGTATTTAAATAACCCTGACTTCCTTTTCTCTTATTTTCACAGTTCATCTTTCTCCAGCCTGACCTGAGAGGCTTCTGAATATCTTTGACAACGTACATATTTGCATATCTAGGTTTAGCTGGAAAGACCTGATTTTGTCCTTTACATTTGAAAGCTGTATAGAGATATTCATAGTCAGCTTGTAGCAAATTATAGAAAAGAATGAGAAATATCTAGTTATAAATCCATAATTATACAGTGTCCCTGTACACTAATTCAATCAGATATTCCATGGTGCTTTCACTTGGATAATTGTTTGACACACTGTTCACATAGGTAGAAATCAGTGATACAGACTTTTAACTGTCAATTAATCATTAAAAACCAAAATGGTTGCTCTCCAGAAAAAGAATTACTAATTTAATAGAAATTAATTGTGAAAGTCTGAAAATGTCTTCTGGAAACAGTTTTCTGACTTAAAAGTTCCTTCTACTTCATACAATAAATTGAGCCATGGCAACCACTATTACTGATATCAGTTCTCTTGTTATAGATATGTAGGGATAATGCCCTCAGTCATTTGTGCAGTCAGAACTGGAAGAACTGGTTTTCCTTGTATGTTTTTAGGGACATAGCAGGTAATAGTACTGGAGTGGAAAGGAGCGGGAAGGAAGCTCTAGCCCTACCTGAACTAAAATTAGCTTTGAGTGATAACATAGGATCAAACTCACTATTTGTTGTTTCACCCTGTTTTTTCCACAAACAAATCTTACCAAATCTACCCACCACACATGCCTATGATTTTAGCTTTAAAGTTTTTCTACTTTCCAAAAACCACATTTTCACACTACCCACTTATGAATCTACTGGTTTGAACCATGAGTGTAACATCTGAGTTGCCAGCACTGGAGTATTTCTCTTCTCAAATCTGTGAAATATTAGGTCTAAATGCACAAAAATACTTAAATTTTTCAAAATAAAATCCAAACATTTTGGGAGATTAAGAACACAAATTCAGAGATTATGACCCTCAAAATCATATCTCTTGGCCTTCTATGATAGAATGATTATATCAGTGAACAAGTGAAAAGCTATGAATGTCTATCCATCTATCTGGGCTTCTGTAAGATCTTTCACAGTGTCCCCTACAGCATCCTTTTCTGTAAATTGCAGAGAGATTTGTTTGATATGTGGGTAGTTTGGTAGATAAAGAAATGGTGGGACAGTCTTGTCCAGATGGTACTGGCAGGCAATAATTATTATTAAATTTCCTGTTTATGGTACTCACATACCTCAGAGACCACTTCTCATTTATATTTTCTCTTGGCCAAATATCAGTAGAGCTCCCTGTGCAGCAAGCTGGCTTTCTGGATCTGGTGTGTAAGCACCTGTTTCTCCCTGAGGGAACAGCTGTATGGATTCCAACCCATGTCAGAATTCTTGTAAGTTATAGATTTTAATAATATACCTAGAACTCATTTGTAGATAGAGCCCTAAGTCACTTGTTCAAAGTCATGCTAAATTTGTAGCAGAGCAAAACATCTGATCCATATTTCAATGCCCAAAATATTCTATTCATGAGTAGTCCATCCTCTTGTCCTCCTACTAAACATCCCCAAACATGCAGTAAGATGAAACAGAATTATACAATGCTCTCAGGCCCATGGTGTGACTCTTTGGATGTCCTGTGCAGGGGCAGGAGTTGGATTCAATGATCCCAATGGGTCTCTTCCCACTCAGCATGTTTTATGGTTCTATGATGAAATCCTAAGGTTATTTTTCTCACAATTTTAAAAAAGATGGGGTTATGATGGTAGATGGCATTCACATTTCATCATAGAAAATCAGTGTGTGCCATTTTCTTCTCAAGTAACTTAACTACTCCACACAAAAAGCAAGCAAACATTTGAAAGGTTTCAATGCTTATGGAAAATCTAGACTGCAAGAATAAGTGTCCTGGTAACTTACAAACCTGTAGCTTTGCTTTGGTTCTCAATATGGCCATGTGCCTCAACCTTCCACCTATAAACTGAAACTGAATAAACTAAGCTTTAGAAATAACCAGCCCTTTGATTTTAATAAAATATTGGATGTATTTTAACTTATTTCAATACCTTCAAAATATGAATCTTTTATTTTGCCTTCATGCCATATTACTCAGAAATTTTCAGTGATTAACACACTCACAAACTAAAGGATTTGGGCTTCTATAATTGCAATTTTTAAAGTCAGTTAAATTACAGAATTCAGAAGGTATAGTATTCAGGGTGAAATAGCATTTTTTTTTTACCAGTGAGCATATTAGTGGTACTTTACTAGTAACTTATTTTTGCCAAGGAAAAAAGAATCTTGAGTGGTGTGAAGTTTAGGCTGTTTTGTTAACTCATGATTTTAGGTGCAGGGACTATAGGGACTGTTGACAGGAGGCCCAGACACTTTGGATGCTGCTAGAAGGCCCCATCAAGTGCATCTCCTATTTATCTTCTTTGTCTTATAGACAGTTTTGTTGCAGAAAAGGAATAATGTGATTTACAAGATCTTTGCTACTCAGAGCCTTTGACTTTATTTTCCCTAATATTGAAAGTAATGGAGAGAGAGATGGATTTTATTTGGGCTTTGCTGAAGTGAAAACGAAAATGTTTTCTTCTGATGATGTGTGGATTGTTGAATTCTCAAATAATAAAATTCCAGGCAACTGAAATATCACAAAGACAAATATTTGGGCTGTTGATATGCATCTATTGTTATTTGTTTTCTTTAAGTATTTTTATTCCTGTCAATAAAAAGTTTTTTACTAACTGTAATTCAAAGAATAATTGCAGTGTGGAGGCACTACAACAGACAATACTCATACAATACTCGTTTAACTTTTGGCAAAATATCAGCTACATTAACATTAATGGAGGTTTTGCCTACTAGTTTACTTTTTGAGGGTTTAGCCTTGCAAACTGTAGCTGTTTATGTGAAGAACCTCATGATGTATTTCCATTGATTGTTGTCAGAACCAGGTGAGAATCACAGCAGGAATCCACTGGAGTGAAACATCTGTAACTTTCGAAAGAGTGAGCTGGTACATCTTGCACAGATCAACAATACAGCCTTAATATCTTCAGGCTCCTCTTCCTCAGGCGAAACAGATCAAGTGACCTCAGCCACTCTTTGTATGGCTTCCACTCAAGGCCCTTTACCATATTTGTAGTCCTCTGGACACTCTCTACTATCACGTGTACTGTGATCCAAGGGTGCCTGGACTCTGGCACAGAGTAGAGTGGGACAGTCACCTCCTTTTGACCAACTGGTAATTGTATGCTTAATCCAATATGAGGAAAAACACAGTCTTTTCTCTCACTACTTTTAAAGAGTGTGGTTTGCAAAAACCTATGTGCAATATTTGTTTGAATTCTTCTATCATGCAGATTTATGTATATCCATGTACATGCAAACGTATTCATATGGCAATCTCAATTACTGCTTTAAATTTTCTTCAGGTTGTCCTGTTGTTATTTGTTGTAGTTTGTTTTATTTGTTTGTTTTCCTTTTAAAATTATCTTTTAATCCAAGTAACTATATATCCCACATGGATATAGAGTTTTCTGATCTCTCATATTTCTTAAACAATACTATGAAGGCAACTTGTTGATTTTTCCCTCATAAGAGCATGAATAAATAAGGGTGGAAATTAAAAAACAAGTAAAAAAAACCACCCTACGACAACTCTGGAGGACACAGATTTGGCACATCTTTATTCAGGCCCTTTTTTTAAAACACTGCATCTATGTCAGTGTGCTGTGTCTTGTCAATCTGAGAAAAAAAAAGTGATTCTGCTGAACAACATTAAGAGCCCATTGTCTTATTCACCTCTTTGCCTCACATTTCTTTAATAACTGAACTGTTCAAAGATCACAGGCCACTGCAAAACAAGCATACATTAGCAGAAAAGGACATAACCTATGCCCATATAATTCTTATTCAAATAATTTAATACTTATCCCTGGGAGTCCAATTGTAATGCTCAGTCAGAGAATGAAGAGCATCACAATTGGCTCAGACTCATATGAAAACAGGCAGATTAATTGGTCCTGCTGTCCTGTCTACAGTAGCAGTCATGCTTGTCTGCCCATGCATGTGAAATACAGATAGTATAGATGGATACTTTATAGAGAAAATCTGGAGCTCTTGGTAAATACAGCTAGGGTGAACAGGCAGCTTCTGTGTTTCCTCTGGTAAGATATTAGAATATTAGGACATTAGGTATGAGTCAATTGAGAATATAGCTACAATTGTCACCACAGAACATTGGTTGAAAGAGAATAACCATTGTGTGCTGTAATATTAGGGTATCAGTTGTTTAGAAACAGCTAAATAGTTTACACTACTGAAATATAATGTCACACTTTAAAGAGAACATAAAGTTATATATGACAAATAAATGACTTTCCCTAGTAAGTATATTAGATTTTTTTTTTTTTTTTTTTTAGTTCTATGAACTAAAGAGTAACAGATGGTAAAAATGTAAAAGGAAGAGTTTGGATTGATAAGACCATATCTTAAGCCTTAGGTGAAGCATTTGCATTGAGCTTCACTATGGAAATGGCAATTTCTAAAATTAAATTTAACTTTATCGTCCTAAGGGTATCTTTTAAAGTTTCAAGTGTAACGTGTAGAACAAATTTTTAAAATTAAGTATACAATGTTACTTTGACTACATGGTATTAATTGATAAGTTTCAAGAAACTCCGATATGATAGTATGGACTTAATGTATGAAGCATTGATAAATGTTGTTTCAATGTCAAAAGGACAAAAAGAAAA
Source organism: Regulus satrapa (assembly GCA_013396955.1). Lineage (NCBI taxonomy): Eukaryota > Metazoa > Chordata > Aves > Passeriformes > Regulidae > Regulus > Regulus satrapa. The sequence goes on from VWZN01008005.1 coordinate 14,888, forward strand.
AAAAAGTATTTCATTATTTTTCTAATTTCCTTTTAGAAGAACATAGAAAACTGAAGACTTTGATCTCCATAATGTGACAATTAGACAAGAAAAAATGTTACGAGGCTCAGGTAAAGTGTATCTTAGGGAAAGAGAGCTGTTTTTAGACAGAATCATGATTATATATAAAAGTGATTAGTGCTTAGATAGTGATTATAATAGCTATTACGCAAGTAGCTTATTAATTCTCTTTTATTCAGTGTAAAAGAGACATGACAGTGTGTTTAATTTTTGGGTACCAAGTGGTATTAGGCTTTGGTTGCTGCAGGCTTTTCACAAATCCCATCCCACGACCGCTGGCCCTATACCCTTATCTGGGGTCCCCCTGCCTGTCTAGGGCATCTCTAATGGCCTTGGCTGCATTTATATGGGTGCATCCTGCCTTTACTGCTCAGCAGAAATTCAAGTAAAATGAGACAGATGTTCAATATATGATGGGGAAGGCAGAGTAGGACAATCCATTCCCTACAAAACATTATTTTGACTTATTGATACAATACACCACCCACATAATTTTTAAATGGAGCGATCTGGTGCCATTTAAGAGACATTTTTGAGGATTGATTAGTCTCATTGTATGTGCCTGTAGCTTCAGAATTGTTATGGTGACACAAAGTAAAGTAAACATGATTTAGAAAGGAGCATGGAACCTTGTTCAGAAATCCTGTGCATGTTATTTGGTCTACCTGATGACTAAGAAAAGAAGTCTTTGAACATTATTTTTGAAGACATGGAAACTGGTAATCAAATAGTTGGTTGCAAATCTTCCTCTCTTGAAAGTTGTATTCATTCTATCTTCAAAAATAGGATTATTAAAAATATCATTTGCACCATATTTTAGAAATAAGATTCAAACCATATATTCTTATGACAAAAAGAGGAGGATATTTATGGTCTCATAGCCCTTTAAACATTACACTGTGTCACATCTCAGAAGAGTGACACACACCATTGAATTATTTCTCAACAGCAGGATTCCAATGAGCTTTCAGACAGATCTTCATATCTTAACACCACTCTATTTCCTTGATGCAAACTGGTGAAACCAACTAAATAACATTAAAATCCAGTTATTTTTCTCAGAGAAACATTTAGGAGTTGCTAATTGTTCATTCTAGAAACAGCCTGGTTTTGAACATATACACGTGCTCATATGCTTGTGACAATCATTCATTGCACTTGTCCTTTTTACTTGGTCAGAAAAGAGAAAATTAAATCCAAGGGAGACCAAGGACTTTACTCTCCAGTTTTCTATGTCATGTAATAATTTTAAACTCTGCAAGGTTAAAGGGGTTTCTGATAGTGTTTTAAACTAATTTTGCATTATATTTCTTTCATTTATATGAATATGAAAGTGAGACAGCATTCAGAATCCTCTGCCTTCTGCTGTTTTTTTTTCCTTTGGTTTTTGTTTTTTTTTTGTTGTTGTTGTTGTTTGGTGGTTTTTTGGGTTTGTTTTGTTTTGTTTTGTTTTGCTTTGTTTTGGTTTTTTTTTAACGTGTGGAAGTTGAAAGGAGCTTGTGAAACTTTTAGTTTTTCTTACCATGGCAAATCAGGTGGAATGAAAGCAACCCTGTATGCAAACAAATGGAAAAATTTGGGGGATAATTTCTTCAGGCGTGGATTGTCTGACCTCAGGAACCTGATAGATATCGCTGCAGCATTATTAACAGTCACTCAGGCCTCCAGGTGGAATTACAGAGGCAGGAATGGCCACGAATTTCAATCTGTGCAGTTAACCTACTTAGATTAGTATCTATTATTTATGGTAATTATCAAGCACTGCAGCTCTTGTAAATGGCAGTAGGTCAGTGCTTTGATAATAATTAAGGTATTCATTATAGAATAAAAGTGGAGGTCAGCTTCACTTCTGTCTTTCGAAACAGAATTGAACATAAGGAATTACATGACTGAAGAAATTATTGCCAGAAAGGACCAACATAATTTTTTTTTTCATCTTTATTCTGAAGCTGTGTTTTCACAGCTTTCTATATTCATGGTAGCAATAAAACTAAAAGGTCCCTAATGCCTTCTTTTAAGGAGTTCATTAGAAAGCTGTTAGTGAAGTTTTGTGTATTTTTATTACTACTGCGCTCTGGAATGAGATCCACAATAATACCTACAGGAGTCTGAAAAATGGGAGGAAATCATGCATGCAAAGCATATAAAGTTTACACTGTTTTCTGTCTCTTTTATTGCACTGCATGATAAAATGCCTTGTTTGAGCATATGCACTACTTTATTCTTTAATAATGCAACTTAAATGTCATAGATATCTTACAAAGCTTATGTTTATAAAATTTAATAGACAGTGATATGCTAAATGACTCTTAGGGGATTTAGATATTGCTGAACATTGGAAAAATCATAGACAGGACTAGCAGATTTTCTGCTATTTACCTACTGAACTAAATCACCCTGAAGATATACCAAATTTAGCAATTAAAAAGAAGAGGGGGAAATGTTTGCTTTTTACTGCATAAAATATATGTTATGAGTCACAAGTTTTCTTAATGTTGTCAAAAAATATCAAGTTTTAATGGAATTAATTTTAGCTAGTGACAGTGTTCATTTTTCATAAGATCTAGCCATCAAAAGATGGCTGATACATCAAAGTATAAAGACCTACCAGTCTAGTAGAAGTATGTACCATTCATATATATTGTTATATATATAATGTTATGAAAGAATAAGAAATGTAAGAGTACTTGTATCATGTAAATATGTTTCATTCTTTCTTTATTCTCTGGTATAAGAATTATACTGTTTTGAGAGCCAAATATTTTAATTTGGACAAAATTGGGAGTGTAAGAGTCACAGCTCAGTTTATCTAGTATGCAAAAAGCTATTTAGCTCTCCCTATCCAAGTACCAACATCCTTCCCAGAATTCTAGTGGTGTGGAACTGTGGAAAGTAAGAGCTAACTACTTGCTTTTCTTCATAAACCTACAGGAATGAGTAGAGAAAAATGGGGAATGGACAATGTCTCCACAGAATTGTCTTGCACATAACTGGGAAGATGAAATTTGTTTTGATCAAGTTCCTCCATCAGAATCAAATTTCTAACTTTCTGAAAAACTGTTCCTCTCATGAGATGTAAGATGGCCTCCTCTGTCTGTGTTTTTTATCAGTGTCCTCTAAAGTAAGATTGGAAGTAAGCTTTCTGTTACTATCTTGACATGGAGCAGTCCATTTAAAGGCAAAAACTTACTAATTATATAGCCACTTAAAAAAAAAAAATCTGGAAATATCTTCAAGATGAATCTAAATATATATTATTTTTATTTGTTTCTCAGAATTTCAATAATTATTTTGGATTAAATTCCTGCCTTAACTGCACGGTAACACTAGGAAAACTCAACATATTTTGTAGCAGATGGCTTTAAGGCTGTGCTACAATTTAAAGGAAGGGAAAAAGAAAAGAGATAAACTGTTAGATTTCTTAATTTGAAAATGTAAACAGGAAATGTAGATAGAAAATCTAGAGGAAGGGACAATAAAAATAACATCCTCAAAATATTTGAATAAGTATTAAAATCCTTTTGTACAGGTCAGAGTTTCCAATATGTTTGTAATATTTTTCCAGTTGATGATATGATAATGTTTTCCAGTAATTCTATGTGACTTTTTTCTTTTTTCAGATTCTGATTTGCCATTAACAGAAAGTGCTGATTCACTGTCCATGAAGTATCAGATTCTGAAAATTACTAAAATAAATAGGTTGGCACGATGAATGAAGATTGACAAATATTAATGATATCCTTAAATTTAAATGCCGTTCCCAGGAATTTTTGTGTAGTCTTCAGTCTTCTTTCATTTTAAATTGAGTTTTTATAATTATTTTGTCAAAGAAATAATTTGAGAAAGGCAAGTTCAAAAAAATCTCATCATTAGAATTCCTAGTTAATATTGTCATGGGTGAGTTTCCTTATGCTTTCTCTTTTCAGATCTTAAAACAATTCTTATTTAAGTCATTCATCAAAAACAATATTCCACTTGTTCCTAGTTAGATTAAAAAATTGGTTATTTGGTACTAAAATTATTCTATGAGGCATCTAACATCTTATATGTAAAAAACAAGGGATGGGAATGCTCTACTGTTTTTCTTTCCCCAAACATTCTAATGCATTACATTCTTTCCATTTTAGTTCCCCAAGCCTTCTCCTTGCCAGTATATAGAATCTCACCTCTCAGCTTCTCCATGTTGCTCAGATCCTCCAGTCCCTTTAGCATCTTCAAGACCCTTCTGAACTTGTTTCGCTCTGTACATGTCTCTCCGGTATGTGTGAGTCCATCACTGGACACAGTGTCACAGACATGTCTTGCAAGCACTGAGTCAAGGGGAAGAATCTCCTCCCTTGATGTTGGCAATGCTCTGCCTAGCAGAGCTTGGGAGCATGGGGGTCTCTTTTTTATTATCTTTGACCTATTTGATCTCTTTCCCTAATATATCCATTTTCACCCAGGCACCCTCTCTTTCTGTTGCTTCTTTTCCCTGTATCCCCTTATTCCTCTGTTGCCTTTCTACTTGTGCACTTCTGCTTTCGTATTTCTACAAACCCCCCAGTGCAAAGAAAAATGGACAAAGTATATTTTTCTGTTGATTTTGGCTCAAGTATGATATTAGGAACCACACATTGTTACCTAATCTGTTTTCTCTTCCCCCTGCTCTGCCTGGTCTGGAACCTGGAAAGAGGCCCACGTGGAGCTGTATATGACAACCCAAGTCAAAGCCTACGGAGGAGGAGTTCTGCCAAGCTCTGTCTCCCTACATCCAAGCTTAAGGACACTGGAGTCATTGCACTTTTACATTTATGCCAAAATGAATCAGCCAATTAGTCATATTTTGTTTAGAGTGACATTCAAATTAGTCTTCACTGAAGTCACCAGAATAATGTGTTTCAACTGCCAGTATGCAGTGTTCATGAGTCATGTTACGAATGTTATGAAATAAGCTAAAAATTGTTCTATTTAAAATAGTACATGTAGAGGTTTATTTAGTTTGGTTTTTTTTTGTTTTCTCCACTACTCCTAAACCTTAATTTTCATGTTTTCTTAAATTTATCTCTGAGGACTAAACTCAGACTATTTTTATTTTGAAATTATAGACTCCACTATATTCAAGTAACTACAGTGTCCAGCCTTTCAAAAGGACTCTGAGTGTCATGAGGTTTGGCAATTTTGCTACAAGACTATATTTCTATGACTATACTCTGACCGACTGAAAAAAAAAAACCCCATAAAATCAGTACTTATTAAATCCCTAGTAGCCCATATTTCTTCTTCTATATTTTTTACTGAATATATATTTTGCTGTCCTTAACTTTGACTATGTTACCATAAGAGTAGAATACTGGCATGCATTTTTATGTCAAACCCAAAGTGGACCCAGCATGAAACATAAGGAATGAAAATCAATTATTTTTGTTAATCATCCAGGCTAGCAGCAGTGAAACACTAGAAATGTTCAGAAATGCCACTTGCTTCATTTGATCCTCCTTATGACAAGAACTCCATATGAAAATATGAATCTTTAGTGGATATGACTAAAGAAGTGATTTATTGGTGTCCTGGATGCATAAGCGTCCCACAAATTTATTTGACACCTAAAGAAGTACATTGAGAATTAGTTGCCCAAATTTTTTTTCTTTTTTTTTTTTTTCCTTGTGATACTGCATTTTATCCCACTTATGTTTGCTCATTTGCTGGTGTAGTAAAACACAATAATTACTTTTACAATTTCTAATGTAGTTCTCATTTAAATCTTTGTAGCTCTGTCTTGTAGCTAACAGTAATGACCCTAATGGTTTCAAGGTATTAAACCTCAGATGCCTGGAAAACGTTAAGAAGTTTTAATGTATAAATCATTATTCTGTTTTGTTTTTTAACCAATACAGACTCTGGTCATGTTATCCTGATTCCTAGGATTTACATTGAGCACTGAAAAAGGGAAAAAGGTGAATAAAACAGCACTCCTGTACAAATGAAATAGAAGGAGAAGGATCTTTTGTCACTTAGCAAATTGAACATTGAAGTGTGGTCACTGGGTCAAAGTCAGCTCTTGAGAAAAATCAATACCATTTACTTCCCAGGGTTTTCTCTTCTTTATCAGGCCCTAGTCTCCAATGGCAGCCAAAACCCAAGTCTGTGCTGGCTCTTCACTATGAGGAATACCCAGATACAAAAGAAGATGTTGACATTTCTTCTGTTTAACCTGACAAATCATCATTCAAACTGTGTAGTCAAATAATGAAAATCAGAGAATAACAATTGAAAGCTCTAGACAGTGCATGATCTCACCTATACAATTAAGAGGGAAAACAGTCTCTACTCCTTTTTTCTTTTTTTTTTTTTTTTTTTCCACTCTAAAGAAAATTTTCAAAGAAATTTTCCTGTAGAAGCATTATTTGGACTTCAGTGTTTGTAAAGACTTATATTGTCTTGCCAATCAAGAACTACTGGGAAAATCCTAAATCTGCAAATTCAGGAAAACATAAAGTTCAAGATGAAATAAAATAATACTCAATGTCCTCAATTGAAAGTGTTCTGAAGAATATATAGACCCTTAGATTCTCCTTTTTTATTTTATGCCATTTATGCAAGATTTACAAAATTATTCTAAAGATACCTGGGGCTAGAAAATGGGAATGGCTACTCTGCTATGCAGAAAGATAAAGGAAATACCTTCTGAGTAACTTGCTTGAGTATTGAAGCCATGCACATATGATAAGGAGGACTAATATATATCTATTCCCTCAACCCATCCTGCGCTGAGGAGGAAACAGAAAGGAGAAAAGAGAAGATCAACAGAACCAACTCTCCTGCCTATAACACATTAGTCATTAGCTCTGAAATGGTACACGAGGACTGATAATTTGAAGAAGTCTGAAGTACGTGGAGCATATGGCAAGATGTGGCATGAGCCAGATCCTTTCTCCTGTCTAGTACTGTCTGTTTTGCCATTTGGCCTGTGAGAATAATTGCAATAATATATTCACAACAGAAGGTATTTTTGCCTCAGTCAGGTTCCACATTCTCTCCTTCCCAAAGTTATACTACCGTAGCAACCATAGTAGAATTCCATTATTATTAAATTTCTCTGTAATTAGTTTAAGAATCTAAATTACCAGAAAAATGCAATACATAACTGGTCTGAATGAAAGGATAGGTCACTCTACATGACTTTTAATTTTCAAAGTCTCAGACAAACTGGAGGCTGCTGTGATGTCACAGAACCATCTGTATTTCCCACTGGATGCAACTTGCACACTTCCATAAAAACAAGGCTTTTCTTCAACATCTTGTCTGCTCTAGTGGGTAGATAAAATGCAATAATATGTATAATACTTGGTTCTATTTCCGTATTTTATATTTCCAACTGTCAATATTTACAGAGTGAAAAGCAGGGATAGTGCTTATGATCAAAAGCTGTGTTCAAACTTTTTGTTGACTGCACAGATCACTTCTGTTTGAGAACTTGAAGAGGCTGAACAAGGAAGGGGATCGTGTAGATGCATTCCAGACAGTGTCATTAAAAGAGTAATTTCTTCTTAGACTCATCTACAGCAAGGAATAAGACTCAGAGCTGCCTGTGGAAAAGCAAAAGCAAAACCTTCAGTCTTTGGAATTTCATTTTTATTAGAGAAAACAATAGAAAAGAAAAAAAAAAGAAAAAGAAAAAAGAATAAGAATATAAAAAAAAGATCAAACTGATGCCTAAATAATTCTAATATAAAACACAATTGATGTGAATGGAAAATACCTCACAATCTTGTGAATTTAATTTGGTGAAAGAAATGAGAAAGTATACTTCTTT
>VWZN01008005.1:24775-48513 GCA_013396955.1 Regulus satrapa
CCACAATTAAGCACAAAACTTATTTCAAACCTCTAGAAAGAGAGCTGAGGGCTTCTTTTTCAGTTTTAGACAACAGTTGCCGTTTAAAGTCTCATACTTTAATTAATTTTAATTAATAATGCTTGCAACTATCTGAAGTAATTGAAAAACTAATTTAAAATTATTTTTATATAAATATAATTTTTTATATAAATATAATCTTATAATGTCTGTTTTTATTGTGATATACCTTCTTATTCAACTAATTAAGTTCTAACTTTGTTTGGTCAAGTGATTTTTTAAATAATCATACTGAGATTTTATTCACAGCTTTCTGTAGTATGTTATATATGTGTCAATGTTATCTCAGGATAATACAATAGGAAGAAGGAAGTAATGTTTTGTGTTTCTGTTCTGCAACAAGACTGTACTACAGCAAACTAGATGTGGTGGGAACTGAGACATCCAATAGAAGAACTCTTGGTTTATGATAGTATCCGGGAAGAACTGTTTGTCAAACAAGAAGCCTGAAAGAAGGAGCTATATGAATGGAAGAGTAATAATTATAGAAATTATATTCCAGAAAGCAGAGGACTGAGTGACAAGAGCAAGGTCAAAGGTGGTAAATGATATTTGTGAAGAAACTTGGAGACAGACCAGAAGAATTGGATGTGAATTGCACATGATCAACAGGCAGCAGGTCATTTGAGTATCATAAGTGTTCTATGACAAAAGATTCAATTTACACTCAGAAAAGTATGCATCTTAATTCATATGTAGTTTTAGGTTGCTTTTTTTGTGAGGTTGTGAAAAGTGTTATTGTCAGACAGATGGTTTCATATTTCCATGAAAGACATTATTTCAGGAGTACTGTGAGGATAACATATTGTTCCTCATTAAAAGAGACATTTCACCATAATGAGAAGCATGCTTTTCTTATAAGGCCTCTGTGGGAAGTTATAACAAGCATTAGCTAATGTTCAATAAAATCAGGGATTGTATAAGGAAGTACATGAGACAGACATGTACCTTGTAGGTCAGCAAATGTGGCGTTGCTATTGCTGTTGCTTGTAACAGGTCACAGACTGTGTGCTAAGCTAACAGAACAAGCATCAAATCCTGTCAGGCTTTGTCAGGACTTCTTTTGGCCTGTCTAGAAATTTGTTTCAGCTTGTAATGGCATTATCTAATACCCAGAGAACTGCTATATGTGCTGTCTTGGTTTTTCCTCTGCTTTGCACAATGATGCAGTGTAACACTTTTTGTTATATATATGTATAATTCTAAGTAATGGATACTAATATCAAGTGACCTTTCTGTGTAGAATGAACTGTCTTTGACCCCAGAATAAAAGGCAGCTGTGGGTGGGTTGAAAGGGGAGAGCAGGAACAGGGTGATGTCAAAGGTGCTGAAGCGCAGGCACGGATTGGTACTGGAGGCCCATAATTGTAAACAATTCACTAGTGTTCAATTCCAAGTCATCAAAAGCATAAACCCATGGGTCAGGTATATATACCTTTAGAGATAAGAAAGACAATAAAATACAAATATACAATATATTTAAAACACATATTAGAAAGCAAAGTTGCATGCAAAACTAATTTGCAGACAAAAAAAAAAGAGGAGCAAGGGATAGAACAAGTCAATTGACAGAAGAAACTGACTCCAAACAGATTCTAAAGAGAAAAAAACCCCAAAACATCAGCACCATACCCCTTCGAGCAAAGATACAGATACCTAAACCTGTAGTTTCTCTCTCCAGTGAAGGCACTGGCCTTCAAGAGTGAGAGTAGCCTCTGAGACATGCATAGAGACTGCAAAGTGTGTGTATGCACCATTTTAATAATATGCAATTTGGACCACCTTATCATCATTATAGCTTGTCTAATAACTTCTGAGTAACTTGCTTGAATATTGAAGCCATGCTTCAATACTTTTTTTATTAGACAGTAAATAGTTTAGTTAGACTAAGAGTATATGATTGTCTTTGCACATATATGATGCTTTTATTTTTGGCCATAAGTGTTTTGAGTATAACAAACTGATGGGAATACAATCTGTAAATGGGATACAACAAACTGGTAGCAGATATTAATCATAATCCTCGCCAGTAGTTCCACTTTGTAAAACTATAAATCCCATGCAATAAAGCCAACAGGTACTCATTTGATAAAACAATCTAATCTTTTCTGATTTTATGCGACTCCAATGAAGAAGGTGCTTTGAGAACTCACTCTTTATTAGACACGAGAATTTACAAAACAGCCAGAGGACCTCAATTTTTTAAATGCTGGAAAAGCTTTGATCGGAGTTTCTGACTTATGTACCAGAGAATACAACCAACCAGGTAAAAAGTCAGCCTTTATCAACTTCACTGTTTCCAGAAGGGCTCTTCCTTTCTTCAGCTGAGTCTCTAAAACCTTTATGGTCTCCCTACTATTTCCTGCTCTCCAGTTCTTCAGGTAACTGGTTCAATTTTTCATGGCAATTTTTGGTGGCTTTTTTTGCCCCTTATTTAAAAGCTTCAGCATTTCAAGCCTTGTAAAGAACCCCTTTCCATCACTGAAGAAGAAAGAAAAGGAATAAAGATAATTTTCTTCTCCCTATCTCTAAAGAAAAGCAAACCAACATATTGCAGCAGCAAGCTACATAGTTTTTTTGGGCAGAATATTGGTTCTTACCCCAAATATTTTATAATCTGGCAGGGATTTTCAGTCATCATTTTGCAAAATTATGTTCTTTATTCTATTTTTAATTAGATGATTTTACCAGTGTAGGGCAAGCATAACTCCTACCAACCCAGAAACCCATGTTCATTCAAATTGTTCATACACCTGCTTATATTAGATTATTTTTTGACCAGTAGTCTAGGAGAAAAATTTTTGTATCTACATGCTGTATTTTTATTTTTGAAAGAAAATATTTTTATTTCCAGGTTAGGCAGTGGAATATCTGATGTGGCCAAATGTTGTTGTTTACACCTTGAACAGTCAGTTCCTCTAAAGTGATGGGAAAGTCTCAGAACAATCTATGTGACTTCCAGGGCTGGGAGTCCCTTGAGCTTAAGCATCTTCTTCCAACTTGAGATGGAAATCTTTCAATTTAATTAGTTATCCTATGGCTATTTCTCTATAAACTCTCCTCTGCTAAATCCCTCCTGACATCTACAAACAAAACCTCACTGCCTTGGAATGAACCAAAACTGATTCCCTGTGACTGATCTCACCAATAAGCTTGTTGTTAACAAAGGCCTTTAGATCTGACAGCGGGTCTGTGCCATGGGGCCTGAGGGTAAGTGCCGTTCCCAGGTCAGGGTCCTCTGCAGTGTGCAGATGCTTCAACTAGCACTGTCTGTTTAATTAATTTCAGTCTGCTTCACCTATTTAGGCTTTTCACTTGCCTGCTGTTTTCCCTATCAATAAATATAAGTAACAGATTATAAAAAGAAAAATTCTGTATAGAGCAGGATGAATGATTTATGCTAACATGATTAATGTCTTCCCATCATCAAACTTGAAATTTTGAATGCAGCATATCAAAGAAATTATTTGAGTATATTTTATTCCTGATATAATTGAGTTATTAATATATAAGCAATACATTTGTTTGTAAATATATTTTACAGTACATCCCTCTTTATACACACAGCCATGTAAATATAAAATATATTAGGATATACCCATCTATATACACACAGCTCTTATGACTAGATACTTAAATTTTTTCGTACATTCATTTAAGCCTTGTACAAAACTCAGCTTATAAAAATTTTGTTTAAATCTGTTTATATTAGGAATATTTCCCATGTCAGGTAGACCTTGAACTCTGTTTTGTTAAAATGCTACATAAGCAAGTAATTCTATTATATTAACATAATATAATACATAATAATATAATTTAAATATTATATTATATTATATTATATTTAGTTTTACTGTTGTGGAGCTGTACTGACCTGCTGTGTCAGCAAGGAATTTGAGTGCAAATTCCAACCTTACACAAAGTGTGTTTTTCTAGGATTCTTGAGCTACCATTTCTAAATCCATACTTGTATTAGGACTTTAGCCTCTGGCATCAATAGTACTGTCTATATAACAGTCCTATAAGAAAAGTTATGGTTTTATAAGCTGGGATGAACAGGAATATAGTAACCTGTCACCACTGGAAATGAAAGTCTTGAACTAATCAACTCTCTGTCTTTAGGTGACTTTATTTGTCATCTGGGAAAAGAGTCCAGTCTTCTTAGATGATTCAAAGACCTGATTTAACTCAGAAATGCGTTGTTTTCCTGCCTGGTTAGTTAAACAGCCCAGGGAGACTCAGAAGTTCACTAGAGATGGTACAAAGGAGGATCACAAAAAGAGGCAGAGGAAGAGAGGCCAAGGCAAGGAGGGACAAGAGAGCAGAACTGTCCCTTTCTCGCTGTAGTGGATGATGAGAACAACACAGATTAATATAGAAGGATAACTGAGGTATTTTGAATTATCATAGTCCAGCAAGTGGATATAAGAGATATAGAAGGGTGTTGAAGAGTGGCAGTGGCCAGAAGACTTGGTGACCATAACTAAGTGAAGCAATATTGGCCAACTTTAAGTAGGCCCTTTTTGAATTACCTTTTGTTTGACCTCAAAAATGCAAACACATTAATAGTAATTATTATATCCCATTAGCCTTTTTGAGAGGATAATGCTGCTTCCTTTTTTGTGAAACTTATAGTCACTAAATTCTCATCAACAGTATTCTGAATATAATGAAATAAGCATAAAAAATGACAACAGGAAAGGTGATGGTGCTACCAAATATCATATAAATATCAAAGCATGGGAAGTTATAAAACTACCTTTTGTTACTTCCTCACAGTGTTGCAAGATATGGGGAAACTATGCAGCTTTCTTTGGATATCTGCTTTCTGTGTTAGAAGAGTGATGTTCATTGAGTATGAAGTAGGACACAGCTCTTGAAAATGACACCCAAGGCTAAAGACAGGAAGAAATTCTGAGTAAATGGATCTGTGACTAAGGGAATCTGACAAGTTTTATTTTCCCATTCAAGGCATAAAACTTTCCCGACTGGGATAAGTTTTCTAACTCAGACTTTACTGGATTTTTTTTTTTCTGGAAAAAAAATATCAAGTTAAAACCTTTCTTTAGTAAGTGTGATAATTTTTGGTCTTATAAATGAAGAAAAGCACATATGAACAACATCATGTCCTTCTTTTGTCTCTAAATAATAGAACATTAACTTTTTTCAGTTTTTATCTGCAATAAGGAGAAAAGTAACCTTAAGGCCAAGAATAAAAACCCCACCATTTCTACATTTTGATAACATATTTTAGTTAGAAATTACGCCACTACAAAAATGTGACACATCTTAGGAATCTCAGTAAACAAAAAAGTATAACTTTAAAATAAATGCTGAAACTTAGCTCTAAACCACTTTTCCTCAAATGATAGGCAGTTAAAATTATCAAATTTAATTTTCATTTAATAACTTTTATTTAATAGCATTTTGGCAGAAAAATAATATTTTAATTAACTTTCTTGTTAATATTAACCAGTATTTCCAGCATGCATGGATCATCCTGTTCTCATCACTTCTCACTGTTTCTAAGCCCAAAGCAGGTGACAAGCACTGCAGAAATAGCTACTCATAGCAAGCAAACTGCTCTCCAGGAGTCATACTTTTTTCAGCTGTTGGCTATATAAGCACCATTTTATTCTAATTTGTCAGAGCAACAGAAAAATCCCAATTATCCAAGTGATTGAAAGAATGTGCAATAAACTACGTTGTTATTTGCATATTCTAAGTAAACCTACTGTCATATTTCTATGAAAAGTTCTTTCAAATTAATAAAACATCATAGTATGACAGGTACATTCATCTACAATTGATGGGTAGTAGTGAGATGACATGCAGCAGTGAAATGGTTAAAAATGTTGGCATTTAAATTAATCTTCAAAGTTAACTCATCCAATTAAGTTGAGTGGAAGATGTCTAGAAATATTTTATTGCTATTGTTTCAATTTTTCCAGATTGCCATAAAGACAAAAGTACAGGCATTTACATTATTAAGGTTTCTCTTCACCTAAAGGTAATTTAAATGAATAACTAAGCTTTGAATCTTGGAATATAGGATGAGGAAAAGTTGAAGAACACTTTTTTTTTTCTTTTTTTTTTTTCATTTTTTTTCAGTAATAGCTTCCTGAGGTCCAGCAAAATATTTTGCCATGAAAAACTTCCAAGCTCTCCACCACTTATGTGTGACTCTTGAGAGGCTTATATTTGAATAAACACCCACAACATTTCACTTAGGGAAAAATAAGCACATAGTGCAAGAGATAAAGTTGTTCCAGTTCCTCCATATGAGGCCTCTGCAGTGCAGTCTGTATGTGACTCTCACAAGATGTCTCAGAAATTCACACAGCTGGTGCGGAATTTGGCAGCTTGCTAGCCGTGTAGTACATATTTCTGGGAATGTCTGGCATTTCCCACTGCCTCCTGAATTGATGCAGGGTGCTACAGGAGGTCCTGACTTGCAAAGCCTGTTGTGCCTTGACACTGACTGGCATGGGAGGCAGCTGGTCACCCAGAGCGCTGGGGAGGCTCCTCACCAGGGTCCGGCTTGCACATTTGGAAGCTCAACCTTTGCTTATAGCATAGGTTTAGAAACTGGCAGTTTGGTTGTGCTCTGTTTTTTTTTTTGTTTTGGTTGTTTTTTTTTTTTTTTTTTTTTTTTTTTTTTTTTTTTTTTTTTTTTTTTTTTTTTTTTTGAGGTGTGTGTTCGACTGGTAGGAAGCCAAAAGAATGAAATTTCATTTGATTTCTGAATTCTATATTCATGAGCACTCTAAAGGCAAACCCTTACTGAATGTGGAGACTAAGAACCAGCATACTCGTCCCCATTCTCACCAAAGACAGATTTAGCTCACTCTGGAGAGGAATCTAGATCCAAATTAACATTTACACAGTCATATGACTCTAAAATTAAACAGGTGTTATTAATAATGTGGCAGTACAGACAAATTGCAAGAGCTTTAGCTTTCCTGGAGAACTGAGTTGCTCCAGAGGCCTGGATGAAGCTCAGTGCAAGAGAGAAATTATGTAAACTCGTATAGCTATACATGGATGAAAGGATGTGAGATGAAGGCCATGTAGAAGCACTAAAAAGAGAAGTAGTGGTACGTGCACCAACAGCAAAGAATATTTTCTTTAATAAATGTCTATGCATGCAAAATAAATAAAAACCACTGAAAACAGAAGACTTGTGAAGTATCTGAAATACAGTCTCAAAAATAACACCTGGCATTAAGCCTACTCAGTAAAAGACTCACTTTTGTGTCTTAGGAACGTCTTTGTTTTATCACACTTTGACCACACAAGTGGGGTTTGCTGTATGCTAGATATTTAAATAGTTCGAACCCTCAGTGTAGCAAGATAGCCACCGAAACCTGGGTGTGGTCTCCTCAGAGGAGATTTTCAACACTTTGGAGGTTATTATCCTTCTCTATATACAGAAAAGAGCCTGAATGGCCATCTTGCATCAGAAACTTAGCAGCTAGGTAACTGGATCTGGCTCCGCTGAATCCCACCCTAAACTCATGTACAGTTCCTCTCCCTCAGCCCTAAATGGTTCTGGAGAAGCTACAGCTTGTGGATTTATTTATTCTTTCTTCAGCATTGGTGGGATCTTAGCTAAATATGATTTTCCAGCAGGTTTATTGACTAAAGGAGAGTCAAAGGGGAGGAGATTTTAATTTCTATTGGTATTCTAGCAAAGAAAATCTGCTATCACCTCTTTCCACAACACCACGGTTGTAAGTATATATCTGATTCACATCAACTTTCTGAATAAATCAGGACTCAGCCTAAAATCACAAGATATTCCTTATGCAAAACCCTCTTCTAAAAATAATTTTGCACTTTTTTCTTTCTCCTCCATTATCAGTGGTGAAGAATCTTTTTATCTTAGTCCTTCTTTGCATGCACTTTATTTAAGAGGTAGTCTGTAAAGCTTTCAGCATTTCTCCGTGCTGAAACTGGAACAAATGTTTCATGTTGGCTGTACTCACTGTTCTTTTTCTCCTAGTAAGAAAAAAAAATACTGCCTCACAAAAAGTAAACTGTGGTATTGTCATCTAGCTCTTTCATCTAGTTCTCTCTGTTTCTCTTATTAAAATAAGTCTTTATTTATACTATATTTTATTGTTCTCTGTATGACTCTCCAGAGTTACACAAGGCTTAGTGGATTAAAAATTTTATTGCATTTCTGTTTATTTATTTCTATGTTTTGTATATGCTACTCCATTTAGATAGCATGTTCAAGTTTAAAACAGAATATTATATTTTCTTAAATTGCTATTAGAGGATCTTTTAAACATAATTTTCAAATAATTCCGTCAGGTTCTGTCAATGACTTAGATATCTTCATTGCAGAAACAGTATTTCCTCATCATCATTTTTACTATTAGATTTTCTTTCACTGTATTTGGAAATGTATTTGCTGTCAGCAATTATTAGTTTTAGTGGAAGACTTTGCTCTTTCCTGCAGTTTGATATTGTAGCAACTTGTTTTCCCCCATTATATTTTTCCCTTTAATTTTGTGAAGAGCCATGATAATTTATTGCCTTTCTTTTAATTCTTTTTAAACTGTTAAGAGAATGAGCTATGTCAGTGGTTAAGCAGCAGCAATTACAGGTGAGAAATTGGCAATTCAATGCCTCTCTCTTGCATGGAGTTTCTGGGTAGACACAAACAGGCTGCATCAGCACTTGCATGAATGATGACCTAATAGTCATACATGAAAGCTAGATAGAGAACCAAAAATAGACCAATTTTATTCAAGTGGAGGTACATTGTATTTATATTTCAGTATAACATCATTAAAAGTGTCTGTCCACGACTCAGTAATATTAAATGGCATGGCGTTATTTGCAATAATTTCATTTGCTCTTTCTATGAAATCTACATGTTCCCTAAGAGACTTTTTTTTTTCCCCAAGGAATTTATAAAATGAAGAGCTAAGCATATTTTTGATACTACTAGTTGGCATGCATGGAAGTGGAATTTTTCATCTTCTTCCCTTTATTCCTGGAGAATAAAAAAAGATTTACTTCTGTTATCAGTCTGAAGTGATTTCTGCCATGTAAAGCTAATTTCATAAGTGCTTCTATTGAGGGCATTTTCTGCTCTTAACCAGAAAAAAAGTTAAAGCATTTTAGTATAAATGTATTACCTTATTTTCATTCCTCTTCTTGTTCTTCTCACAGAGATTAAGAGTATAAGGTTCAGAGGGGTAATTAGATCATCTCATCTGACCCCTACATTTGCTCATCAACCCCTGGATTCCTCCCAGCAGCATTATTGACTGAAGTACATCTTGACCAGTTTAGGTCACTTCTTTGTGACTCATCATAACACAAGGTTCCTGGAAAGACAAGTTCTTAAACACTATTTTTTTTTCTCAGATTTTTTTTTTTTCAACAGTTCAACCAATTTTACGACATTCTTTTAAAATGTGGATGCTACCTCTCCCTTGTCCTTATCACACTGTGTACTTATCACTGAAAAAGGAAGCTCTGCAGAAAGGATTCATTGCACTTAATTAAGATACCTATTCCACAGACATCTACAACTGAGGCAACCAGGATCCCTTTACAGACAACTGAAAGAAACAGGCCATTTCAAGGCATGCAGTTTTAGCCTGTTTTAAACACCTATGGTAGACAAGATGAATCATACTTCACTAATGGGCTGCAGAACTTTTTCAGATTTTGGGTATTTTCTACTCATTACTGCCCTATTTATGCACTGCAACTGTATTATCTTTTTTATCCACTACTAATAATAAGGGCTCTTGTTGAGTTGCTTAACTAATGGGTCTCCTAAATTCCTATAGAATCATGTATTTCTGATTAATTGCTTCCATTTCTATAGTAATGGTTAAGTTCCTTGTAAATGCTACTATATATTACTACATATACTATATATTGTGCCTATTTTGATATTTTATTCTAAGCCTCCATGTACAGGCACAATCAAGCACTGTGTTTGATAAAAAATTGCAATTCCTGCAGT
Source organism: Regulus satrapa (assembly GCA_013396955.1). Lineage (NCBI taxonomy): Eukaryota > Metazoa > Chordata > Aves > Passeriformes > Regulidae > Regulus > Regulus satrapa. Next base: position 34,830 of record VWZN01008005.1, read on the forward strand.
CTTCAGACAACCAAAATATAACTCCTGAATTCTATACACACTATGCTTTAAAATATACAGAATTTCATAATATGTTTGTATTTTATAAAAAGCACTGCATTTTGCTGAACGATTTTAAGAAATTGTGAAGGATTAGGTAGAAAATCTACCATAAATAGTTTGATAGCAAAAAGGAGATTTTTGCTATATTATGTCTTATTGCAGCTGAAGTGGTTTTCTAAACATTTAGGACAAGGATTGTATTGTAATCTACAGTCATAGTTTCATAAGTCCATTATACAAATAAATTGCATTAATTAAAGTAATATACAACAGAAATAAATTAATTTTAAAACCAAACAGATAGTAGAAAGCTCTTCAGAAACATTTGATATAGAATTTAAATGGCTGCAGAATCTGTTAAAATTCAAATTGGAAAATAATGGAGAGCCAATGTCTATCTATAAAATAGGACAAAATTTAATTATAATTGTATATACATATTTCCCTTCACTAGATAAACAATATTGAATATGTTCGTTATAACTTAAACTATATTAAGTTGTGAAGAGAAAGATATAGGGGAAAAAAGCATGGTGCAATGTTTGATACTGAGATCCTGTGTTTCATCTGCATGCATTACATGCTAGTTAAAATGTCCATATTAGATTACAAGGCTGGGTAAATCAGTCTATAGAAATGGAGCAGCACAACTGTATGTGCAGATTCAGGACAAAAATAGTCTAAGGACAAGCAACAGATAATGAATGTAGCATTCTTCTCCTCTGTGAATCTCCTATGGGTCATGAATATTTTGCTAAAATTGTGTGATCAGGAGACCCAAATAGATAATTCGACATCTCTGAATTCTTAAACTGCTGCCCAAAAACTATTTGACGTGCCACAATCAGTAAGTGTTTGCTTTCTGTTCCAAGAATTATGAAAGGAATCCATTGCTTCATTCTTTACTATAAGCTCTTCATACCTGCTACTTTGGGTCTAATGGATCATTATTACAGTTACTTTGTGGCAACTCTAAATATTCTAGATATAGTTAAACAGTTTAAGAATGTCTTTGTTCAGAGAGAAAACCTTATTATTAGTTTAAACCTTATTAAAAAATATGCCCGGACAAATATATCATTATGATTATAAGTATAAAAAGAGATTAAAGGTACATGTGGTATGGAGAAGTCAGATAACAATTTTTCACTGACATACAGTGAGAACTGTGTGCTTAACTCTGGTTCATGTCACTGCACCAAGCTGATATTAAGGGTAGTCATGAGGAAAAACTTTCTGATGATACAGACAGTGAAACTCTGAAATAAACTGCAGCACAGCTGGAGCAGACTGCTGGCCTTTATTGCTGGAAGTTGCACAAACATCTGTCTCCATGACCTAAGATGATCCTGTACTAAAACATAAGGATAAATTAAACAAACTTCCATTGTCTCCTCCAATCCTATAAATCTGCAATTTTAGTCATTGAAATATTTTTTTATACCTCAAGCTTTTTTAGGCTGAGGGTTGAAGAAGAAACTTATATTGAAGTAAAGATAACACATGCTTATAAAAAAGAATTATTTTACCGAATAAGGTATAGAAGAACACTGAAATTTGCTGAAAGAATTCAGTATGTTAATGATCAGTAGGATTATTTTAGATTTTGATAAAATACTAGAGTGTTACTTAGCTAATGGCTAATCATGTTATACCAGGGATATACCAAATATGGGGTGATACCTCTCCAGATATTTAATTCCCCAAAAAGAATGAATGTTTCAATTAAATGAATCCAAATTAAATACCAGAAAGTCCAGCAGGAAATTTTCTGCTATATTATCTTTAGTGAAAGCTGTGATAATCAAAGACATTTATATAATGTTTTTCTTTCCTAGAAGAGGTGGATGGTTACCAAAATATTTTTGCGGCTGTCTCTAATTTCTGAAATATGTAAGAGGAGCCATATATACATGAGTGCTAAATTAATAACCTGGAAAATGGCAACAATAATAATTGCTTTATAACACTGTATATTATCACTATCATGGTAGCTATATGGCCGTCACCACACTCGGTGCCTTGTGAAGTCCCTATTAACCTCAAGAAATATGGGAAACTGCATTTGATTCCCTTCTGATCATCAAATTGCTGAAGAAAAAAAAAATGATGAAAACAGATGAGCACAGCAGTGATGGAATCACAATTGTCTTGAACATGCAAAAATAAAGCACCACACACCATTTTTTGCAGTCTAAAAGATTGTTATGATGGAGTATAAGTTTATGGACTAAATGCACCAAGTTAATTTCTAAAGGGATAGTTCCAGTCCATGGAAATTATGTTTGTGAATATCAAAATACGGGAAAGGTGGTGGGTATTGGGAAAGGTGGGACCTGACATGACATAAATGATATGGAGTAAGGGCTGGATAATGTCCTGGTTTCATCTGGGACAGAGCTAATTTTCTTTATAGTAGCTGGCAAAGTGCTCTGTTTTGGATTCAGTACAAAAAGAATGTTGATAACAGATGGATATTTTGGCTATTGCTGAGTAGTGGTGACCCTAAGTCAACCGGGCTTTAAAGTGTCTCCTGTTCTGTCAGCAAGCAGACACACAAGAACCTGGGAGGGAACATGGCCAGGACAGCTGATCCAAACAGGCCAGAGGGATATTCCACACCACAGACTACTGTGCCCAGTATATAACCTGGGTGTGGAGTTTGCTGTGAGGGACTGATCATTGCTGGGGGATCGTATGGGCATCAATCAGCAGATGGTGAGCAAATGCACTGAGCATCACTTATTTCTTGGATTTTTCCCCTCTTTCCCTTTTCTATTACAATTAATATTAGTACTAATATTTTTATAATTTATTTTGTTTCAATTAGTGAACTCTCCTTACCTTAACCCAGGCTTTTTACTTTGTTTTTTCTTATTCTCCTCCGCAGTCCACCAGGGACAGGGCTGGGGGAGTAAGTGGCTGAGTGATGCTTAGTTGCTGGCTCAGGTTAAACCATGACACCTGGATGACTCATAATTTATGTCCTTTTCCCTTTTAAATTTTAAAAAGGATTAGTAAAGAAAGATTCAACAAAACAGGTACATTAAAAAAATTAAAATAAAGTAAACTACCAATGAAAAAAGTACATCTGTGTGATTCATGGTATGAAAATCATTATAAAACCCTTTATTACAGTGTTTCAATGAAACCCACTTAAAAGACATTTTCAAGAATCCTGGAGAATGTTTAATGAGCTTAAAAAGGGGTTTTTTTTTAGCTCCTTAGAAATGCCTTCACTTGGAAAATATGAATGCAAGAAAATTGATAGAGTGTATATATTTAGGGATAATGGAATCCACCAATAATGAATTTCTGGGAAATATTCTTTAAAAATAAAGGACACACATCTACCACAAGCAGGCAAGAAATAAATAAATGAGAAAAAGAAAAGAAAGAAGAGAACAAGGGGAAAGAGGGACAACAAGACAAAATAAAAACTTTAAAATCATATATATTTGTGATTCTGAAATGACAGACCAGAATCTGTGACCATTAGTTTCTGAAAAATATGGTCACTTCAAGGCGTCTCTCTTTGAGGATCACTCAGTTAATTTAGAACAAAGTATTGTGTTTTCCTATGTGGAGATGTGTTCTGACTCTTTTGCATTTCTTCAATCCTGCTTCTGAGGCGATAACAGCTTATCAGAAATTGGTAACCAGCACACCTTCAGACTGCCTGAAGCCTTGCTAGCCTCATCTAAAACAATAGATTCTTCTGGTTCAAAACTGGAATTGTTATGAAGCACTTTGTTAAAATGATTATTCTGAATTTGAAAGGGTGACCCGGCCAAGCTCCAGTGAGCTGAGATATTAGTCTCTCATAAAATCTACATTATTAAGTTTATGTTAGAATAAGATATCTAAAATATTCAACAAGAAAATATTTTATGTGTGTGTGTGTGTTTACAAATGCATTTACAGATAGTACACAAAAAATGTAAAATATGATCATTAAATATATACATATAAAACTCCTTTAAAATATGTAACTAAGATAATTAAATACCACCAACTAACTTAATCTCCTAGTTGCTTCAGGCAGTTTTATTCAAAATATGTGTCAAATTGAAAGCACTTATCTGATTTACAGATTTAAAATAAAATTGTTTAAAAAGTCACTAACAGGCTAAGAACAAAACCTGACAAAAGTTTTGAAAATTTGAAATTATGTGACAATTTCAACACTTAAAAATTCTTGAAACTTTTCTTTCAATACCTTGAAAAAATTCAGCAATAGTAAAACTTTCCAATGTTTTTATTCCTTTAATATTGAAACTGCAATTATATTTCACATTAAATTTCATCAACTATATTAAAAAAAATAAATTGATAATGAAGTATAGTGATAATAGGATATATAAGGTTCCTTTGCAGAGTTTCATTATTTTAGCATTTACTGGAAAGAAATTACTTTTGAAATTACAAAATGTCTGTTCTTTGCAGAATTCTTGATTTAACTCTATTTCCTCTATTCCTAAAAGCCATCCCACTAAAGACTATTTAAAATCTTTTGCTTCCTAGGGTTTCTTGGTAGATCATAGGCTATTTTGCTTTTGTAGCCATTTATACCTTCCAAAATACAATACTTTTGTGAGAAGTGCTCCTGTTGGTGACTCCTTGCTGTTGTTCAGACCCCCGAGGGAGAGGCTGTTGCATTTACAATAATGATGTGATTTTGTGAAAGTCACTGACTTTTTGACTTCCTGTATTCTTTTATTTTATGCAATATAAGTAACATAAGTCATGTCACATAAAGCACCTATAACAACTTAAGAAGAAGATTCTGAATGTGACATTTTCTAAATTAATTGTCTGTAACAGGCCTAGTCAGAAGGTCCTGATAAGAGGTGTTTTTTCTACCTATTCTGAGTAATGTTAATAGAAGCACCAGCTAATTCTTGTATTAGCATGTCCAGCAACAGCAGAATTAGTGCCCTGAACTCTGTAAGTGTACCAAGCTGCAGACATCTCCAAAAGAATCAAAACTAATATAAATCACTTCTGAAACTTTTAAGAAAGCCAAGGACGAGATGCTCTGATGACTCTTTTAAAGCTTGGAACTGAGAAATTCTTGGCTCAAAACGTTCAAAATGCTGACTTTTAGCCAAGTACTGCACAGTAAGTTTACTTGTTGGCATGCTATAATCAACTCAGAGAAAGAACAAGGTGAACATAAAGAAAAGGTTGAGGTAAAACAAGGGCAGGGAAAATAAACAGTTGGGACTGAGAAAAAAATCTGTAGAGTTCAGAATATAGTGGACGTTTTATTCTTAAATGAAGAGACTTAATATTAGAAAAACCTTTATTTTATCAAATTTACAGATTGTACTTTGTGACAGACCTGAGTTTTATGCTTTACAGCTGAGTGAATAGACATAGTCCCCAGGATTTGAATTAAAATGATGTTGATTTTCAGTGCTGTATATCAATAAGTTTTGATAGTTTGGTACCACAGTTGTCAGTGGACATCAGACATTCTAATGTATTTAGTCTAAAAACAAGACCATAACAGATACCTGATCCCTGACAAGGCAGAAAAGCTCAAGAAATGAAATCTGAAACAGAACTGGGACAGTAAGTTACTGTTTGCTTACAGAAAGTGGATGGAAATTATCCTATATTCTGTGAATATTCTGGATGAAATTGACCTATTAGGAAAACATTAATGAATTTAAAAATTTAATTTAATTTAATAAAATTTTAAAATTAAATTTAAAATGTAATGGTAATTTAAAACTTAAATTTAAAATTTAACTATAATTGTACTACTCAAAGAAATAGGGACAATAATGTGTAAAATTGAAAAATTGTGGACTGTATGACTTAAATATCTTAATATATATATTCCAAACAGAATTTAATTTATAAAGCATGGTTAGTCTACAAAAAGCTCAAATAAAATAGTTTTTTTAAAATTTTATTGATTTTTAAGACCTATCTGATGCATCTTGTATTAAAAATTAACCACAATACAAATATAACTCAGTTGTAGTGCTATCATATTAATACACACAAATGTATAGACTCAATGAATATTTTTTTCATTTTATGTAAACAGGAAAGCCATGATCCAAACTCTAGTTATGTGGTTTATTTTCTGGGTATATTCCTAAGGATTGGTTTATGAACTTGATTTCAGAAATACATATGGTCTTAGAGCTATGAGTACCATCTATAAAATTTTAAGTCTTCCATCATATCTTACAAGCAAGAAATGGACTTTAAGGCATCTGGATTGTCACATCCAGAGAGGGTAGTTGATCAACCCCTAAGGGGTCCATATTGTGACCAGCACTGTTTAATTTCTTGAATGGTGAAACAGACATTGTGGTTGAGCACAGTCTCAGCAAGACTGCAGATGACACCCAGCTGAGTGATGTGATTGGCATGCCTGAGGGGTAAAATTCCATCCAGGAGGATCCTTACAGCCCTGAGACGCTGACCCATGGGAACCTCATGGGGTTCAGCAAGGCCAAGTCCAAGGTGCTTTGCCTGGGTCAGGACAACCCCCCATTATTGTCACAGGTTGGGGGAGGAAGGGACTGAGAACAGCCCTGCTGAGAAGGACTTGGGCATGCTGGTGATGCAATGTGCATTGCAGCACAGAAAGCCAACTTTGTCCCAGGCTGCATCCAAAGAAGTGTGGCCAGTAGGGAGAGGGATATGCTTCTGCCCGTCTGCTCTGTTTTTGTGAGACCTCACCTGGTGTGCTGCATCCAGCTCTGGGGTCTTCAGAACAGGAAAACCACAGCTCTGCTGGAGCAGATTCAAAGGAGGGCCACAAAACACGTCAGAGATCTGGAACATGTCTCCTCTGAGGCAAGGCTGAAGGGATGTTCAGACTGGAAAAGACAAGGTTCTGGGCAGACCTTATTACAGCCTTTTGGTACTTAGAGTGTGCATGTAAGAAAGATGAGGGCAAACTTTTAGCAGGGCCTATTGTGATAGGAAAATGGATAATGGTTTTACATCGGGAGAGGATATATTTAGATAAGATATTAAGATGAACTTTTTTTAAGATGAGGGTGGTGAAACATTGTCATAGGTGTTCCATCCCTGGAAATATTCAAGGTCATTTTGAGCAACTTGGTACAGTTGAATACATCTCTGCTCACCTGACAGGGACATTGGACTTGGCACTGGACTTAAAACTCCCTTCCAACCCCAGATATTCTATGATTTTATGGTTCTATGATTCCATGACTTACACCTAAAATATAAAAAAAAAAAAAACAAAACAAAACATATATGGAAAGATATAGAGGCACCATGATTTCATTTTTCTTATTATTCAGTGAGTTCCCATTTGACACAATTAGCATTGATAAAGCATAGCATAGTGCTAACACTGTCAAAGTGGAAATATAATCCTCTTTAAAACAATTTTAATAAGAGCCTGGCCTTACTGTGCATGCTTATTAAAGACAAGTTGATTATTGTCCTGACTCCTTCCAGTCTTGCATCTACATATAACCTCACATGTCTTCTCAGCTTTCACATAGTGCCTGATGTAAACACAAATGAATCACACAAATGCAGAAAGATGGTTAAAATTTGAAGAGGAACCACTCCTGCTACCTTGAGGAAGCTGCATTTCAGCAGGTGTTTATAAAAGAAGAGGTACTAAATTCTTCACTCATTATTGCAAAAACATTGACAAGCACAAACAGAAAAGCAGGGGCTATAAAATTCATATTTAGTGTTACACCTCTGTAATGCAATATGAGAACAGAGAGTAATTGAGCTTTGATATATCACAGCTTACACATCTTGCCTCCTTTCAAGTCAAGAAGACCTGGGGTTGTATGCTATTTTCTCTGAGTCAGTTCTCCAGTATTTGCCTAATGTTAGTGTGCAACTTCCCTGTGATGACTGTGAGGCTACTATGCCTCAAGGGCTAGTGAAAGTGAACAAAATTACGATGTGTTCCCCAGCCTTTAGGTGGATGCTGAAATGAGATGAAACTGTACAAGGTAAGAAGAAAAAAAAAAAAAAATTAAGTATGCAGAAGAAGGAACAAATATTCAAACTCAGCAATGGATGACTGTCCTGTACCCTGTTTGCATATCCCAGGATTTTTCAGTCTATATATCATGTTAGGACATGATAGGAAGATGCATGTAATGAGTACAGATTGCATCAGTAGAAAAACTTTAAAATATCTAGATTTTAATTATTATTTTTTGTCAGACTATTTCTTGTCTAACTTAGTAAGTACTTGTTCTGGGTACTGAAATCAGATAGACTTTGGGAAGAAACGTTTTTGGTTTTTTTTTTCTGAAATATACAAACTGGTACAACTAATATTTAGACCTTATCCTTCTTATCAGCAGTTACTGAAAATATTTTCTTTGCTATTTATCTCATCCATTGTGTCCAAATTTCTTACTGAAATCAAAACTAAACTTGAAATCTTGCTATACAGGTCAGAAAGAGTGACAAAATTTAGCCCCATGTTTGTAAATATGTAATTTTTTTAGAGGCAGGACATAAAGGCAGTAAAATTTTCTGTTTTAATGAGTAATTTGACAGCATAGGGCTCAGTAAAGCAATTAACAACATATGAAGCACACAAAAAATGCACACAATTAAGAAGACAAACAATAGAATAAAGACTATGTCCTCTGGAGAAAAGTAAGCTGCAATTTCCCTGCTACCTGAGTTTGGCTCATTACTGAAGGGAGTTCTGAAGATTTCCCTAATGAAGGAAAATCATCAGACCGTAAGGAAAATATATAATACTACATCTGCTCTATTAAGGATGGGAGCTATAAATCTTTTAACCATAAAGGTTTTGTTTGAACCAAATAACTTACTTTCACTCTATCTAGAAAACACAATCCTACCCCTTCTTAAAAGCCTGGATGAAATTTAGCAGCCTAAGCACATTTCAGCTTGGTAATGCTTTAGAAAGACCAAACCCAAATTAAGAGAGTGAAATCAAAATCACAGAATGAACATAATATCTTAACACTACGTTTGCTATAATTTATTCCATTAAAAACTAGAGTCCAATCCAGATTTTTCTGTGGAGAGTTCCTACTTAGTAAAATTTAGATCAGATTCTTCTGACATTACAGTCTTGCAACCACAATATACATAGGTGTGTACCTCTTCTTATCATGTGCTTTTATAATACTAGTTCTGTATTTTATAATTTAGTAAAAGAATTTTTTACGGTAGTATGTATCCCAGATCTGTGTTCAATAGACTATCTTTAAGATTTGTAAATTCAGTGATGGATTTGAAAATGATGCTCTCTCTCTTTTTAAGCATTTCTTGTGAGGGACAACACCTCTGATGTTAGTACAATATCCTAGTGGAGCATCAAATATAGACTAAATTAATATTTCTGACCAATTGATTTAGCATCAAAATATTACTCTTCTGCTCACTTTCTGGGCCACCTTAAACCATGAACTGTGCTGTTGATGCTAGCAAGATTATATATATAATATAACAATATAATATTTTTGTAGTGATGAGCTGATCCTATAAGAGTATTTTAGTAAGAAAGTTCTACTTAAATTAGGTATGAATAGTTAAGTTTCTGCACAGGTCAAGTTCATACCAACACTAGAATTGTCTTCCATAAAAATGGGACTTTAAATCAAATTCTTGAACTATGAATATGCTGTAAAAATAGAATGACCCATGCTTTTATCACCTTTAAAACATTATATAAAATGATTGGTGCATTTTCCTTGTTCTTTCTTTTCCCCTAAAGAATAGATCCATCTTGGAGGTTTATCTCAAATGTTGAGTTTTATCCTTTTTAATTAAAGGACATAAACAATGGCCTCTTTAGTCTTTGCAGTTCTTTGAACTGCCTTAGAATCAAGATCAGAGACTACAATAAAAGAACTTCCTACTGTACAGTTTTATACCATTCTATGTGAGATACTTAACATGTTGAAAAGTTTAGTAATATTCAATATTTGTTGCACTAAAAAGAGACAAATATAAGGGTTTGCTGTCACTTCTTTTCATGTAGTTTGCTGGAGGAAAAATAAATTTTTAGGAACAGACATAATTTACAAAAATAATATTTTGAAGAAGGGAAAGCATTATTATTTTATTATTTCTTCCATTGTTCAAAGCTAATAATATGTGTATCACAAAAAAAAAAATCAAATAGAGAAAATGTGCATCTGAAGAAAATTGCAGTCCTGTTACTTCAAGCCCAGCTTAGGGCCCTTTACTTGTTCCAAATACTCATTTTACTTGTCAGCAGCTTAAATATTTTGAGCTGTTGGAGCTGTTCATGCCTCACATGTTTCTCCCTTGTGGTTCCATTTGCGGGACGTGGGCCGGCAGCGCAGCTGTACAAACCATGGAACCAGCACCTCGGGGCTGGCCTGGGACCCTGCGCCCTGCCAGCAGCCTCTGCCTTCTGAGCTGCTGGCTGAGAGCAGGAGGATGGCAGGGCATCTCTGGGACAGTTAACCATGAGTTCGACAGGCTTGCTGTCTTGGAAAGCTTTGGAAAAGGTGTTCGGTGATTGTCATGACAAAGATGAGAAGGAAAAGCAGAGGGATCAATGGGCAGATTAATATCCATGCAAAAAAATCTGCCCCAAGTGTCACATCCTCCTGATTAAATTCTTGGTTCTAGCCATGGTAATGTGCTTCTACAGTGTTGAATATTCTATGACAAATAAGAGCACCGCTAAAAACAGCTGAGAAAAAATTGTGCATAAAAAACCCTATTGGTGCCTGAGAAAGTCATCATTTTTCAACAAACTAGTGATATCATGCTCAACAAACTTGGTATTTTTTAAAGAAAGGCTTCCAAACTGACAAGGTTAATAATTAAGGTTGTTTCTTGTTTGGTGCCCTCCCTATGATCTGAGTATTATGTTTAGCAAAGGTTGAGTAAAGCCACTCAGGCAGGGCACCCATGGCGATATTTCCAGAGGTACCTAGCTGAAGTTTCTTGCAATGGAATTGCAAAATAATAATTATTTATTAATTATTATTATTATTTCATTATTTTATCTTATTGGTAATTTTACCAATAGTATTAAGATACTATCAAAAATAATAATAAATAAATCAATAATTGCAACCCAAGAGGCACTGAGATAGACAAATTCCATATGCTACAGGAAAAAGGTGTGATTATTGATATTTGTTTGTTTGTTTTTGTTTTTCTTGTTGTTGGGTTGTTGTTTGTTTTATTTGTCATTGACCATGGAATTTTTTTTCTTTTTTTGAAATGGAAAGTTGGTACCTGAAGCCAGCAGACCATAGAAATCTATCCTACTCTATTCTTAAGTGCTAAAATAATATGGCTCACTAGAACTTTTTTATATGGGAATCAATAGGTTTGGGTGAATAGATGACTGCTGCTACCTGTGATGGGCAGTAATTTATTGACAAATTTGTGAGAAAGTTGTAAAATACTCCACTTCATGTATTTTTTTCTTATTTATAGCTAAAGTAGCTGTAAAAAAAAAATCCTATTCTCTGGTTTTAAGAATTGAGAATGCATAACATGACATTAACAGTAAAAAGGGACTAAGTGCATCAGATAACACAACCTCTCATCTTTTTCATAGAAAGAAGAAAATGCCTTCCCTGCCTTCACTGAAAAAATCCATTCCTTAGAGATGTAATTACATATAGCATGGGGGGCCCACATCTCAGCTGATATGCCACAACTGCTAGCATATTTGCCTGAGTGTCCTGACACAGAAATATCTGCTATTTTGACTCATTTTAGGAGGAGTGATTCTCAGACAAGCTAAAATGAGATGGATAACCAGCAACTGAACTTGCTCACAAACACAGGCAGATTCACCAGGAGTCATCTGGCTAGGTAGAATTGCAGCTCAGTGGTGAGAGGAGCCCATCTCTCTGATGCAGCTGGCCCTGCAATGTCCAATCTCACACTGGTTTGTTTCTTATTGTGAGTCTGGGTTCCTTTAGTCTCTCCAACATGCCATGGACTCTAGACCTCTATGATGCGTAGTCACGCCTTTAGGCATAGTAAGCTCTCAGAATAAAAAACAACTGGAGTGAATAGGGTGCATTTTATTTTCTGAATCTGTTTTTATAGTAATCTTATGCCTTAGGACATGCCACAGACATAGCCTGAGCACATCTGGAACTTTTTTCTCCCATGTTAAATGAAGCAGGGATAACCTAAGAGCTGATCTAGAAGCTTTGTCTTGGGAAGGATTAATCTTTTTTCATATTAAATCCCTAGAACTCAGGCTTTTAGTTTAACTTTTATACCTCTAAAAAAATAAGTTTTTATGCAAACTCTTACTACCAGCAGAGAGGGAGAGACTATCAGAAAGAAGGTATAGCTATCTAAGAGATGCTTAAGAGGAGGAAGACCCTCTGGAAGTATGCATCCCTCTCTGAAAAAAACACCACTTATTTGGAAACTTTTCTCTACTGTCAAAAAGAAAAAGAAAAAAAGAAAAAGAAAAAAAAAAAAAAAGAAAAAGAAAAAGAAAAAGAAAAAGAAAAAGAAAAAGAAAAAGAAAAAGAAAAAGAAAAAAAGAAAAAATAAAACAAAAAACCAAACCACCCAGTTAGAAACCAAACTACAACACACCAATCCTACAAGCAAAACATATAATCTCTTGCTTCTCCTTATCATTCTCTGCAAGAAACTCAAATTTTAGGAGTATAAAAGGCTTTTAGGAGTATAAAAGACTTTGTGATGGGTTTGGGCATTGTTATTTTAAGCATTCCCTTAGAACTTTTAAATCCTGCCTGATATAGGATACATATTTTGTAAGAACATGGTGTGACTCTTGGGAATGGTGCTGTGCTGAGCCAGGAATTGGACTTGATGATCCTTGTGGATCCCTTCCAACTCAGCACATTCTGTTTCTGTGATTCTATGATTCTTTTTAAAGAGATGATTGTACTGAGATAGAAGACTTTAAAGTGTTGTCTATTTTACCCAAAGTATCTTATAACATGTCATTTTAATGTCTTAGTGGTATTTTTGGTATTTAACAAAAAGTGGGATTTATTTAAGCTTTTTACATGTTTGGGGGTTATTTTTTTCATTATTTTATATTGCACAATTATTTTTTCTATTATTTATCTAATGTAATTGGTGCTACAAAGAAAAATTCAGTCACATTCATTACAGAGAAAGCCTTGGGTGTTTTTTTATTCCATGCTTATTTTGGGAAATGGATACCTATTTATTAGAGTTATTTAGACAGTTAGGCTGTTAACATGTAAATTTTCTACAAGAATGTTTCTTTAGTAATGCATGTACAGTAACAGAAAGAAAAAAAAGCTTTATAAAATGAGATTAAATAAAATAAATGAAAATCACTCAATTGTTCTTACATACTGATCTCTTTAAGCTTTTCACTTCTTGTAAACATCTCTTGGACTGCTCTTTTACTTCTGGGAATTTTTTCAAGTCCCAATATTAGTTCCAAGGAAAATAAGTAATGAAGTCTGTTTAGTTTCCATCATACTACACAAGTGGAAATTCTGGAGAACTGAAGGTCTGAACCAGACTAACAACTGTATCACTCAGTTGTCTCTTTTCCTTAGAATACAATTTACAGTTCAAGGACATACACAAAAACCTCAAAATATTAAATGCAGTAGCTTTTTAAAAACTTGATTTTGGTTTTTATTAGGTTTTTTTGTTTGTT